>CM046888.1:5719950-6299881 GCA_025688845.1 Cucumis hystrix | reverse complement strand
AAGCTTAGATCTTAATTAAACTTTGCATTTGGTTACTATTACAATACATTATTAATTACAAACATTTCCATGCATGCATTCCATGCATTATTCTATTATACCGTACCCTCAAAAGAAGCAGTGCGGTACCAACCAGGTACAATTCCACATTTGATCACACACAAAAACCATTCACATTTATGCAAAAAGAATTACAGCACCAATATTATTACTGCCTACTAGAAGAAAACAAACATGCATCCCTTTTCCTAAAGATTGGAGATTCAAATCTTCATTCTCATAAATAGTTTTTCTTGTTTTTGAAGGCGGCTAGATAAGATAAGCAGCTACAACTTCTCCAGTCTCACTATATTAAATTTTCACCATAATTTATGTCACCTCCTCATTGAAAACAGATAAACAACTTATTGTTCTGGTGGTTCACACTACAAAAATAATTGTCTATTCTACAGTAACTTTAACAGAACCTCATTTGCCTAGCAAGTACAAAAGAAAAACCAGTTTTGAGGCTAAAGGGTCCACTACCACACACACACACATCAAAAACTGACAAACATCCCTTTGAGTCAATGTCCACTGTGAAACCCAAACACTGCCAATTACAAGTTGCAAAATAACACTTCCCCACCTTCCACTTCACTCATTTTCCCTTGTACTTCACTCACATCACAATCACCAAAAATATTTTCCCGTAAGTTTTTCAACACATTCAGCAGCCATCCCAACAGATCTAAGCTCAAAGCACTACAGTAGAAAACTTGTAAAAAAGGCTTTCGAAAGATAAACTTACCGGGATTCTCAAACTCGAATCTCTGCGGCTTCTTCACTATCGCTTGAGAAATCTCGTTATCTCGTTTCCAATTCGGGAACTCTCCGGTCAGTGGAATTGACGACGATATCGGCATCGGAGACAACGCCAATGTCAGTGACCGCTTCCCATCCGGTCCGTACTTTCTCGGTCTCCCTCTCTTCTTCTTTGTTTCAGTACTAGACACCGCTACACTCACCGGTGCTGTATCAGTCGCCGCTACAAACCCCGGTGGTGGAGCAGCTACCGCGACCTCCGTTACTTTAGACTCACTGGTTGATTTTAGGGCTTCTGTTCTTGGAGCTAACTCGAAGTTGTCTAGGGCTTCATCATTTGTAACTGTAAACCTAGAAACTCCGGTTTCTTTCTCCTCCATAGCTACAGCTTGTAGAAACCAAGTGAAGTATACAGAAACTTAAAACCCTATAATTTAATAGTTTTGAACTTTTTATTAAAAAAGAAAAAATTCCTAAAATGGATGATGAGCTTTGAAGTGGGAGATAGCAGAACCGCAAAGATAAAAGCAGAAATGGCTGCCTCAATTTCAAAAACAAAACCAAGAAATTCAACACTAAAGTTTTAGAAATGCTACAAGATGAACGGAAGAAGAAGATTTGAGTTTGGAGTTTAGTGAACAGAATTCTGAAGCTTGACTTTCCGCCATTGAAGTCACTGCAACAGAGCTTCAACAGTGCAGCAAGAAATTCCAAAAAAAAAAAAAGATTATTTGTAAGAAATTGCAATAATTACGGAGAAATAATAAAAACAAAATCTTTGTGTTTGAAATTTGAATACAGAAAGAAATCATGAATTTTTAGGTTTGAATGAAAAACAAGAGAAATAAATAAATAAATTAACTTGGAAGAAAAAAAAAAGGCAAAAAAAAGTAAAATGGAAATATAAATTAATTAAATATGGTAATTTTTTTAAAAAAAGATGGCAATTTTTTATTAGAATAAATTTTGGTTAATAAAATGGTTCACGTCCGTCTTG
Source organism: Cucumis hystrix (assembly GCA_025688845.1). Classification (NCBI taxonomy): domain Eukaryota; kingdom Viridiplantae; phylum Streptophyta; class Magnoliopsida; order Cucurbitales; family Cucurbitaceae; genus Cucumis; species Cucumis hystrix. The sequence goes on along the minus strand of CM046888.1, from coordinate 6,298,080 downwards.
GAAATTTAACAAAAGGCAAATTTTAATAAATGGCAAAGCAACCAAAATTGAAATGTTTAAATTGGAATTTAAAAAGAAAAAACAAGCTGTAGCTATGGAGGAGAAAGAAACCGGAGTTTCTAGGTTTACAGTTACAAATGATGAAGCCCTAGACAACTTCGAGTTAGCTCCAAGAACAGAAGCCCTAAAATCAACCAGTGAGTCTAAAGTAACGGAGGTCGCGGTAGCTGCTCCACCACCGGGGTTTGTAGCGGCGACTGATACAGCACCGGTGAGTGTAGCGGTGTCTAGTACTGAAACAAAGAAGAAGAGAGGGAGACCGAGAAAGTACGGACCGGATGGGAAGCGGTCACTGACATTGGCGTTGTCTCCGATGCCGATATCGTCGTCAATTCCACTGACCGGAGAGTTCCCGAATTGGAAACGAGATAACGAGATTTCTCAAGCGATAGTGAAGAAGCCGCAGAGATTCGAGTTTGAGAATCCCGGTAAGTTTATCTTTCGAAAGCCTTTTTTACAAGTTTTCTACTGTAGTGCTTTGAGCTTAGATCTGTTGGGATGGCTGCTGAATGTGTTGAAAAACTTACGGGAAAATATTTTTGGTGATTGTGATGTGAGTGAAGTACAAGGGAAAATGAGTGAAGTGGAAGGTGGGGAAGTGTTATTTTGCAACTTGTAATTGGCAGTGTTTGGGTTTCACAGTGGACATTGACTCAAAGGGATGTTTGTCAGTTTTTGATGTGTGTGTGTGTGGTAGTGGACCCTTTAGCCTCAAAACTGGTTTTTCTTTTGTACTTGCTAGGCAAATGAGGTTCTGTTAAAGTTACTGTAGAATAGACAATTATTTTTGTAGTGTGAACCACCAGAACAATAAGTTGTTTATCTGTTTTCAATGAGGAGGTGACATAAATTATGGTGAAAATTTAATATAGTGAGACTGGAGAAGTTGTAGCTGCTTATCTTATCTAGCCGCCTTCAAAAACAAGAAAAACTATTTATGAGAATGAAGATTTGAATCTCCAATCTTTAGGAAAAGGGATGCATGTTTGTTTTCTTCTAGTAGGCAGTAATAATATTGGTGCTGTAATTCTTTTTGCATAAATGTGAATGGTTTTTGTGTGTGATCAAATGTGGAATTGTACCTGGTTGGTACCGCACTGCTTCTTTTGAGGGTACGGTATAATAGAATAATGCATGGAATGCATGCATGGAAATGTTTGTAATTAATAATGTATTGTAATAGTAACCAAATGCAAAGTTTAATTAAGATCTAAGCTTAACTCTTTGAAACATTATTAACATGTGCAACTTCTTAAAATATTTAATGCAACTATAGAGTTGGTTTATCCATACAGACCTTAAAGATCCTAAACTACTCTTCGTCAAAGAATATGCTTTTTGTTTCACTAATAGCACATTCAAAACTTCTGATAGTCTTCCACCTCTTGATTCGTAGTTATTTCTCTTCAACCCTAAGAAAGACCAAGACGCAAACTTTTGGGGCTTCTTTTTTCTTTTAAGACAACGTTTATGTTTTTTGGTAAACCATTTTACTGGTCCTTTCTTAATGTACTCAGAGATATGTATTAAAAGCGAGTAAACTGTTGTCTTCACCGATTTAATGCTTCATCTGCATGATAGGTTTAGCCATGGACTTGTAGGTCCATGTTTCATAAAGTTATGTACATTCAATTGCATTTATTATGTGATACAGTTACTGGGTTAGTATTTCAAGAGTTCAGTTGAAAATTAGACTGCAAAATCTGGGTGATTGCGATTAAGCAATTTTTTGTGTCAAAATAACACTGCTTTTCTCATTTTTTGCAGGTCAGAGACTTGCGTACTCTGTTGGTGCAAATTTTACTCCCCATGTGATCACTGTCAATGCTGGAGAGGTATGCTTCAGGAATTTGTAAAGCAAAAACCTTTTCTATTTTTCAAGTGGGTCAATAATATAATACGATTTGATTAGGTTTTGGTCTCTCTTTCTGTTGTGGGATTAGTTTGAGAAGTTCAGAGTTTGGACACCATTGTCATTCGTTGCATGCTTGAGGATTGGTATAGTAACAGTTATCCAATTTGGAAAATTTAACTATTGTCATTATGAAAATGGTGTGGGTTGAGAAATATATAACAGCAAACCTTGTCTAGAAGCTTGGTCCTCTAATTCTTCTACGACATCTCTATGTATCTAAATTCAGAGACTACAAATATCTTTCACTGTAGAGGTGAGAGGGAAGGAGTGAGATGATGGGAACAAGAAATGACCTCCGTTGAGTTTGAGAATACTTTTTTACTTGGAACTTCTTTTCCCCATTAAGTGTTATGTAACAATTTTTATTGATGAAGAAATATATAAAATGTTCCAAAAAGCTCTGCAGTTACCTACACACGAAAATGAATTCCTACACAAATTTCATGCACTCGCAACTAAGATGTTTACTGCATTCCTTATCCTTTCGTATCAGGACATTACAATGAAGGTTATGTCTTTCTCTCAACAAGAATCCCGAGCTATTTGCATTCTTTCTGCAAATGGGACAATTTCAAATGTTACCCTTCGGCAGGCAACTTCTTCTGGAGGTACCTTAACATATGAGGTATGACCATGTTCTTGTGGATATATTTCTGTATGCTCGTATATCTTATCTACAACATTATGAGTTTTGGGCTTCTTTTGATATCGCTAACACCTTTGAGATTCTTATTGTCTCTCGATCACTTAGTTCAAATGTCGGTTGCTGATGTTTCTGTACTTGGTTACAGAGTCCATGTACAAAAGCCTTTTCTTTTTTCCTTTGGTCTGGTTCAGTCTGACTTAATAATGAATGCATCAAAATTTCCCTTCTTTGTGCTTTTCCCATTACTTTGTTGGTGAACTCTTTGAAGTCAGATTGCCTAATGCCTTGAATAATCTCGTCTATTCATTTAAGATTAGAAGCCTGCTGATCCTCCCCCTCCTCCTTTGCTCTTTGTATGTCCCTCATGTACTTTGAGCTTTGTCTCTCTATTTTCATTATTAATAATACTGAGACTCGTTTCCTTTTCAAAAAAAAATTTAAGATTAGAAATTTAATATACATAAAAGGGTTCACTTTTATTATATGCCTATGTTGTTAAATGTTTAGTTGTCCCGTCTAAGTAGCGAAGTTGAATATCTGAAGATCTTCATATAATCCAAATTTACTTGTTTTTGAAACGTAAGATCAAAATGACTTGCTACAGTCGTCCTAAAACTGTTGACAACTTTCTATTGATCTGGCTTTCAACTTGTCTTGGCAGGGTCGTTTTGAAATACTTGCATTGACCGGATCATATATGCCCACACAGAATGGAGCTACAAAGAGCAGATGTGGTGGGATGAGTGTCTCACTAGCGGGACAAGATGGACGAGTCGTCGGCGGTGGACTTGCTGGTTTGTTGGTAGCTGCCGGTCCTGTGCAAGTAAGACAACTCTCTCTTCTCTCTCTCTCACAGTGTGTTTTTACAGATCAGTGAATTTTGGTTGTAGCAGTTGATTTGTGTTTAAAAAGAATGTTCTGATAAATGATATAATCACTTGACTTTTCACCAGATTGTGGTCGGCAGTTTCCTTCCAGGTCACCAGCAAGAACAAAAGCCAAAAAAACCTAGAAACGAATCCACAACCATTTTCTTCCCTCCCGTCAACACCATTACTGGTGAAGAAATGAAGGCAATGTATGCTGGTGGTAACAAGCCTATTCTCACGACGCCGTCCTATCAAGAACAACATAATCCACCGTCCCCTACCCCTGTGACGGGCTTCAAAATCTCCTCCACTGACAACTTACCTCTATCCGATCAAGAACCAAAAACACAAAGTCAATCAAACTGTGAGGTTTCTTGTTGATCATGTCATTTTGTAGTTTTCATTCTTCTCCTCCTTCATAGGTCTCATAGTTTCTAACTCAGGTCGACCCATTTTCAAAACTGATAAGTTCAACGAATTATTTGGGTCCTCAGTCCTCTCATTGTGTTGGTTTAACTTGATATTTGTGCTCTTTTTCATCAGATAATAGGTGTCTTAGAGTCCATTAGGCTTCTTTGTGATTCTTGCTATCAAGTGTCTTTTTACAGGCTTTAGCAAATGAATTTCCACGGTTGCCACTGGGTAGCTATTAAGTCGAGCAGCGTCGTGGAGTCTTCAAGCTCATTATAGCAGTTTTAGAGACTTCTCTCTCGACTTTAGCAGCAACAGAACTTATTGACGTGTAAAAGATTTGAGAAACATTGTTTTCCACTTTCATTACCAATGGTTTTTGTATGAGAACATTGTTGTGCTTGAGTAAAAATCATTTCAATATCAACTTCTTTAGCACTGTTGTAGTTACCATTTAAATTTCCATATTATCCTTAAACTAGGAAACTAATTCGTATGTTTTCAACAAATAATTGAAATTCAATTTCTTGATTTGTATCTTCAATTTTTGGAAACTTAGAAAGGAACCCACAACGAAACCTTTCAAATTGTATCTGATTAAACCCATAAATTGTAGACACTCTCATTTCCACCTCCCAAGCATTTTATTTATTTTCCATTTATTAAAAAAAAAAGGAGAAATTCTTATGAATTGAAAGAAAAAAAAAATTAATGTCCCTCACTCCCTCTGAATGGTGGAAAAATGTTACCAATTTATAATGTGGTCTAGTAATCACTCAAGGGAGAGAGTTAGAGAGTTGTCAACAATAGTGGTAAGGATATGTTGGTGGTTGTAGATAATTCAATTCATAGTGATTTATGGCACAGCATGCAGGTTACGACATAATAGGTGAAAAAAGTATGAGAATTCTTTACTCTAAAGAAATGTTAATTATGAAAGTAAAAGTGTGAGTTCATAATGTAAAACTCACCAAGTGAAAATTAGTTCGACTCTAATCAAAGTCGTCTAAAGTATTCTCTTAATAGTCTCATATAGATATTTTCATTTAATTCATGGGTTGAGACCTTGAAGGACTCGTCCCGAATAAAGTGGGATGAGAAATGGAAGAGGAAGCATGAATGATTTTTTTTTTCAATGACTGAATAGGAGTAGAAACAGAAATTATGTTCTCCGTTCCATCACCCTAATTTTAGTTCCATGACCGGTTAGTTAATTATTTATATATATATATATAGCACAACCCACTAAGTTAAATATACGAGTAAACTCAAACTGTGAGTTTCTGTCTTTTAAGAGAATATGGGACTTCATTTTCTTTTCTAGAAAAGTCACTATAAGATACATATATATTTGTAAAATACGTTATTTTAATATTTAAATCTTATGGAAAGTAAAATTTTGATTACATTTTACATGATAATGTTTTGTTTAAATAAATTCTTTTTTTAAAATGTCTCAATTCAATTATAAAATTTTGAAGCTGGGTTAAAAAAATTTGCAGGGATGAGAATTTAAATAGGTGGCAGCTTTTTCGTCCCCGGTCCCACCTCACGAACATCCTTAGTTCCAAATATTATGTGAAAACAATAGAATTGTAATGGTAAAAACTACTTTAAGAATATTGATATGACTGAAGGAATAAACATGACATTAAACAGATAGCTCCTTGATTGGTTACTATGACAGTTATATACGTATAGCAAAAGAAAGAAAAATGAAGAAATGAAAGGTAGTGACTTCTTGCCTCTAGTTTTGTTGATCAAACATGAATGAGACATTTTTTTATAAGAATTTTTTGTAGCTATGTTTTTTTTGTTTCCTTAAACATGAATTATTGTCATTTTTTTTTTTTTGTTAAGAGAATTAATACACTATTATCTCTATTCGTCAAGATACATCACCTGTTGAAACTATAGCATTTAGATCACAGGAGTTCGTACGACTTGATTTAGAATTAAACAAAACATTAAAAAGAATGAAAACCATAATGTAAAATCTTGAGATAAAATAAGCATAAGTTTATTTAATAAATATAGAAACATCTAATATTTATATATAATAATTAAAATAAACTTATAATCTACTTTTGTTTTTTTCTAATTTAAAGTTTAGAAGTATGGTTTAGAATGATGAATTTTAAAAGATTGATTCATTCAACTTATGAAACTAGCAAATAAATTCGAGTAGGTAAGAAATAGATAAACGTATAGAAGAAATTATAGTTTTAAAGGATAAAATAGAAAATCAAAAGTCAATTAAAAAGTCTACTTAATATTAGGAAAACCTTAAAGATATTCAACAAGGATACTGCTTTTAGGGTAGATTACAATTAAGACGTTAATCTGAATAACATTGCATCCTTTAAAGAGAAGAATGAATGAAAGGACAGTTTCACAGTAATTTTTTGATAAACAGAAATGATGCACATAAAAGTTCTGAAGGTTATGATTCAGTTGGTTGACTCAAAAAAGCCCAAGTTTGTGCCCATATAAATCTAAAATACAAAATTGGGATTGAAGTTAGAAAATGTGTGTGGATGTATAGGGACAAAATTTTTGGGGTAGAAAGAGTAGGAGATGATGCACTCAGCGGACCCCAACCAATTCAACATCAAAAGTAAGCCAAGAAAGAAAGAGTAGAAGAAGATGGATGCATTCAGCGAACCCCAACCAATTCAACATCAAAAGTAAGCCAAGAATTCTGCGGAATCTTCCCAATTTTTGCATCTCCATAGCTGCATCCACCAATATAATTATTATTTCTTAGATGTGTGAATATGTGCGCTCACAGATGAAGCATACAAAATAAGAAAATTTTCTTACATTGTAATTATGGTTATAGAAAATATTAGAGAAAGGTTTTGAAAAGATGTTATTATAGTGATGAAGTTGGGTTTGAGAGAAGGAAAGAGAAGTTAGTAAAACCATCATAAATTTCTCTATACTTACTTTTAGGAATGTTGCAAACTTTTCATTTATTTTTTTTCTTTCTAAAACATGGGTGTAATTTTTTACACTGTTTTACACTAAAGCCAGGATGTTTAGAGAGAGAGAGAGAGATATGGTAAATTTAAGTCCATCTTGATAAATAACTATTTGGTTTTGTTGTTAATCAAAATTAGATCTATTTCCTACCAATTTCTTACCGTTCATACAACTCCTACCAAAGAGTTCATACAAACTAAGGCTTCTAGGTAACCATTTCATTTTTAATCCTATTCTAACAATGGTATGCAGTCAAATTCTAAAAACAAAAACTAATTTTTTTGTTTCAAAATTGGACTTGGTTTTTGAAAACACGGGTAAAAAGCAAGAAAATCTAAAGGTAGCCTAAAAAACTTGGCCCTTTTTAAAAACATTAATAGAAATTAGATGACAAAGAAAGGTGGAAGAGCCAATTTCAAAAACAAAAACGGCCCTGTTTGTCCAGTAAACACTTTTTTTTTAAAATTAAATCTATTTCATCCTCATTTCGTATGATGATGTGGATCCTCCCCATGTACAATAGTTAAATTATTTGTCAAATTTCAAAAAGAAAAACAAGTTTCTAAAAATTATTTTTTTTAGTTTTCAAAATTTGGTTTGAATTTTTAAACCATTGTCAAAGTAGATAACAAAGGGAAAAAGTTAGGGATAAAGGTAGGGTTTGCTTAATTTTCAAAAACAAAATAGTTACCCACATGACCTAAATGGTTATCAAACATAGCCGATATAATTAACCGAGATCACTAAAATAAATAAATCAAATTCCAAATGCAATGAAGCTCGTGAAAACTACATACCCCATTGATGGAGGGATTGTCAATCTCCTTTTATCCCCGATTCGCATACCTGATAGAGGATTCACAGAATAAATATTTGGACAATATTTGAACTCATATAAGAAAGAAGGGTCAAGAATAGGCCATTCAAATGATTACCGTTAACACCGACATCCCACCCCTTGATAACCTGTCCCACACCTGCAACAACAAATAAGTTATAACCTTAAACCTTTCATATCTTGCATAAAACCATTTCTCTTTTCATTTTCAATGTAAAGATACGTTGCATAAATGACAAACCCAAAATTACCTAAGCGGAATTTGAATGGTGCCCTTCCAATATTACTGTCAAATATTTTTCCGTTCTTTAGCTTGCCAATGTAGTGAACACTGACCTGAAATCAGAAAGATCATCTTTATTGATACAAGGAAATAATGTTGCATCACAATCCATCAATCCACTCAATTAACATATGTCTAATCTATCGGGTTTGCATCTTAAACTCTAAACCCAAGCTCAACATTAGTGTATAGCAATAGGGCATGAAGAAGCATCCACAGCTAACAAAAATGGCCAGAAGTCAGAATTGCATGGCTTGTCAGCTTATCTCCAGACGGACCTCATGCTAAGCTAAGATTGAAGATGAGAAAGACTATGCCTAAAAGTGGGGAGGAGTTGGAAACGTAACGTTCTCCAATTAGCGTTGGGGAAACAATTGTTCATAGAACTTAAAAGTAAATAGAGTTGAACGGTACCATGTTTCCAGGTGAAGCCCTTTTACCATCTGGTTTACCCATGGCTACATCTTCAATGACCAACCCATTAGCAAAGGTTCTCACCCGGGAAGGTTTGGATTCATTTTCCTTCTCTTTTGATCCCAAAGCTGATTCAATCTGACCACCTGCTGTTTTAGTTAGCTCATCAGATTTTGATCCAGCTTCAGCCTCCTTGTTCTTCTTCCCCTTCTTCTTTGTTTTCATTTTTTGCTTATCTTCCTTGTGATTTTCACCATCCACAACCTTTGTGTGAGTTGAGGCATCCCTATTCACATAGCCAAAAAAGGTTTCAGTTACCTAGTAACAATGAGAGACAAGCGCTGAGAAATACAAGCTAGATGTAACATGGAACTCTTGTCAAGTTTCAGCTTTATCCAAAAATTATGAAATAAAGTGTAAGTTCATAATTCAGAGTATGAGAGTGAAGTATTCAAGACAAATAATACAGAAAAGAGAAATAAACTTCTTCAGGTATAGTATTTAAAAACAGTAGAATGAGTGAAGTATTCACCTCTGTTTAGATATATTTTTATCTTTCTCATCTCCATCAGAAATCGGATTAACAGCTGCATTCTCATCTTCCGCTTGTTGCTTTTCACTCCCCATATCACCATCATTATGAGTTACCTTAGCTTTTTCATCTTTTACCTTTTTCTTCTGCTTCTTTTTCTTTTTCCTGACATCATTATTGAAAATTCAACATAAGGAAATAAATTACAAGATTATAGTCTTTCCACGTGACTGAATAAAAAGTATGGGAAAAGAAATATAATCAAACTGTTTTGTTAAATAGCATCGTGGTTGAACTTGAAGATCAGGGATAAAATACATTTGTTGTCCCGACCCAACCCATAATTTAACAAAAATAACCTGCTGATGGGAATTCTATCCCTAGTCCCCACTTTTCCTCACTGAACAGGCCACTTAATATGCTGCAAGCCCGACGATGAAACTTAAGCTGTATAACTGATTACTTAAATCATCTCACCTTTCCATAAGATCAACTTGTTCATCATTTTCAACTTTTCGTTTTAAGCTAGAGGCATCACTGCCATCTTTTGCTTTTGTCTCCTTCACATCCTCAGTACTTGGGCCTTTTTGCTCTTGTTCTGATTGTAATTTCTGAATATTCGCTTTGCTCTTGCTTTTGGTAGGAATTGGAAATCCATCTTCATCTTCACTTTCTGAAACAGCCTTTTCCACATTCCTTTTCAGCACAATTTGACGCTGAGAGTTCCTAATGTCCTCAGAGTCACTAGACTTATTTTTCTTCACTTTTTTAGCTTGACCATTGGCATCATTGGATTTTTCATCATCAACTATCTCCTCAATTACAACTAGAAAACATGGGAAAGGAAACAAACACTTTAAATTATACATTAAAGTCAATCAAGGTCAAAACACCAAAAACTTGAAAAATAAACCTAGGATAAGCCAAAAAAGTAAGTTAAGCAAGGCAGCCAAAAGACATAGCAACAATGGCAAGAAAGTAGCACAAATAATATAAGTTCACACATTTGACTGCATTTAAGATGTGAAATTTAATTCTTCGTAAATTATTTACTGTACCTTATTAGTTTGAAATGAAATCATACACTATGCATCCAATGATCCAACATATGCCCAAATAAATCTCTTCCTACAAAGTAAATTTTCTATTTTATGCATCATTTCAAACATACTTAGCAAAACTTGATAGAACAGAAGTCACAAAGTAAAAAAAAGTTAAAAGAGAACTTCGGAACATGGAAAGAGACAGCCAAGTCAGCAAAAATTATCAAACTGTGAATGGTTCTCCTATTACTCTCTTTCAATCCAAAGTTTCCATGACAGCGAGAACCAAGGAACACCATGAAATCCTAACTTCAGTATGGCCCATGGCCCCATACTATCAAAACAAATACACAAGCTTCCCCAAATTGTCTGAGCAGAATTGTAGTGGATTAAATGGTATTCAATATCCAGTACCAATCCTTTAAAGTTCACAAGACAAACAGGTTTAGGAATAGTAACAAAGATCAGGCTCAGTTTTTTATAATTTTCTTATGGCCCCATGGTATTGACCAGAAACATCGCTTCAGCCTATATTATCTTGAAAAATATCAAGAAACAAATGAAACAGCATGGAAAGAATGCCAAGTGATCGGTATAATAGTAAGTTCGCAGAATTTTCAAATTACCTCCACTTTTGGGAACAGGTGAAGTTGAGTACATTCCAGGATAGTCGTCATCATCGTCGATGAACTCATCATCGTATTCATCTCCAGTATCATATTCTGATGAATCCTCTGTATCTGTTTCTGCAATGTCCTCCCCAAAAGAATCACTTTGCATTGTAGTAAGAAAATGACAAAAGAATCACGCTGAAAATATAAGACCAGATAACATCCTCAACTTCTTATTGAAAATACTACTTCTCCTCAAGGAATAAGAAACCTATAACCGTGGCTAAAAAATTATAAAAAGGATACGACTCATAGTCATCCCTAATGACATGTTGCTCGTTGGCTACAAAATAACCAGAAAGATGAATGCTTTGTGGACCACTAACTGAGAAGGCTATCGACTCATCTTCCTCAAACTCAAGATCCAAGGGGCATGATTCAATCTTATTTGGTATCAAAGAGCACAAAAAGATTGGACTCTTGTTACCAACAGAACACTGAACGATGCTTCTTTCTTTCGATGAGCCAGGTCCCAAAGTTGCCTGAGTTATCAAAAAGTAACGAAGTAAGAAAATTCCATTGTAATCATACTAGAAGCAACGCAAATTAAAATCCAATATAAGTCACTGGCGCACAGTATAACACCACCATAATATTATCAGATTAAGAAAAATGCAAACTGAAAATGAAATAGCCCAAAATCACAACACATGGGCTCAAATAAAAAACCCATCAACTTGAACGTTGAAACAATAAATTTCAAATGAAACAGCAAAATGTCATCGTGATATGCCCACTACACAAATATGATAACATTGCAAACAAAAACATCAATCCTATTAATTTTTCATCTCCAGAGACAGAGAGGTGTCAGCGCCCAACAAACCTGAGTTATCCGAAGCTTTCCCGTCACATTATCAGAATGGTAGGTGTACGGTTTGCCTGGTTTCACTTCAATCCCTAGGACAATAAAAACAACAGAAGATATAGACATGAGTAAGTACTGAAAATCAAAACAAAAAGACACATGCAAGCAAAAAATAAGAAAGACCACAATAGAAAATTTGACATTATGCATACTCCAAATTTATCATTCCTCTTTGAAGAAGTGAAATCTATCTAATCACGACAAATAATAAAGTACACCCTCGAGCTGTTGGATTCTAAGAAATGGCAAAGAAACACGAGACGAACAAGCACTTAATGGCGGTACTCGAGAAAGGGGTGATGTTAAACCATTGAACTTCATTTGCAAGTTCCAAGGCACAAGGAAATGAAACAATAAAGATGGAACCGAAAAGGAAACGTACCCCAGAAACCCATTTCAGAGGGGAGAATATTGGTTGAAGTTGAATGAAGCTTTCTGTAAAACCCTAGACCACGCTGCTCTGCTACCTTAAACCCTGAGCAGTCGCGTTTATTGCTGCCGCTGGGCGTCAACGAAAGTTCTGGCCTGTCCGAATTCAATTTTATTTTATACTATAAATTATGTTTAACTTTCAAAATAATTAAAAGAATATATATTATTGAATTAATTTTAAAAAACAAAATAAATAATTTAGTTTTTGGTTTTTTTTTTTTTTTTTATAATTTATGACCCCTCCTCTTTTTCTTTGGTTTTCTTATTATCAATCACATAATACTCATTTTATTGAGTACAATATCAAATCAAACATCTCCACAAAAAATTTAGGCTAATAATGTTGCAGTGATTAAGGGTTTCTTTTACAAGATTAAATAGTTTATCGGGTGCAATTATATTTAAGTTAGCTTGATACTTAATACTGATTAAGTAATATTAGATATGCCTTAAAACAATTTGTTTGTCATATTTTTATAAATAGTAACTAAGTTTTTGTTTAATTACAATATAATTTGAAGCTTTGTTCAAAAATTTTTATTTTGTGTCTAACAATACTATAAGGTTTTGAGTTGTTGTATGGAAAATGTAAAGCATGGTCTTACCACTTGCATTGGGTGGTTTGTCAAATTCATCTCACCGTCTCACTTCACATTAATTGACCCACTAGTCGAGCCAAAACTCTTTCTTGATGCATAGAACAAGGCTAGAGAGCTAAGACAATATATAACGAGATTATAACTCAAGTTTTGTTTCTATTAGAACATTGAACTGGTGGATGATGAAAACAAATCAAACCTAAAAGGCATTTTGGATGGAAATGGAGAATTTACAACTACACACAAAAAAATTAAAAAAGTCGGTCATTATACCGAAAATTGATAAATTGACATTTAATAGATGATTTACAAAATTCTCAAACTCCAGGCCAAAAAAATGGTAATTTAATCTTAATGTATATAGGTCTTAGGACATAAATTGGTATTAGTAGTAGGGCAATGTTCTCAAGTTTTTTTACCAATGGTTAATTTGATCATATACAATAATTGAAGGCTATCATTTACATTCCCTTGTACAATGTATTGATGTGTTGAAGGAGTTAGATAATAACAATAATAACAAAAGACTTAAATACAATAATTTTATTTATCAAATTCATGGGCATGGCCATGAAACTCTTGTCTCAGGCATGATGGTGTGGAGAAATACAAGACAATTACAGAACATTTTAATTTGTAAATATGCATATGAAGTAGTGATAAAAAATCTCTATATCAGGAGATACATTTTTCCAGCTTATTGAACATCTCTTGAACCCTCTCTATACACAAACCAAAACAAGTATATCGATTCTGCAAATTGTTATATTGTTATACACCCTCGTCACATGTAAAGAACATTTTTTTCCAAAGTTGCGGAGAAGAAGCACATATACATGGCGTCTGGTGAATCATTGAAGTAAATTAATGTTCACCTCATCATTTGTGACCCTGGGCTGGGCGCTCGCAGCAGCCTCCATCATGCCGTTGCGTATTTGGCCACTGATATCTCTAACATGGCCTGGCCCGTGAGGTATGAATACAGTTGTGTTCTTTGAGGAATTTCCAAGGTCTTTGATGGTGTCAAAATATTGAGTGATTAAGATCAGATCCATGACCTCTTTGGCTGAGGTGCCTTCCACCTTATGAGAGAAGTTCAAGATGTTTTCTCTCAGACCATCTGTAATCGCTTGCCTCTGTCTAGCCACACCGACACCGCACAGGTATTTTGCTTCGGCTTCGGCTTCTGCCTTTTTTATTAGGAGCACCTTCTCCGCTTCGCCTTTGTACACACTAGCAAGTTGAAGCCTTTGAGCTGTAGAAAAAAATGAAGTATTGTACAGGCCGAGGATCTCATAATATAGAAATAGACAATATATGAAGGAATCTGAAATTTTGAAGAATGAAAAGAAAATTATATGAAGTCCATGCAATGTCCATTCAGAAGGAGAGCATGTACTGTTTGCTGTGCTCCACCTGGAAATAGTGGACATTGCACGTCTGACTGTTTAATGGTGGAACCAAGAAAATACAGTTACACCAAACTACATGATACAGAAGAAGAAGGACAGAGGGTCCTTCCTATATGATATGACATGCAAACTGACTAAGATCCTTACCTGCATTAATTTCATTCATTGCCCTGCGCACAGAAGCATCCGGTATTATATCGACCATTAGAATGTGCTCTATACTGTATCCATAATCTCCCATCACCTGATTCAAGAGGTGAATATGTGTTGAAATCTGTCGGTCATTTTAGAAAGTCCCAACCAAATTCTATATCTAAGATGCACCATATAATATAGTCTCTTACTTGAAGACAAAAATTAATTAGAGCATTAGGGGTGTTTGGACACCCGTAGTGGGATTGAAATGCATTTTAATATAATCCACAATTCATGTTTTGATTGACCATTTGAACTCAGGTTGTAATATTAAACTCATTTCGTTCCTACAGTTTTCAATTAAACTCTATTTTCCATCGTTTTCACTTTTGTTCCACCCTCAATTCGACACACATTCCAACACTACTCCGATTCCCAGTAATTCTGATTACATTCCAAGTTCCCAAACACCCCATTTTCTAGACTCCAATAAACACCCCATAAAAGTTTTCTAGGCTCCAATAAAAAAAAGTTAGATACAACGTACAGTAAACCTCTTAGACACACACACACACACAGCGTGTGTGGAAAGAAAAATGTTAAATACGTTAAGAAGGAAAAATGTTCAATACGTTAAGAAGGCAAAGGTGGTCTAAAATCATGGCTACACAACCCTGTGGCGGCATTCAATCCATGGACTGTTTGATATGGCATTTGTTCTTCTTCCCATTACGGTCTGCGTGGACTAAGCAAATTCCTCCTACAAAACCTAGGCTTTTGTATCCAAGTTACACATAGTTTTACAAATAAAAAAATCTACCAAGTAAATATAGGCTACATAATCTCAACTTCTGTAATTAATTTATCTGCACAATCTAAGCAGGCCTTATAAATAATCACATGATTTGGGAGCAAAGAATGGAAATAATACAATCACGGGTTAAATGGAATAGCATGGCATCCAAAGCTAAAAGAAACCCACAATGTTTTCATGTTTGGAGGGGGAAATTAAAGTGAGGAGCAATATGGTAAAAGCGCAAGTCACCTTCTCAAGTTCCTCCGAGACCGCTTTAGCAACTTCACCCTTTTGTTCAAATAGTTCATCCAAATTCATTTTTGGAACAACGGCACGAACCACTTCAATCAAAAACCAAAAATGCTTTAGTCACTGACGCAAACCATGAAAACACATAAAAAATGAGTTATGGACCTAAATAGTCTGTGAGATCAGTGCATATACCATCAAACACGTAAGCCTGAATTTGTTCTTGAGGATTTTGCAACTCATAAAATGCATCATCGGCATTTTCTTTGATGACTCGGTACTGAATAGAACACAGCAGTTGCACAAAGACATTGTCCTGCAGTAAAAATTTCAGAATTCACGACCATGAACAAGATTATTAAAATTGGGCACAACATTGATATTCAGTACAAACCAGTTCCTCCTCACATAAGATCATCCAAACCTCAGTTTTCATTTAGTATCTTCTCTCTTTCTGTTTTGTTCTACTACGTAAACCTCCGTTAACAGTACCGTCAAGATACAACACGATACTCCACAGACTCAATTCCACCCTAGGTCATCTACATGATCTTGATTATTCTTGCGAGCGTTTCGTGTAAACATTAATTATAGTAAAAGAAACTCTAAATTAAAAGTAGATTAGAACGTAAAACTAAAATTTCACACATAGCAAATATGAAAGAAAACAGAAGAAGGAAAGCAGAACAAAGATCATTAGAGAATTAAACAAAACCCCAGAAATCCGTTGCTATAAAACTTGAAATTACGACCAGCAGAGGGATAAATTTGAAAGACGAAGGGAGAAATACCTTGGTCTTGGTCTCAATGCGTACATCGAGGGAAGAAATTCTGGTGGAGAGGATACCGGCGAGGCACTCACCGGCAAATGGGTTGAAGAAATGGAGCCCAGGCTGAGCCAATTTTTCAAACCTTCCCCATCTTTCCACCACCCCAACACTTGATTGCTCCACGCACCCAAACAACACACAATACGTATTCCCCATCGGAAACCCTCTCCGCGTTCTCTCCAAAACCTCGCCGCTGACTCCTGAGGACTTGAAAACCCGATAACTCCGGCACGATAGATTACGATCGTTGAAACTTCAAACGAAATTTGCGTTCAGGATAGACAACAGGAGAAGAATAATAGCTTCTTTTTCTTCTTTTCTTTTCCACGCTGTTTCTATTTTTGCTAATCGCCGACGTGGAATGTTGCGTGTCAGTCCGACGTGGCAGTACGGGAGGTTTGTTCTTAATTTAGATGGTATGATCTTTAAAAATAAATAATTACCTGTGGTGGCTAATTCAAAAAAATAATTTAGTTTTTTTCCTTTTTAACGATAAAAATAGGGTAGTGGATTTTCTTTTAGTAATATTGTTAAAAGAAAATTCAAGATCCACCTCATCTGCCACAAAGATGGCCAACTGGACCAATTTTACTTGGTAGATCTGTATTTGTAAAACTATAGTAACTCTTAAATTAATTAACTCAAAATTGTTATAAATACTAAAGTGAGCATGCTCTAAAATGTGAGGGTTAAACTTTAAAATAATAATACATTGGGATCGTTGGTGAAACTCAATATTAGAAGGTAAAAATATAACATTTTAAACTTACAAATCAATTCAAAAGTACAAATATAGTATTTTTGTACTTATGGGCCAAATAAAGTTTTAGACTCAAAATCATATCAAAAATATATACTTTTTAAAATAGTAAGATATGAAATATATGATACATTCTTTTAAAATATAAAAATCGTTTTTGAGGGTTGAATGTCAAACATATTGAAATATCTATTTTTAAGAAAAGTCGAGGTTAAGTAGAGTCTGAATATTTGTTTTAAATAATCTGATATTTGTATGGATATAATAATAAAAAAAACAATCAATTTAATTTTGGTAATTTTAAATCAAATCAACCAGAGAAATATTTAGTCGAAATTAAAATATAGTTTAAATGACTATGTGTTTAACATTGACTTTTCATCAAACATGGGGAGCACGTTGGATCAATAGATAGATTTGATATTAAGAGCATTTATTTAGTTATAATTTTCATAAATGATAGAGATTTAAATCTTATTAATTGAATTATAATCTTTCCTCAAGGATTTGTAATTTTATATTAGGTGGACTGATTTGTTTTTATGAATATATGTTGTTTTGACCCTTTTCTAAATTTGTATGTTTTAGGGGTATTTGAAACTCATGGTTGAAATTTTTAGTTGGAAAATGTTCGGACTTTTAAAATTAATTGGAATCTAGACAAGTTGAAATTTTTAGTTGGATGTATTTGAAATATGTAATAGGAAGCCCGTGAACCATATGCATATTTAAAAATCTTGAGTTATCGGACTAATCTTGATGCTTGTTCGACTAGGATGGAAGGCAGAGAAGTTAAGAAACCTAATCTTGGGGGCTAATCGCAGTGTTTCTCAATTTAGATAAGGGGCAGAAAGGTTTAGAGATTGAGTACTTAGTGCTTGTCTAGCTGGAATGGAAGGCAGAGAAGTTAAGAAGCCTACTCTAGGGGCTAATCTTAGTGTTTTTCGACCGAGATGAAAGTCAAAAAGCTTTAAAAATTGAGTTCTCGAGCTAATCTTGGTGCTTGTCTGTCGGGATGGAAGGCATAGAAGTTAAGAAACCTACTATAGCGGCTAATCTTGGTGTTTTCTGACCGAGATGAAAGACATAAAGCTTTAAAAATTGAGTTATCGAGCTAATCCCGATGCTTGTTCGGTCGGGATGGAAGGTAGAGAAGTTAAGAAGCCTACTCCCAGGGATAATCTTGGTGTTTTTCGATTGAGATGAAAACAAAAAAGTTTAGAGATTGAGTTATGAGGCTAATCCCAATGCTTGTCCGACCGGGACAAATGGAAGGCAAAGAAGTTGAGAAGCCTACTCCCGAGGCTAATCTCGATGTTTTCCAATTGAGATGAAGGACAAAAAACTTTAGAGATTGAGTTCTCAGGCTAATCCTAGTGCTTGTTCGGCCGACATAGATGGAAGATGGCGAAGTTAAAAAGCCTACTCCCGAGGCTGATCTTAGTGTTTTTGATCGAGATGAAGGACATAAAGCTTTAGAAATTGAGTTCACAGACGTATCTCGGTGCTTGTCCGGCTGAGATAGATGGAAGGTAGAGAAGTTAAAAAACCCAAAACTCGGGTCATCTCAGGGACAAGTTCAACCGAACATGGAGTTTATTTTCTATTGGTTTCTATCAGTGATAAACACTGACAGAAAGGTATCGGTTTCTATCAGTGATAGACATTGATAAAAATGTCTTTCAGCTGATAGAAACTTCACCAATTGATGGGATTTTTAATTTTTTAGGTCTTCCGACTGAAAGTTTAAAAATATGAGGTAAAGTTATAATGTCATCATTTACAACCCTCCAATTTTGTTATAGCTTGTAAATATTTCGTTATTTTAAAAATGCCCAATTAAATATTTATATTATGACCAATCTAATATTAAATATTATTATTTTTTCTTATATATATTACGGTTTGCAATTTAAATCCAACTCAATTTCACACAAACCATTTTAATAATATTTGAAAATATTAATAATTGAAATATAAAGAGAAATAGACTCTGAGTATGAAAAAGTAAACATTGTAGTAATATATGATTTGTAATTGTAATATTGTTGTCAATGGAAGATTAAATAGTTTGAAACAACACTATTATAATTAGAGTCCAAATTAGTAGGCCATTACAGTTCAATTACAGTTTACTTCACCAACTTCAAGTTAGAGACTCAAATATCTCCTAAAATATGGCAGTGTCACTCTATAAAGGAGATGATATTTGAACTTAATTATTTAGCATAGTTTCTACTATTATTTTTTAAAAAAAATACAATATAAGTAGAGAAATTAGAACTACAAACTTTTCTATCCCTAACAAATTTGTATGATAGTTGAACTATGCTCATTTTTATAATAGCTCTATTTATGTGTGAGTGTGTTTTTTGTTATTGTTGATTGCAACTTAGTCAACATTTTTTAATGCACCTTACGTGCCACAACAATGAGATCTAGGGACATGCCTTTAAATTTGTAATCAAATATTGTAACATGATTGAGGAATAAAATGTGTTTAATCAAATTGTAGTTGAAAATCACATGGACTCATCACCTTTATCGTTGTTGTTATACCAACTATTACAATAACAACATGAAAGTTATGAATTTTTCAAATTTATTATTTTCATTACTACCATCGTTACCGTTGGGATAGAACAGTACCAACAACGATAACGAGAACAGTAAAATGAACACAGTCAAACAACAATTCAATTGTGTTATACCAAGTTTCATTACGTAGTGTTAATAATAATAATTTTTAAAAAAAACAAGCAGCATCCCACTTGCTTTTATTTTGTCATATTTAATATTTGTTGTTGAATAATATTAAAACGTTACTATTAAACTTTGATTAATTTTCTTGGCTATTACTTCCATATCTCACGCCATTTTGCTGCCGTGCACGTGGGCGTTGAATTATATTTCATCTCTTCCCATTCCAATTATAAAATAAAATTTAATAATTAAAAAAAAACACCCATTCTGATTAAAATTTAATGATTGAGCCACCGGAGAGATACGATTCGTTTGATCTTTTGTTTCTTTGATTAAAATGATTGGTTTGATTCACAATTTTAAAAACATTTCAAAACATTTCAATATTATTATTTATTACAATTCATGATTTAAACAAACTAATTGAAAATAATGATTAGATATGACTATGGGATACATAAAATTAATAATTGATCTAATCAATATGAACCATTGTAGCGTGTCTATGGGAATACTTTTATTTTCAAATACGACATTGTCGGATCAAATTATGATAATTCTTTTTAACAATTTGCTTTACAAGTTTTGTATCTCAATACATATAGACCTTATAAATCTTAATTTACTCACAACTATACTTATTTAGCCAGGCAGTAATAGAAACACATGTTCATTATAAGAATTTATTTGATCAAATGTCGAACCATCTTTAAACCATTAATGACAGTCAATTGCAACATTTATTAACAGTTTGGTGTAAATTTAGACATAGAAAGATCAGTCTCATGAATGTACTCGATTGACAAAAGTCTTCCCAAGTTGAATTATAGTACTTTTTTTTAAATAAAAAATAGTCACAACTGTTTTATAAAAACACCCAGGAAAAAATAACTAAAAATTGTTACAATTGCTAGGACTGGTTATTTGATTTTTTTAAAAAAAAAATAATTCTACGTTACTTCCACCTACAAATTTATTCCGTTGTTAATTATCTACCTTTTTTTATTTATGGTTTTAGAAAACAAAGCTAAATTTTAAAAACTAAAAAGAAAGTATTTTTATTTTCACTAATAATTCAACCATTGTACTAAAAAAAACATGCAACTTATAGTAAGACATTGAGAATCTTATATTAGAAAAACTAAAGGGACTCACACTCGTTATAAATATTGATGAACTACTCTTCTCATTATCAATTAGTTTCAAGATGGAACCACATATCATCAAATATGGTATCATAGCTCATAAAACTCAAATGACATTAATTTGGTCCAATAAAAAGAAATTGAGATCCAATCAAGATTGGTGATTTCAAAGAGGCACCCACTACAAGAAATAGGGTGTTCCCCGGTACAACCCCACGTCGGTGAAAACCCTAAACAACATTGGTGAAGGTTACCCCGATGTTGACATTGACGTCGACAGGTACGTCGGGGATACTTTCCCCGATAATGTCGATGAAGGGGAAGTGTCCGTCGGTGCACGTTGTTAGCACATTGCGGAAGGGCTTCCTCGACGTGATGTATAACGATTGATACTGTTTCTATTCTTTCTACTTCCCAATATTTCAAAAAACAAATTCAATTTAGAGATGATTTATAACGATTAATCCATCAAGAGACTAAAATTGGAAGTTCGATCAATCTCTAATTAAAGAGTCAAGAAGGAGATGAATCAAAAGAAACCCACTAAATTCTTCCATTTATTTATGTCATTGTCAGGTATGGTTGATGTTGCTGACAAATTAGTCTATTTTCAAGCGATTAATCATTTTCTGATAATGAAATTGGACAGAGGAAGGGATTGAGACGAGCAATTCAGAGAATGAAAAGAGAGAAAGTACAAGAAATGAGAGAGGGAGATGAGCGATTTGGAGAAGGAAAACATGGAGAAAGTAGAGGGAATGAGAGAGGGAGAGTGAGGAATAGTGATAGAGGAAAAAGAGGGGGACGAGGACACTTCTGGTGGCGGTGGCAGCGACAGCGATGAAGACGGACGGACGACAACACGAATCTCCTCCCCTCCCTCTCTCTTAGCCGATTTTTCTCTTCCCTTCGTTTTGCAATCAGTTCTGTGTTGAAGGGAGAAGAAATAGAGTGGACTTTGTTCGACGTATAAAAAAACGTCGAAAAATGACATTTTTCCCGACGTCGGGCAGACTAACGTCGCAAAAAGTTTAAATAATAAATTCATTATTTAAACATCCTCGACGTGCACTCTGCCACACGTCGTGAAAAGGTGACCATTGTCACTTCAATACGTACAATTTCTTACACTTTTCTTGACGTGTGGCAGGGTGCACGTCGATGAATGTTTAAATAATAATAATTATTAAACTTTCCGCAACGTTAGTCTGCCCGACGTCGAAGAAAGTTTAAATGAAAAATCAATATTTAAACTTTTCCTGGCTTCTATTTGCGACACGTCGCGGAAAGGAGAGCATTGTCACTTCAATACGTACACTTTTCCTGACGTGTGACAGGGTGACATTGGAGAATGTTTAAATAATTATTATTATTAAACTTTCTACGGCGTTAGTCTACCTGACGTCGAAGAAAGTTTAAATAAAAAATCAATATTTAAACTTCCCCGATGTGTGGCAGATAGACGTCGAAAAAAGTTTAAACAATAATTATTATTTAACCTTTCCCTAACGTGTACCATGACACACGTCTCGGAGAGTGAAAATATTAAATTTAATTTTAAACTTTTCGCGACGTCTAGTTCTTGTACGTAGTGAAATGTTTTTTTTCCTACGCAAGCAATGTTACATCGACGAAAGATGGTCAGTTGTTTCTGGCGTCGGAATTATTCCAGTGACAGGTCAACATTGAAAATATTTTTATGCGTGCAACCTATCCCGTGACAAATTTTAATTGGACAAATGAAGGTAAATTGCACCTATATTAGATAAGTACAAGTCAATCTATTTCCTAAATATGATGATGGTGTTTAGGATGTCTAGTCGATGCAACTTATGATCTCTCTCGTGCACATCAAAATAAGCATATATAGTTGAATCAACGAAACCATATTTTTAACTTTGAAACTATATATGTTTGATTCCACACACTTTGCTTATATTGGAAGGAGAAAATAGCTCAGATAATAATATCTTAATATGAAGTATTTAGTTTTACATATATACTTAAATCAAAATAATATAAAAGAAAATTAGATGGGAAATAGATTAATAGAAATGAACCAAAACAATGAAGCTAGCTAAGGAAATTTGTGATAAAAGCTACCATAGGTTCCAATCTTTTCATAGATTAGCCATTACAAAAAAAATATATTTTTTCGTCTATATACTATAGAATGTTGTAGTGGACAAATTTGTAGTACTACCTTCCTCTATGGTGTGTCACACAAACATATATTAATATATTTATGAAGAAAATTTTATAGTGAAAATAAATAGAGTAGGATACTATTTCTTTCTCCTATCCATTTTTTTTTTTTTTTTTTTTTGGATAAGAAGGAAAGTTGCAATAAATTTCATATGTGTGGGGGGACGATAAAGGGGCATGTCATATTCTTAGAGTGAACTTGTGCAGACTATATATCCAAACAGAACAATCTTGAAAGACCCACATCTTGTTCATCTCTAACCCATATCTTCTCCCATTTCCTATCACTTTCAAACTCCCATTTTCTTTCACAGATTCAAGGAATCCCCAGCACCCATATCCACTCCAACTACAAAATTCAAATTAAACTTTAACACATTAATATATTTATATGGCCTTCTTTCTGCATATGCACCATCTTCCAAGCAAGCAGCTGTGGGGCATATAGAGTAATATGAGGTAGGGGCATTTTTGTAATTGAAGTAAGAGACAAGAAAACTGGAAAGTGTTTATATTATTATGGGCTTGCTTTGTTTGGACCATGTCTTTTCTATGGGTAGCAAACTGATCTGATCTAGATCTAATTGCTTCCCTTCCATGGGGACACAAATAACGCTTATTTCCTTCATTTTCTATTCACTTTTTCCTTTCTTTTTTAACACCTCCACTATATTCTGCCATTTCACCTTTCCTTGTATATTATTTTCATCTTTTCTTCTCTCTCCTTCCTGCTTGCATTGGTAAAATGGTTAACTTTTTCACTAATGAATTCAAAAAATCACATTAATAACAGCGTTTGATATATTACATGATATACAACATATGTGTTGTTTTGATCTATAATAGGTAACATCTTTGAGGTAAAAAGTGGAATATAGTTGAATTACGATAGTTTGTGTTTGGAGGGTAGATTATTTTAGTTTAGATTATAATTGTATATTATTTTAGTTTGTAACAATTAAAAAAAAAATGACAAACTGTCGAATAGTAAATATTGTAATAAACAAATTTTAAAATAGTGTTTATTTTAGGTAATTGAAAATTTTTAAATAGTATTTAGTGACGTTAAAGAGGATTATCATAGTTTTGCATAATTTTATGTCCAAACAACTTCTAAAAGTTTAACAATGTATTGCATGTTACTTGATAATCAAAATAAATAAATAAATAGTTTTGAAAGGACTAGACACTGTGTACCTCTCACCCTCCCCATTTAATTAATCTCTTTGGCACATTTGGTTGGAGAAAAATCTAGAGATTTTAATACTATTTATTCTCCTTGTGTACTATTGTATGTGTGTCAACAAACTAGCAAAATCTCATGTATTTAGATAAGAGATTGCAAAAAAATTTAATTGGAATTATTTTGAAAGAAATTATAAGAGAGTGGGTCCGATTCACACCTTCATATTATAAATTTTAATTTTTCATTCATGGGATAGGTAACCCTATATTATAAACTTATGGGTGTACGTGATTTCTAAAGCCTGCAGGGAGAGGAAAGTAGACCATTGATATGCTTACATGGTTGTGGTCGACCATTAAGTTTGATGCTTAATTTTATAACCACTAAAGCTCTCTCTGTTAATGTTGAAGTATACTACTTTTTTAACAAACTAGGCAAAATTTTATTAATTTATGGAATTTGAATATATTTTACAATATATAAACATCTTTAGTAAAAGAAAAAACACACAAGCATGGTATATGATTATTTGTCTTAATCAAATAAGTTTGGTCTAAATTGGCTTTATTAAAGAATACATGATATCACATATTTCCACTATATTATTATTAATAAAGGACCAAAGGTTACTATTAGCACAATCTAAATTATATGGGGGATACATTTAACCAAATACAAAATATATATATATATATATATCTGACATTTAATCCAGCTATATAAAAACCAATAATACGCATAATAAAACTAAAAAATGGAGCATTGATATTAATACATAATATGAGAATTATTCAATTATCATGATCATGTGCAAATATGTACTAATGTCGATCGTGACAACCCGTACAAACACAGGACATCAATTTCAATAAATATTAAGACAAAGTTTTGCATTATTAATTTAACCTTAAACTATATATAGTTCAAACCTTTTTATCCTCAAGGTTTTACATATTTGAAAATTGACAAAGTGGTTTTTCCTTAGACTTAGCTTGCTGCCTCAGCTAACATGGGGGTGGGTCTAATTGTGCCTCCTCAAAATAATTGAAAAAATAGCTTAATTGTCACAGTACATTTCCTAGCACAATAGTTTATTTTCAGTCTGAAATGAAAGTTCCTTTTGTCCCTTAATATCAAGACATTTACAGGTAACTAATCAATTTTTGGGGCATAGTGTGTTTGTTCAAACTTAAATAATTTTACTAAGAATGATTATTCTTTTCTTTCTCTCTTTTTTTCTTGAATGACTTCTCAAGTTGTTGCAAAGGAAGCCTCCTAGCTACCTTAAACAATCATATTTCTAGGTAAGATCCCATTTCTATATATGTTTTTATTAAATTATTGTTTTATTTTATGATTTAAATAAATAGCATACATTTTTTTTATTGGTTTGACTTCCAATCACCCTAACCACACATTGAAGAGAAATGATCTCATATAATCCTTGATCAGCTCAATATTTTATGTAGTATTTTTCGTTGGTTTTAATGTTAGCTTTAAACCGACATTGTAGCTAATCAATAGGTGATTTTAAATTGTCTTTGTTATTGTGTAACCAACCTCGTATCGTGACACTTCAAAATTTTGATAATTTAAAAATCGTTAACATACATATTAGGTCAAAATTGTTGTAGTAATTACAAATAGTACTGTCCAACCAAGTAAAAACCTAAGTTTAAGAAATTGTTGAGGACCATACACATGATCTCACTGAAAAGTCTTTTGACAAATATAATAATTTGGCAATTGGCATGATCAAATGATCCAATGAACAAATAATTCCAATGTGTATTATTGTTCAAATAATATATGCACATATATTCCAAAATCTTTCTAAAAAAAGACCACGTTATTTCCACGCAGCAACCATGAAATTGCTTAGATATATCAATATGTCACTCAAATGGGGTAAAAAAATGTATCACACCTGTTGTATACAATGGATCTACACAATCTAGCTATTTCTAAAAAGAGAGGGGCCACAAATTATATTTGAAAATTAAAGAAAAGTTAAAAATATTATACATGAAAAGAAATATTTGAGTGTATCTCATGAAATCTTATTTATAATATGGTCTCCATCCCAAGTATTCAATAACAAAGGTGTAGGTAGGGTTAAAATATTCGTGGATATATCCATTAAATTCAAAGGTTAGATATTGATATTGATATTAAAATATTGATGGATATTTAGATATTTAATTTCTAGCATCTTTTACCAATAATCATAAAAGACAATACATCGCCCATTTAATCTAATAATGGAGTATCAATAATAACTTAGATATAACCTAATTTTGGAGTAAAAGCGATAGTTAGTTACTAGTCTAAAATAAAATTTATAAGTTTTTTGTGACTTTTAGAAATATTTGTCGATGATATAGCTATAAAATTGAAATTTCGATATCAAGATCTACATTTTAATTCTAATATATTTTTTTAAAATAAAAATGTATAGAGATGTGTGGTATCTGATGGCAACCAAGTATATTATTCATTATTAGATTAATGATTAATGAGTATTATTAATTTAACCATTTGCCAGATGGGTCTACATTTAAAATAAAAATAAAAAAGAATTGGGCAGAGTGGCATAAACAGTTGCCTTTAGTACCAATCTTCTTTGGATTCCTCTCCTCTATATAAACAAACCTTCACGAGATAATCTCTCAAAACAGAATATTTCCACAACCATTGCTGTTTTATTTCTTACAAATACTTCAATTTTTAGGAAGATACAGAAACACAAAAGGTTGAGATTGTGAAAAATTAAACAAAGTACTCAATGGCTAGCTGGTCTGCTGAGAACGCCACTGAAGCCTTCCTCAACACCCTCAAAATGGTAACAACAAACATAAACTATAAACCAATCCACTTTTCTTTTTTCTTTTTCTTTTTCTTTTTTTTTTTTTTATAAAAAAAGTCTTTTCTTTTCTTTTATACAATCGTTTCTTCCTGATTAATATACATTCCCACTGGCTTCAGTACTCTTCTAACAATAGTTTTCGTCTTATTTTTCAGGGCCAAAAGGCAAACGAACCCGACGTAGGGGAGTTCATTTCAGCCATGGCGGCTGGAAACAACGCCCAGCTAATGGTGGTGGCATACGAAAGATCTGCCGATCACAAGATCCTCGCACTTGCCGCCGCTGCCGGGCAAACGGGCGGACGAGTGGTGTGCATAATTCAACAACAAGAAGATCTTCATGTATCACAAGCAATTCTTGGAATGGTATCACATGACCACGGAATAGAGTTCGTAGTGGGAGATGCGGAGAAGCTAATAAAAACACAGTACACAGAGGTAGATTTTGTTCTAATAGACTGTAATCTGGATTGCCACATGGCGGTGTTGGAGGCCGTTAGATCGAGAAGGAAGAACGACCAAGGCGCCACCCTGGTGGTGGGTTTCAATGCCATGAGCAAAAGATGTGAAGGAGGAGCCACCGGGTGGTCGGAGGGATCGACGACCCATCTTTTGCCGATCGGGAAGGGGGTGATGGTGACGAAAGTTGGGGCAGAGGAGTCGAAAGCCGGGGAGGATGGGAGGAGGATGAGGAGGAGGAGGCAAAGCCAGTGGGTCGTGAAGGTGGATAAATGCACTGGAGAAGAACATGTTTTTAGGGTTAGGCTTCCACAGGGGAAAGTTATTCAAGCTTGATTGTAACTTTTTTCCTGTTAGATCAAGGAAATTTCTCTCTCCTTCTGCCATAACCATGGAGATCATGGAGATGGAGATGGAGAAAGTTTTTTTGTTTTTGAAGTATTAGGATTTATTGAGAGTAGTAAAAACCATCCTTCAAAATGTATATATAGGGACTAGGGGAGAATTTATATTAGAAGTTTACTGATTTTTCTTTTAGTTTATTAGAAGTCAATTTGTATACTATGTTAAAATTCCATTATTTGATATCTATGAAGAATTTTAAGGTCTTCTGATGGTTTTTTTTCTTCCTTTAGATACACTTGTGTTATCATTTCACCACTATCATTCATATACCAGACGATTAAGGAGCAATATTGAACTTAATGAGTTAAGCCGCAATGACTAACATGACCTTCCTATTTTCATCCTTGAGAGGTTCGATATCTCGTTCCTACCAAATTTTGTATTAAAAAAAACTATCAACTATATTGTCCAAAAATGAGTTGTACTAAAAAAAACTATCAATTTTTGTCAATAATGTCAACAAGTGTTTGGAAGCAATTTTTTTGCACTTATAAACACTTGAAAAATTCTAGAAATTTTCTAGTACTCCTCTAGTACCAAAATTGCATCATAGAACTTCGTGAACCACCTGTTTAATTTGTTGCTATTTAAATCATGAATTTACTAAAAAGCTTAAGTTGTTAGAAGTAAAAATAAATCTAAGGTAACTAATTATAACATTGAAGGAGCTTTTAGTAGTTCCTTTTTTTTCATTCCTCACCCTACGAGAATTTTTATCTTTGGCCACGAAAATCTTTAAAAACGTTAGAAAAAAACTAATGATTTTTTGTTTCAGATAGAGACCCAAAATTCTTGTAGTGCCACATTATTTGTTTGTGTGTGTGATTTTTCTCTTTAATCAAATCTCTCAACTATTTTAAGTAAAGAGATGTATTTCCTATTTTAAGTAAAGAGATGTATTTCCTTGTATTTCCTTCACAATATAATGAAATAGTGTCCTCCAAATAAAAAAAATGACACAAAAGTCACAGGACATATAATGTTGTGGTGTTCCTACTTGTGAAGACATCTAATGCATCCATGAAGTTGATAACCATAAGGAGATATTTTCTTCAAATTATAATAAAAATTATTGAATTTTTAGTAGTTATTTATGAAAAATGACATATCATATATATTTCCACGGTCTACCCTACTGTTATTTAATATTATAGCTATAATCAAAATGATAATCATCTTATATTTTTATATGCATTGAAATTTTAAATTTTTTTAAATTGAATATATAATAGATATACAAGTATTTTTAATTTGTTTTTATACAAAGCCAACTCAACAAAATTTAAAGGACGAACAACCTATAATAAATGAACGTTATTTAAGAATAAGGACATGATCCACAAAGAGAAGTAATGAAGCCATAAAACACTCGACGACGGTGAAAAATCCAAATAAGCCAAAGTGTGCTTTGATTTGAAATAAAGGCACATAGACAAATTCGAAAACAAAGTTGAATAGGCCTTCTAATATTTAGAATCATGTCCACCTCCATGTGATCAATAGCCCTCAAAGCATCTGAACTATTGTCAAAAGAATCAGGTAACTTCATACACCTATTGACAAAGACCTAACCTTCATGTTAAACACAAACCCTTCAAAATATATAGCACATACTTCTCTTAAACCCATGTAGCATAATCTTAAAAGTGGATATCGCGGTAGACCCAATAGTTCCACCAAAGCCAACTTTGAACTTCATTTGAACACACTGCATCCGCAATGACAATACTTAAAACATTAACCGAAAGATCATACAAGGGACACCTTTTCCCAATAAGCAACTTATATTCTTTTGGCACTACATAAAACTCCACCTCAGAATCAACATTTCCAATCACTTTGCCCCGCATTAACCCAGATGTGGTCTTTTGAATTCATAATTCCACACACCATTGAAATAGCATGGGAACAAACAAATAAAGCATAAGCCTACGATTCCTCTTTAGACATACAAGATGGGCACCACAATTTAACTGCAATATTATATCTTCTAAGGAAATCTATAGTAGAAAAGGTAGTTGCAGCTAAAATGAAAATCTTATTTGAGACTTTAATCTTCCATAGACAGATCCATTGACCCGTAACCTAGCTAGACTCAGTTTGTAATCACTTTTAACCAAAATAATCACTTGGTTTGTTGAAATGTCAAACTCATCACTCCTCCCTATATTAGACTGGTTTAACAATATTTTAACAATCTCATCACATCCATAGTCATAAAAACCTCACATAACTTTTTAACTTCCCGATGATCCAATAGATCAAAGATAAACTTTGTATCTAGTGCAACTTCATGTCCTTCCAAGGAAACATAACCTTAAACGTCAAAGACTTAGGAAATTAAGGATCCCCTCAAAACCTTATTCAAAAGGGAAAAAAGGATTTTGATAATTAACGTTCAATATTTTATACTCTGGAGATTCAATCCCTATCTTTGCAAAGGTTGTAATAAAATACAGCGAGTAGATCAATACTGAAGTATCTTACAAAATTTGCCTATTAGCTTATGTATAAATGTGAAGTAGTATTAGTGTTGAGAAATATTGTAAATTAATAATTAATTATAATTTAAGAGCACTTGGGCTAAGAAAAGGTCCAAGTTTAGTGGGCCTCAAAAACCGATGACCAAACCCGAGCCCACTTTATGGAAGGAAGAAAAAAAACCCTAATCGCTCCCGAATCATATAAATTGTAACATCGTCACTCTCGTTCTCCTTCTTTCAGAGGCAGCTGAATACGCAATTGTTGAGATCTCCTTCGCACCCGCCGTCCCAGGTTTCTCTATTTTTCTTATCTCCATTGCTTATTGTTTCTTGTATTTTGGAGTTCTTATGACCATAAACACTTCCTGTGGTTGAGTTTCGTTTTGTCAATATTGAAAACATTGTTGGGTTGGTTCAACAGATTCATTTTGGAAACAGGAAGCATGGCGTACGCAGCAATGAAACCAACTAAGCCAGGCTTAGAAGACACGCAAGAGCAAATCCATAAGATCAGGATTACACTCTCCTCCAAAAATGTCAAGAACCTCGAGAAAGGTATTCATTCTTACATGCTGGATTATTGTTGCTGTTGTTGTTTTTTCCTTCTTCTTTTGTAATTTAGTGAATAAGGGACGCAAATGAGACTTTCGTGTATTTAGTTTGTTAACTTTCATGTCACTAGTAGAGGATGATTGGTTGGTAATTTTCTTACAATGCTCTGATTATGAATACGATATAATGTTGTAAACACGTGAACAAATTATAGAGATAGTATTGTTGGATAGAATGGATGAAGGATCCCTATTATGTGCCTAATGACCAACGTGAGTCTAGGGGTTGTTAAATTACTTCTTAAGATTGTAGTCTGTTTTGGTGGATGTCAGCATTGTTAATCCTCACTCTGTTGATTTCAACTGCATAGTTGGATTATCATATAATTGGGTTTTTATTTTTCGAAGTTGTCCAATTCAATTAGTTTGTTAGTTTGATGTCATTTTTAATCAATAGTTTGCGCGGATTTGGTTCGTGGTGCGAAGGACAAGAGGTTGAGGGTGAAGGGACCAGTGAGAATGCCCACTAAAGTTCTTCACATCACAACCAGAAAATCTCCATGTGGTGAAGGTACTTTATTTTCCACTTATCTATGAACTTCTGAGTGTAAGTTCATTTTTTTCCTGGATTTGAGACTAATATATGTACATATCCCTTCATGGCGGTTCATTGCATTTGGGAACTCATTTCTTGTGAAGTCATTTCAATATTTGCTATCAAATTTGGAGAGGGGTGGATTCTTTTGGTTTTTATAGATATGAATCCGATAGTTGAAAAATCATCAAAGGCCAATTCTTAGTGAAATTATTTCTTTGTTCGGTTCTTGATTGTAGGTACCAACACATGGGACAGATTTGAACTTCGTGTTCACAAGCGGGTTATCGACCTTTTCAGCTCTGCTGATGTAGTGAAGCAGATTACCTCCATCACCATTGAACCTGGGGTGGAGGTTGAGGTCACCATCGCCGATCAATGAGTGCACTCTTTTCATGTTTAGACTATTTTTAGTCTCACTAGACAGTTGTTACCTTTTGGGTTTGGAGCATACCTGTGAGGGTCATTGAGGGTTTAAATGCAATAGTTGTTCCCATTATATGTTGAAATTAAAGACATCGATAGAGTTTTCAATTCCTGGCAAATTTTTCTTGCTTTAGAACTAATGTTAATTTTGCTATCTATGCAGATTTTGTATCCATAGCTGTGTGAATTCTTTCTTAATTGAGATTTAAATGTGCAGTGCTTGAATATCCATATCACGGTTCTTTAAATTCCAATCACAAACTCGAATAAATAAGAACATATATAGGAAGAAAAGTTTCAAAGGTAAATGACATGTATTTTAGCCAAATGAGCTCAACTCATTTCTCTTTAGAAGCTTGGAGAACAAAAATTTAGCAAGCTTTCCCAGGATCAAAGAAATTTAAGAATTGATGTAAATAAATTGTCATGTCATGATGGTAACAATTTGATTTTTTAGTCTTTGAACACTCTTTTGAACTTCTGATTTCATGCTTTGTTATTTTCTTTCTACCATTATTAATAAAAATCAATTCAAGTTTTGATAAATTAAAAACTAGTTTTTGAAATTGTTTTTCTAAAAATGTAGTTTTTGTTTGAGACATTTTCAAGTACAGCCAAAAAAAAATTGAAACTATAATTTATAAATTTTTTATTGTTTATTTTAACTTTTTTTTTTTTTTTGTGATACATTTGGTTAATAATTTCAACTATTACTTAAAAAAAGACAAAACCGTGATGCTTTAAAAAAGCAAACCATGGCAAGAAATCAAGAAGTTAGACTTAATTTAAGAGAAAAAGAAATAGTCACCAAAAATTGTACATAAAAGAGTGCTTTACTTAACAAGAACAGAATCATTATTGTAACAAAAATATGAAAAGTGAACAAAATCATAAATAAAATGGGTTATTAAGCCGATG
This sequence comes from Cucumis hystrix, assembly GCA_025688845.1. Classification (NCBI taxonomy): domain Eukaryota; kingdom Viridiplantae; phylum Streptophyta; class Magnoliopsida; order Cucurbitales; family Cucurbitaceae; genus Cucumis; species Cucumis hystrix. Next base: position 6,265,391 of record CM046888.1, on the reverse strand, counting down.
TTTACAATAAATAATGAGTACTACAATTGATTTCCTAAGTAGTTGGGAAAGCAAACTATTACAAATGTGTTAAGTTAAGTAATATAGATTTCTAAAATAAACTAATATAATAGAAAAGTTTCGTGGTAAATTAAAATTTGGGAGAGGAAAGATCCACTCGTGACTCCTGGACTCGCTAGATAGTATAGCAAATGAATTTGTTTTGTCCCACATCGGAGAGGATGGAAGATGAGAAAGGGCGAGTGGGTATAAATAAAAGTGGAGTGGTGGCTATGTAACATACTTACCTGGACGGGGTTATCGGGCGATCAAGTAGGCCCATGGCCTGGGGTGGTGGCCTCCATTGCACATTGCGGAGGAGTGCCACCCTAAGGTCTGCTCAAAGTAGCAGAGCCTACGTCATTATTTGTTGCTGTGGGGGCCTGCGTTCGCGCGGCCCCTACCCAATCAAATCAATACAATAATTTTCGCAGTTTTTTTCAAGTTATTTTGTATTTGCTTTTTAGGTTAATTTACTTCTAACTGGATATGTAAGCTTCAAGTACGCTCCTCGTTTATTAACACGAAAACTGTGTAACTAAATTAATTGAAGTAAAATTCAAGTGTTAAACGAATTAAACTCAATTCAAGTGATATATAGAATACTAAAATGTGTAATCTCTTTAGGATATGTATGGAGAATGTCCAGAACAAAACAATCGTGAATCGATGAGTGGGAATGAGGAGTACGCATTAAGGGAGGTTCTAGCAATTTTTTTCAAATCTTACATATTTTTAGAAATTTTCTTCATTTGTTTATCTTGTCAAATATTAAGATAAATTCTTACGCAAAGATCAAATTTGAAAAATATCGACAATGTCCTAAACATTTCAAGAAAAAGGGCGTTTTGTAATATGAAAACATAACTGCTTTATTTATGACAATTTCCTCACAAATAAACATCACCATTTTACTCCACATGATATATGCTTCAAAAAGGAAAAAAGAACCATTTAGGAACTGCCTTCGTGCAGAGCTCCTGAAACATATGATGTGCACACCTGTAACAACTTTTCAAATAATAATGTCGCCGTGAGCATAAACCATCGAGAAACAACCTCTTAAAACCTATTTGAATGTATAGTTGTTGAAAAATATAACCTCTAATTCATCTAATAACACTCAGAAATCTTGAGGTCCTGTAAGTTGCAAACATATTTGAAAACTGAAAGAAAATACTCTCCAATACTCAGGAAGAAAAGTCTAGCAGAAGGATTCATAAACCTCGAACTCACTCATATTGACTTTATACAATTAGTCTCTAACACATGTATTACATTGATAAGAGTTCAATTCCTGTCCAACATATTTGTTCAATTCTTGTGTTATAGTCATCTGCCAATACAAACTTTTAACAGAAGGCCTTAATGTCACTAAAACGGCCTATCAGTCTCTGCATGAGATCAAAAAATGCAACCTTCTGCTACAGAACAAAACATTAGCTCAAAATGCCATGATATGCAAGAAAAGGAAGTATCTTCAAATATTAAGAAAACATGAAGATGAAGACAAGAAAAAATGGAGCAATGTACGAAGCTGCAAAGAAAGTCATCAAATAAATAAAATAAATAATCAATTAAAATGTCTTGGTCCTGAGAACTAGAAGAATGTACATCTCTAGAACTAAATCAACAGATAAGTGAATGAAAAAGAACCCCCAAAACAGGTTAAGAATCTAAGTTTTTTTCTAGTGAAAATCGTTGTCCCTAAAAAACTCAAACCAGACATCAAATCAATACACAAATCTCCTAGAACTCTCCCACTTTCCAACCGATCAGTTTTGATCAGTAGAAAATGTGGAAAAAACAACAATGTAGTTAGAAGAATAATTCTGAAAATGACTCAGCTAGAGCTACAAAACAATCTTCTTCCTAGAATTTGAATAATAAAGACGATACCAATCCACAAATTCCTTCAAACCTGTCTTCAAATCTGTGGTGGGCTTGTAACCAAGCTCTTTCTGAGCCAGGGAAATGTTGGCATGAGTGAAAGGAACATCGCCATTCCTAGGCATTGGCAACACCATTCTCTTAGCCTTCAAGTTCAGCAACTTCTCTAAATTGTCCACAAGCTCACTGACAGTCACCGGTGAAGTATTCCCAAGATTGAACACCCGCAATTGAGCCTTCCCCTTCTTCCTTCCGCCGCTCCCGGTGCTCTTCTCCGCCGTATCCAACGCACCTAAACAACCCTTCACTATATCGTCAATGTAGGTAAAATCCCTCGCCACAGATTTCTGATCTGCCCCTTCAAAAACCCTAATCTTCTTCCCTTTCAGAATATCCTTAGTAAAAAAGAAATACGCCATATCCGGTCGACCCCAAGGACCATAAACCGTAAAGAATCTCAACCCAGTAATGGAAAGCCCATAAATATGATTATAGGTATGTGCAATTTCCTCACCAGCCTTCTTAGTCGCAGCATATAAACTCGCGGGTTGATCCGTTCGATCCTTCTCCGAAAAGGGTACTCGAGAATTGAGCCCATAAACCGAACTAGAAGACGCCCACACAATAGCCGGCTGCGAATTAGCCGATTTACAAACCTCGAGAACACTCACCAATCCCGCAATATTGCTTTGCACATAGGAACTGGGATTTTTCATCGCATATCGAACACCCGCCTGAGCCGCGAGGTGCATTACGTGAGTGAATTTAACCAATTCGAAAAGCTTAAGAAGTAGAGCGCTGTCGTTGATGTCACCCTCGACGACGAAGACGCCGGCACGGTCGAGAATGGCGGCGCGTGAGCGTTTGAGAGAGGTTTCGTAATAGGAATTGAAATTGTCAATGCCAACGACTCCATCGCCGCGGCGATTGAGTGCCAAGGAGACATGAAAGCCGACGAAGCCGGCGGCGCCGGTGACCAAAACTCGACGAGAATGGGAGTGGGCGGAGAGGCGGATCTGATTGTCCCAAAGGGGAGTGCCTTGAAGAACCCGGCGAGTGGAATCGGGGGAGAGAGGAGGTGATTTAGGGAAAAGGAAGAGTAATAAAAGAAGAAAGATGAGAGTCCAAAAAGCGAGAAGCTTAGTTCTTGTGAGGAAGCGGGGACGATGAAGATATGGAGATTTGTCCATTGTCGCGTCCCCAAATCAACAACTCAACTCAACAACGTAAACAACAACTTCTCTACTCATCCATCCATTTTTCACACCCATTTTATTCCTTTCTCTCTTTTTTTTTTTAATTATTTTTCTCTATCTATTTCTAATTTCTATATCATAAGATTTGATTTAATCCGAAAATAAGGCTTTCTTTTTTCCCTTCTTTTCTTTTTAATTAAATTTCATACATTCAATTTAAATCACACATAAAAACTAAATATGAATTAAATTTACTAAAACATTTTCCCCTTTATATAATCCTTTATGAAAATTTTTCTTTTAATCTTTTTTATAGTTTGAAAGATGTTATTTGAAAATCATATTTTGTTTGTAAGTGTAAATCTCAATCGTTTAGAATATCAAAGGATATTTATATATATTGGTTTTTAATTGTGGATGTTTAAAACTATAAAACAAAATAAAATAAAATCTAACATCAGCATATCTTTCCTAAAATATGTGAATCCAAAGATGTATAGGATAGTTTGAAAATATTTAGTTTGTTGTATTGTAGATTCTAATACTTATAGCCACAAATATACTTTTCGTTATAGCTTTGGTATGACCTATAAAATATTTACAAATATAACGTAGAATATAAAATTTAAATCTATTATTTTGAGATGGATAATCAACCCGTGCATATATTATTTTAATTGAATTGGGTTTGGACCAATTGTGTTAGGCTTAAAATAATATTTAAATTCATAAATAAAAAATTATCCACATTTGCTATCTGTTCACAAAATATATAAAAAATTATGCACAAAGTTTGAAATTGCAAATCACGTAAATAGCCCATAAAAAAAATACACAAATAACTATTAATTTATTTTTCTTTAGAATGTTTACATAAAGAATGGGCCTTTCAATGGGCTTCAATATTGGCCCAACGTGCGAATTGGGCCGCCGGCCCTCTACTCTGCAGCGAAATTGCAAATGTAGTCGGTCCCCTTACCCAAACTACTTTATACTTTTTATTCTTTGGTCTTCTATAATTGAAAAACATCATTTTGACATACAATTCAAAGTTTAAAAAATGTAATTAAAATGTAATTGCATGAAATGTATGAAAACTGTACGATCCTTTTGAAATATTAAATTCAATCTATATGCATTATAATAAAAAATTTAAATCTTTGAAATAGGTGGTTAATTTAATTGGAACCTATTTAGAATGAAATAAAAAGAGAGAATGTAATGATTAAACTGTGTAATTATCCCTAAGAGAGATTGCAATTTTGTAATCATTCACAATAATAAAACATTAGCGAAATCTTCTTTATCTTTTAGTTCCAACAAAATCATCATTTTTTATGTCTTCTTTTTATCCCTTTCTTTTCTCTTTTTTTTTTTTTTTTTTTCTTTTTTTGAGTATCTTTTAGCTGATTATGGGGAAATTTGCTTTTACTTCTGTAAATTAATTTGTTCACTTGTGGTAAATTTGTTCACTTGAGGTAAAGAGGTTTAAATTAATGACAAAAAAGTGCATGTGGAGTTGATTGTTTTGGTGGAGAGAAAGAACTAACCATTCCAAATGGAGAGATTTAAGCATATAGTTTAATTTGTTAGGTATCAATTAGTAATTTCTTTGGATAGGATGGCATGAAATAGTTGAATCACAAACCTTTTGAAAATCAATTATATTTATATTGAAATAAATTGTATATGACCATTCATGTAGAGTTGAGTTTTATAGATGGATATGTCTTTTCATAATTGAACGACCTCGAAATAAGCCATGTCTATTCGACTAATCATGAATGTTTTATAAATATGTCACTTTGTAGGTAAAAACTTATCTTAAGCATTTTTCTTTCATGAAGTCGTCTCTCTATAAAATATTTGAAATTTAGTTCTTTTTCATACAATATAGTTTGTTGGACTTTGTGGACAAAATTCTAGTTCCATAAAAAAAGATAGTTTATTAAATATGAGAGACAATTACTCATGAAAACTCGAGCACTATAAATAAAATGATATTGAGGAAACAACATGATTTAGTTTGGGTCAAATTCTCTTTGATTAATAATATTATACATATAAATTGTTATATTATTAAATTTAGTCACTAATTAAAGTTTTTATTTTATTAAACTAAGTTAATTTTTAGTACAATAATCAAGGACATGAAGATTCGAACAAAGACCTCATAGTTACTAATACAAAATGTAATCGAGCTAAGTATTTGTTGGCTAAATTGTGTTAATTTTAAAATTGTTAAGAAAGAGATTTTTTTCCAAAAAAATCCACTAAAAAATTTATAAAAACTTTAGAAGAGAATTAACAAATCCTCCTAAAGCATACCATATACCTTTAGTTATTTGAACTTTTATGGACTTTCTTCATTTAAACATACATGGTAGATTCGAGCTTTTTACGTAATTATTTAAAATAAATCTTTAACATGAAAGTGATAAAATCTTCATTTAAATTTTAAACCTAATGTTTGTGTTATCAAAATAAAAGTTGACTGAAGAAATGGTTAGAGGCATCTTTAAATTAAATTAAAAGTGAGGTCCATACACATCTATGTATATGTGTAGCACTATCCCTACATATAATTATAGTGCACTTTCATATTGCATAGACTAGCATATAATAATAACCCCTATTTATGCATTTTTCTTTCTTTCAAGTATAACACCGAGGGACGATGGATTGAACCCAAGTTATTATTGGGAGCTAATGTTTACGCTCAATTAATGTCACTTTAATGCAATTTCAAACTTCGTAGTTGTTATTTTTTTTACCTAACATATCTCATTGCTATTTTTAAATTTGTGAGAATAAATTCCGACCTTCAATTTTTATTTTATTTTTAAAGTTGTATAATATTAGATTAAAATATCATTTTGGTCTATACTTCAAAATTTATTTAGTCTTAATTTTTATATTTTCAATTATTTAATTTTTAATCTATTTACTTTCATTGAATCTAAATTTTATATCTTAACTCCTAGTTGGCTTTGAAACCTAGTTTCACTATAAATTAATTTTAAGAGACTAGAGTTAAAATTTAATTAAAAATATAAAGATTAAAATTAAACAAAAAGAGAATTAATTTTTTATGAGTTTCCGTGACATTCAAATGTTGTAGATGGACAAGTAGGTAGACCGAAGACTACTTCATGGATAAAAAAGATAAATAACATTTGTTGTATCGACTAAAGTTGTAATTTCACACCATAGTCACACAATAGTTTGAAAGCATGTGGGTCCTACCATCATAATTGATTAAAAGCAAAGGGTTATTAATGTGCATAAAGGAAAAATTAAGAGATGGAGTGTAAAGAATGGGGAGTAAAAAGAGAACGTGTATTTTAGTTGGTTAAATAGTACATTAAATTATGTCTTAGGAAACTTGGGAAAGATAGCTTTTAAATTTCTGAGCCCAACCATGCTGTGTGTCTAATTAATTACATTCCAGTTTATTTTTTGTTTTTGTCACATCATATACACACACACATATATATCTAAATAATTATTATAATAACTCATTTACTTTACTCCAATTCAACCTCACGATACCTTACATTCAAAGAGGGTTTGATTCAATTCAACTCCAACTTTAATTTTTTTTTTTTTATAAAAAAACTCTTTTATATATATACATATCCTTAGTTTTATTAATGATATTTAATTGTGACTCTCAATTATGAGACTTCCATACTGTTTATGACACTTCATTCATCCCTAATCATAAACATGGCTAACCAATTGTTTATATCTTTGTTCTATTTTTGTTTATATATATACTTTTGTTTCTCCTATTTTTTTCACGAGTTTTTATTAAATTTTAAAATTAGTCTACATTTGTCTATTGTCTTTTTAAATAGAAAAAATGTTGTTTATTAAAATTAGTATCCTTGAAGATAGGGGTTTGATCCCATAGATTAACTTTTATGTTCTCATTCTAATCAATTTGATAATATTAATACAAATTTGAATCCAATTTATTTCTTATAGTTTTAAAAGCTAAATTCTATTATTTCGGGTGGAATAAAACCTTGTACGCATAAAATTTAATTAAGTTTTGACGGTAAACAACAAAGATTTATGTATTATACTTTATTTTTCTATGCAATATAAATATTTTGTTAGATGTTATATTTTTTACTATTTTTAATTAAAATAAAAACTACAAAAGTTTAGACTATATCTCTAAATTTCATCTTGAAATGCTATAGCTTTAGATTTAGACTAAAAATTATTCTTCTAATCTTCAGTTTTTAAAGAATATGTACGTATTGTTTCTAGGATTTTAAAAATATACCTTTCAAATCTTTATAAGAATAAGTTTATTTGGTCTCAAGATATTTTTTTAGTCATTGGAAATTTAAAAATATGTTTAGAAAGTCCAATAAAACGTATAGTAAAATAAAACTGAAATGGATTGGAGATAATAGTACAAAACTCAAAAAAAAAAAAAAAAACAATGCCTTTAAATAATTAGAGGGACAAAAGTTGATTGAAAATGTCCAATCAAATAACTCAGAAAAATCACCGCAATGAAATGTTATCTTTTCTTTAATCGATATATACTATAATATAGTAAATAAGATTTTTTTTTTCGTTCATTTTTATAAATATAATAAAATATCAAAATATTTATATACGTTATAGCCAAATAAAAAAACTTTATGAAGTAGATTGATTTTTTTAAATATTTTAAATTTATTATATTTTTTTATTTTCTTTTATAATTTTTTTTATATATTTTTTAAATCATGATATTTGTTCTCAATCAGTCATCAATCTTGTATATTTTTCTTCAAAATGTTATTTGGTTCAAACCAAGTATAAAAAATATTGAAAAAAATCTTTGAAATATTTGTATACGATCGTTTAGATTTAGTTCTAAATCAAACGATCGTATACCAAAAGAATATTGAAAAAATATCGTGTATCAAACGATTTTATACCAAAGAATCTTAAAAAAAAACTCGTGTAATAAAGAATTTTGAAAAAAGAAATCCTTTAGACGATTGTGTAGTCAAATAATCTTGAAAAGAAAATCGTTTAGATTTGACTGCCAAATTTAAAAGCCAAATCTAAACGATATAAATATAAATGACCGTGTATCCAAATCTAAATGATTGTGTAGTCAAATCTAAAAAATCTTAATACAAGATCGTGTACCAAATATATTACGTGTGTGAATGATACGTTGACGAGGGATGAAAACATTTTCTGTTTTCAAAATTGTTCTATATATTTTGTTTACTATATTTTTTATAAAAACCATTTTATTGTTTTCGATTTATGTATTCAACTTCTAATTGAAGTCTTAAAAATAAAAATTATAGTCTTAGTTATATATTTTTTAAATAGTTTTAACATTTTTTCTATTTCTAACCCTTTCATTTAAAATATGTGAGAAAATGAGTACAAATTTCAAAAGTAAAAAAAAAAAAAAACTAAAAATTGTTACAATATGTTAAAAACTTCATTTTGAGATAGAAGACAATATTTTTTTTTAAATTATGACATATTTCTAGTCTATTTAGAAATCAACGACTAAAAAAAAAAAAGAAGTTAATTGAGCTATACTATGATAATAAAAGATAAAATATGCTAACAACTTAACTCGTCTAATACACGTATGCGTATATACAGATCAAAAAATTTAAGGTTCTAATTCTCCATCTTCTATCAGTACTTTAAAAAAGAATAATGTAAAGATAGAAGATATTATTTGAATGGAAAATGTGGGTGTTTGGTTTTTATGGATAAAATCATTTCCAGATTGGCTAATGTTCTTTCGGTGCTTTTACCAATCTCTTACTCCTAAAATTGTAATAAACTTTTCTACCCTTTTTCTATCTTAATCACTGCCTGATTCCCAATAAAGAAGAGACCTTTCTTCCCTTTCCAAATAATAATAATGAAAGTTGTAATAATAAGAAGAAAAGGTGTTTGTATGATATTTATGGATAGGTTGAATTACTCTTTTAGTCTTTTATATACTTACCTTTCATTTATTTAGCTTCTTTTTATTTCTGAATGTACATTTTAATTTTTATATTTCCAATTTTGAAATAACAAAACCAACATTTAACATTTACAGGATCCACAGAAACATAATAAAAAGTATGAATTATTACTAAAATAACAATACAGAGAGAACATAAGTAATATATAAATAAGTTTTTTATGACAATTTTCTTATACAAGTAATTACACTTGCATTTTTTTATAAAATAATAAGGGATATTTTTAAATATAATACAATGAAATAAAATACTTATAAAATATAACCAATCATTTATAATAATATTTAAATAATAACAATAATATATATATATATAAAAGATAGAAGTATAAATACTAGAAAAGTAGTAAATAAAAGATTGTCCATTTTGTGGAATTGTTGGTCAGAATCCCGAAGCCAAAAATTATGGTCTCCCAATGACAAAAGGATTTTGATAATCGATGATTTGGTTGGGGTTTTGAGTAAAAGTATTGTTATTGTTATTATTAATGTAAAAATATAATAAAGTGCAGTTCTTCCTTTAGAAGCTAATTTACATACTTCTAACAATAATGCATAGATTAATTGCTGATTTGAATGTGTTACTTCCATTTAAACCATAAAAAACTATTAATAAATCAATTCAGTAGTCTTAATTATTTTGATGGTTAATCATGTAATGTCAAATATTAATATTTGATTGAGTGTTTAGGGTTGTAGCCGAATTTGAGTAATATGTAATAAAAAAGAAAAGTAATTTTGAGGAAATATGGATGGGGGAGGGGAGTGGGAGAGAAAAACAAAGATAACTTTTTGTGATGACGCGTGTAAATCACGTTAACATGGAGATGGGGCCCAGGAAGAAGAGGTATTATTCACAATATGTTCGTGTTTAGGGTCATTAGAGTTGAGGTGTGGGGGCCCACAGAGAGGTCGCAATCAGTCTGAGCTGTACAATTGCCAACGCTATTTTCATTCACAATTTCATCTTTTCATCATGAGCGAGCCGCGCAATTTACTCCTTTGATTCTCTCTTTTCCTACATCTTTCTCCCCTTTTCCCAATTCCCACTATTCCACTCTCCATTTTTTTCCTTCCAACATTTCTAAATTCTAAACAAAATAATAATAACCAAACTATTTATAAAAAATAACAAATTTATTTATTTCTCTCTATCCTACTCAACTTTTTTTTTGTTATATATTGCTAAAATACTATTTATAACAATTCTCATTTTCTATTTTTGAAAACAAAATGATTCATTGTTTTTTTAAAAAAGAAAATTCATTATTGCAAATTCTTTAGAGAATTCAAACCCTAATTTCATTTTTGTAAGAGATGAGCATGTAGAGTTATTATAGCAATAAGGGAATGGGATTCAATAATAAAATGTTGAATATATCCATATTTGTTGTTAGTGTAAATGAAACGAATTGGTGAGTTCGATTTTGAAAAGACCAAATTTATAACATTATTCAGCACCTAAAAATAGAGTCATTTGAGTTAAGTCACGAATTATGATGCTAATTCGGAGAAGGATAATGTCCATCTGTCCAACCTCCATCCACGTGTATTTAGTTTAAACCAATCCTCTCAGGGAATGGACCAAGAAGCTTTATAATAATTAAGGTTTAATAAAGTACATTTAAAACCGTACCTGTGTATCTAGTTTAAGACAAAATGAGTTGTTAGCCAACATCATAACTCAATTACTTAATAAATATACTCTTAAATTTTAGCATCTACTCTACTTATACTTAAACTAAAAAAAAAAAATTAAATGAAGACTTATGTAAAATTAGTAAAAAAATAATATAGGAAATGCAGGAACATTTGATGAGAGTCAGCGAAAGATATAAAAAATGAAAAGGGTGTATCAAAATTGGTTAGCATTATTATTTAGAGTAAAAAAGAGTAGAAAGTTGGGGAATAGTGAAAGAGGTTTGGAAAGAGGGAGACGGGATGGATAAGAATATTCTTTGTGGGACCAGAGATGAGAACGGAGGGTCCAGATTTGGGATAAGAAGAAGAAACAGCTTACAGTTTGATGGACCTAACAGTAGGAATGTCCGTTTGTGAGCAACCCCCCTCTCCTCCCCCTTCCTCCCCCTTCCTCCCCCTTCCTCTGACCTATTTTCCACGTCAGACTTTTTCTAATTATAAATTGAATGAAAAGGCTCCCCTTAAGAATGCCCTCATTTTAAGGACTGCCACCGGAATTTAGGACACCGAGGCGGTCCCACACCCATTGTCACCCACAAGCAATCCCTTCTTTTTATTTATTTTTATCCTATTTTTTGCTTTCTTTCTTTACCTTCCACTGCTTTCATGTTATCGTGGTGAAACCATCCAAATATATATCATTTAATTATCATTCATTTCTAATCAATATAATATTAATGTATGGCACGTAATATATTAAATGCCTCTTTCTCAAACATAAATAAATATATCAACATACACTTAACTTCTCCCACCAACAAACCTCTATATTCTTCTTTTATCCACCATTGAATATTGGTATACACAACTTTATGTTAACTTTATTTATGATTATATATGGTTTTCATCTAAATGTAACATCAAATTACCTCTTTCTAAATGTATTCAATTAACCATGTGTGTTGGAAAAATGATAGACAGTAGAAGTTAGAGGGGTTGAGTTAAAAAGATGGTTTTGGTAATGAAAAGTTAACCATTCTTTTAACCATCATCATTATTATTATTATTATGGTAAAATTCATCATTCATGTTTGTGGAATTATTGACCTGATTCAATCATTATTACATACACGTCATGCGTAGATAACATTATTAATTACACGTCATTATTCAATCATTAATATACTTTTTTTAACTCTATATTTTTTTTCAGTAGTAAGAAAAAAAAATTAAATTAAAAATCACCAGCACTGAAATTCCAACCAATTTTCAGCTGCACAGAAAAAATAAAAACTTTTAAATTTTTTAGCATTCCCTCGTAGTATTTATTGGAGTTGTTCAAACTTAATTCTATTTTTCATTATTAATATGCTAAATTTAGTTAAATTAAATTGCATGCAAATAAGAAAAGAAAAAAAAAAAAAAGACTTTTGTAGATATAGCAGTTTAAGAAAACTTAAACAACACTTTAATATACATTATGTGATAAATATATATTGAAAATGGTAATTAATTAAGTAGCTTGTTTAAGAATTAATCAATTATTATTATCTACAATTTAGTATAACATGGAACCATAAATAAATCACTGACCAAATAATTTCGTACACCTATCAAATTATTGTTAATAACTATTATGCTGTCTCTCTTTATGATTTAATCTACGGCCAGTTGATGCATAATTACTATATATATACAAGTAGTTTGTGATTGTAATTTAATTAGATATGATGTTTCTAACAATGTGACAATTATAAACCTTACTAAAATTTTGATATGATAACAATATATATTGTGTGAAGTACTATGCATGAGTTAATACAATGAATTATTACTGTATAATGAGTGTTTAAGTTCCATTTAAATTATTTATTTGATCATTAATTCTTTTTAGGAAGTGTTTTAAACAGTAAATTTAATAAAATAAGCAGTACACTTTTTATTTTTAGATCTTTTGTGAAGAAAGAATCTTATATAGATTATTTATTTTTGTTGTTCACTATGGATATGCAAAACTTTTGATTCTATTTTTAAAGATAAAGTCAATAGGATTGAAAAAAAATATTTTAAAAAACTAAGCATGACTAATTTAAGTTTAGCTCAATTTACACGCCTACGTAGTTTAACTCAATTTTATAAATTAAAAAATATAGTTTTTAAAAATGTGTTTTTGTTTTTAAAAATAATAATAATAAAAGAATGAAGCAATCTTAAATTTAAAAACCTAAAAAGCAAAAACAAAACTACAATCAAATAAGCCTTTAATTTTTTTTCTTTCGTTCAATATAAATGGTTGGAGATGGATGTATGAAAGGCCAACTTGAATGGGTTTGAAAATGATACTTGCTAAATCACAAAATCTTGTCATTTTCGTTTGTTTAAAGAATATTATCATTTATTTGTAAACAATTATTTTAGAAGTAATCTTAGAGTACTTTTCAAAACAACGTTTGTTTAAAAAGAAATTATATGGAGTCAATAATTAGAACAATCCCAAAACATAATACCATAACATTTCAAATCATATTAAAAAATTATTGTCATCGTGTATCAACTTGACTATGTTATCTATGAAAAGACAGCCATTCGTTTGAAAAATGAAAGGTTAAAAAAAGGGTAAATTTATAAGAATATTCTTTAATTAATCGAATTTTATCATTTGTTTACAAAATACTCTTATACCTTAAAAGTGCAATCTTATATATGAAGTTGTTTGAAAATTACATTTATATAATGAAAAAATCTTTAAAATGTCGAGCCGAAATTGAGGCTTGTGATTCCCAACAATGAGGTGATGCAAAATTTATTTTTTTTAATCTCAATTCTTTATCAATATTTTGAAGTATTTAATTTTTAAAAATATTTTTGCTTATTTCGGAAGTATAAAGTTATTTTTAAAACAAATGAAACAAAAAATTTAAAGCATCAATCAAATCACCATAATCTGGAAAGCACCCTTTTTTAAATATGACCCCAAAAGCCTTAGAAGACAAAATACAATTTGAACAATTTTGAAAATTATAACACGAAGATATCAAAAAGATCCCTATAAATCACTTTAGGTTTTTTTTTAAAAAAAATGTAATATGAGCTCAATTACTAGCAAAATTCAAATTTCTCAGTTTTAAGTTGTATTATAATTTTTTTTTATTTAAAAAAAGGTAAAACAATGTTAGTTGTAAAAAGATTATTCCATATATAATATTAAAACTAATATTTCTATGATTCTATTTTCTATTTCAAATTATATTGGAGGAATGAATTGATCTATCTTTGTAATCTAAATTATGCATATTTAAAAGTTTAAAATGTAGAATTAATTAAATAGTTATAAACTAAAAAAAACTGTATTCTGAAATGAATTATAAATGATATAATATTAAAAATAATAATTCATATAATTTTTAAAACATAAACTGATGGTTAATAAATGAGTTATAGTAATAAAATAGTTTCAACTAATATTTAATTATAAGTATAATATCAAACATATTTAAAACTAATGGCTTTTAACTTCAAATCTAACTTAAGAATATGATAGGGGAAGGTGGAAAAGAGCAAAAATGATGAAAATGTCGAAAATACCCGTAACGGTTCGGTCCGGTCCATTTTGTCCGACGCAATGGCAAAAATAGATTAGGTTACGACAATGACCATGATGATGATGATGATGATCATAGCAATTCAAGAAGCTTAGGGCCCACATTTGGCCCTCTTCCTTTCTCTTCTCTTACTTACTTTAAAGAATCTAACTGTCCTCCATTACCCCGCCGATCAATGCTCTATTTTTCTCTCTTCTCTTCTTTTCTTTCTCTTTATTAAACAATAATAACAAAACCCATCAAATTTTTGAATTTTTGAATTATATTCCCTAACATAAAACACTCCTCTCCTCTCTTCTTCCCTTCTCTTATAAATACAAGTGGAGCTCACACACTTGTCATTTTGTACTCTTTCTTCCCCAACCTCCCACAATGGGGCCTTCACTCATTCCCCCCGCTGCCATCTCCGTCGTAGCTGCTCTCTCCCTCTTCCTTCTCCTCCTCTCTCCGGCTGCCGCATGGCGTCCTTGGCCTCATCTTGCCAAATCCAACGTCTCCGATGACCCCGCTCTCGTTCGTGACTCCAAAAAATACGAGGGCTCGTCGGAGTTCGTCCATTTGAAGTACCACATGGGCCCTGTTCTCACCGCTAATATAACCGTTCACATTATCTGGTACGGCACGTGGCAGAGAGATCAGAAGAAGATCATTCGTGAGTTCATCAACTCCATCTCTGCCCATGATTCCAAATCCCCTTCTGTCTTTGGCTGGTGGCGGACTGTTCAACTCTACACCGACCAGACTGGAGCCAACATTTCCAGGACGGTCCGCCTTGGAGAAGAGAAGAATGACCGGTTTTACTCCCATGGGAAATCGTTGACTCGGCTGTCCATTCAGTCGGTGATTAAAAGCGCTGTGACGGCGAAATCCCGGCCTTTGCCGATAAATGCCAAGAACGGATTGTACCTTTTGCTGACTTCCGATGACGTTTATGTAGAGAATTTCTGTGGGCAGGTTTGTGGGTTTCATTACTTCACGTTCCCTTCCATTGTAGGATACACACTGCCCTACGCTTGGGTTGGGAACTCGGAGAAACTCTGTCCCGGTGTTTGTGCTTACCCGTTCGCGGTGCCGAGTTACATTCCGGGGCTGAAGCCGATGAAATCACCGAACGGTGATGTTGGAGTGGACGGAATGATCAGTGTGATAGCTCATGAAGTGGCGGAGTTGGCGTCAAACCCACTGGTGAACGCTTGGTACGCCGGCGGGGACCCGATTGCGCCGGTGGAGATAGCGGATCTTTGCGAAGGGATTTACGGGACGGGAGGAGGTGGGTCTTACACAGGGCAGTTGATGGACGGTGGCGATGGGGCCACGTACAACATGAATGGGATCAGACGTAGGTATTTGGTCCAGTGGGTTTGGAACCATGTGGTAAATTACTGTACTGGCCCTAATGCATTGGACCAGTAGAGGAATATATCTGTTTGTAATTTTTGTTCCTTTTGTTTTAATTTTGGAGGGAGGGGAGCTATATTTTTGGAGTGGGCTTTTGGGCTTTGATGGGCCTTGTGGGCCGTGTGAGGGACTGGCTGTTAATTAGTAACTTACTAGTTAAACGGTAGTTAATCACTTGTTAATAAAAAAGATTTGCCTATACTAATTATGGTTTTTCTTGGAGCACGCGCCAAGATTGGGAAGTGCGATACACTCTGGTGTACGGTAGGTTCACAAGTGGGGAATGGTTGATTTATGAAAATTGGTAAATTTGTACGAATCTTGGAGGTGCTGAAAACACAACCAAAAGGACCATTGAGTACATTATTTTTTATATATTCTCCAATCAATTTTATTTCTAAAATTTAACTCTGTTTTAATTCAACCACTCAAATCGGAAATTCAACTACTCTCTCTCTCATTAAACCTTAAATTATTGTGCTCAATATATTTATTTGAATTTGTTATATGCATTCTTTGTTTTTATTAATTGCAAACGAAGTGTATGTTTTTTCTCAAAATTATAATAATTTTAAGTGTAAATATCTGAATAAATGTAACATTGTGATTTTTGTTGCTGGTGTTATCAAACTCTCCAGAAAAATTACGAAAACAAACAATTGTAATTATAATTGCTAATTTGTTACCTCTTAACTATTAAATATAAACATGGGACATTTTAATTGAATCCAATAATTGAAATTAAATTTCCGTAGACCTATAAAATATAGAAAAACGGTAGTTGTTGAATATTCAAAATTTAATTATTATTATTGAATTAAAAATGTTAGAAAATTTGTCAAAGTTGTATAGAAGAAGAGAAGGACAAAAGTAATAAAAGCTTGAAGGAAGTGTTAGGCTATTTAGTTAATTTTGTAAATACTAAAAAGAGAGATTGAAAAGGAAAGAAAAGGTTCATTGAGAGCAACAAAAGTGAAAAAGAAAAGGAGATAGTGAGAGATTTAGAGAATATGTTACAAACAAAGAAAAAGTGTAAAAATAAAAAAATGTAAACATTTTGAAAATCGAAAACATATTTAATACTTCTTGGGTGGAAAAAACAATATTAATCTATAATTACTTATTGGATATTTTGGAAAAAAAAAAGTAAAATGAGTGGGAAGGAGGGGGGAGGGGTTAAAAGTAAAAGTAAAAAGAAAGGAAAGTGAGAAAAGAGAAGGAATGATGAGTGGAAATAGAGAGAGGTGTGGGTAAACAGAGAGACAAAAGTCACAATCAAAAGAAGAAGAGAGAGTGTAAAGTGTAAAGGGCTTTTTCTGCTTTTTTATATTATATTTCTTTTCTTTTATTTATATAATAAAATAAAGTAAACTAATTAATGTTTTCTATTGGGATTTGAGCCTTTTTGTTTGCTCTTTTCTGATGTTACCACTGCTCAAACCCTTCATTTTTTGTTGGAATACAACGCCATTAAAATTGCTTCCAATCTACATACATACATACATCATACATCCTACATTACATGTATATAAATAAATATGTAACTATAGATTTCAATGCCAACATCAACATTTTAGTCTTAAAAATAAAATGTTTTATTTGATTGGTAAAACATTCGATGAAATAATGAACCAAACTATATAATTTATATTGGCTTAAACCAAATAGTTTTGTTTGATTTCGGTATATATTTGAAAAGAAATGTGTTCTCAAAATTATTTGAGAGAGAGCTACTCTTGTTTGTGTAAACACAAGAGAATAAGAAGGGCAAAGTTTTGTTATTATTATTATTATTGTTTAGAAAATGTCAATACAAGTTTGAATTTGTGAGAAACAAATTAAACATAAAATAAAAAAGTGAATGGTAAAGAAAATGAATAGTCAAAACTGTATTTAAAACAAGGGTTGAAAAGTGGGAGATGGGACACTGTCTTTTTGCATAAATACACACATCCAATCTACCATTTTCAAACTTTCTCAAATCATATCAAATTAAAAAACCCCATCAGAAATCAATTTTTCATTTCCTTCCTCCCAAAGTTAAGTATAGTTAAATAATTAACATACTAATTATCGTTCCAAACATTAGTGATTCGATATCGTATGTGTTTGGTTGGTTTTTTAGAAAAAAAAAAAAAAAGGCTTATGTTTGTCTATTTAAACTTTTTTCGAATTATCTCAAAAAAACCGAGTTACTAAAATTTAAGACTTTTTTTTTTTTATATTTGTTTAAAAAATGTTCGAAAATGATGACTACTTTTCTCTTTGATTATAAAAGAAATATAAAAATTGTATCCATTTGTTTGTTAAAGAAATCGTTTCATAACCATTTCATTTTTTTTTGCTTTTGTTTTAAAAAAGTAGTTCTATTTCATTTTCATGTCTTATAATGATTTGCATATATTTCTTAAATATAATAATTTAATTTTTAGTCAAATTTTAAAATAAAAACAACTATTTTGAAGGCTACTCCATTTAGTTTTAAAAAATTACATCGATTTTTTAAACCCTCGGTGATTGTAGATAACAAACGAAGAAACATAAAAACGAACTTTATAAACTTAATTCTAATAAAAAAAAACAAAACAAAAACATTAACACCCTATTTGAACTTTGATATATTCTAATTTATCTGCTATAAAACTAAAAGGAAAAGGGCAAAAAAGTTGGAGCAATTAAAATGGGTAGGGGCCATATATAATTAATGAGAGCAAAAAATGATCGAATTAAGGAGAGTTGGGTATATAATATAAAGATAGTTTGGTTTTATAGGGGTATGGAAGTGGAAAATAAGACCAAAAAGCAAAGAAGAAAAATAATTGAAAAGTGAAGTGAGGGAGTAGGTAAGTCTTTGAAAACAAAGGCATCCCCTCTTCAAGGCTACCCCACATCTTTCTTTTTATATAATCTTTCTTTTTTCTCTTTTGCAATAATAAAATCAATATTAATAAAGATGAACTATAACATAAGAAGGGAAAATGTTTCTATAATAAGGTTGGATTTAATTGGTGTACTGCCAAAAAGCAAAGCGGCGCATGGACCTTAATCTTTGACTTTATAAAATATATGTTCATCCTCACCTTGTATTGCTAAATCTATATTCCAAAAAAAGAATTAAATTATAAAATGATTAGTAGTATTTACTGTCTAATATAATGATTAATGAAGAATAGTGGAAGCATCTGTGCCCAACTATTCATTCTTTATATTATTACATCAACCAATAAATCAATAGGTCTGTTTGTGTCTATTCACAAATTGCAAAGGGACTAGCTGTTTCAGAAACCCACCATATTTATTATCTTACATTTTCTAAAATGTGATAATGAAACCACTTCCACACACACCACAGCAAAATACAAAAGATTAAATATTTTAAAATGACAGACAAGAGATTGATTTCATTTCAAAGTTCAAATCTTGGAGAAGCAAACAAATTAGGGAGGAGAGTTAAAATAAAAGTGTTTAAAGAAAGGAGGTCAATAGATCCAATAGTAAAAGAAGAGAGTGATTGGGGGAGCAGAATAAGAAAGCATACAAACCTGCTTTTTAGTGATGGATTGGGCGACATTTTTGTCAGAGCAAAGAAATAGTTGGTTCTGTGGTTGGATCAGTCCACTTGCCTCCTGTCTCACTAACAAAAACAAACTTCTTTGTCAAAGTTTGTATGAAGGTCACAAATGCTGAATGCATGCTTAAGCAATGGTTCAGTGATTTCAAAGATCAGTTTGCATATACATTTAGATTACTCTCACAGCATCATCCATCGACAGAATACACATTGTCTATGCTATTTCAAGGTGGTTGGGGGCTGAAAGGAAAGGGTAGTGATTTTTTGAAGAATGCCTCAGACAGATATCTTCAACTCCATTTCGTTGGAAGGAACAAGTAATAGAAATTTAGAGGGAATTGGAGCACATTTTCTCACTTTTATCCACAGGGTCTTCGGCTTTTCTAACTTTTTATTTTGTTTTTGTGTTTTAGTAACATTGAGTTCGAGAGAAGTATGTGAACGAACCAAAACTATATATAAATTACAAACTTCTGATTCCTTAAACTATGAAAGCATAGCTTAAATAAGCGTTCCTTTTTATGGTGCACCCTCGTTTTTTAATTTTAAAATGTTTAGTTTAGAGAAATTCTATGTAATGATCTCTTCGTAGAAAGTCTTTGAGACAGAACAATGCATGTTGAAAGGAAAAAGGCCCATGTTCCTCTATGGAGATAATATCGAGGGAGTTCAAAATAAGTAGATAGCGTGGTCAAATGGTAGGAAAATGTCTGGGGCAATCAGATAATGAATTCCCATCCTGAAATCATTGCTCAAATTTTGGGCAAAGGCATTAAAGGAAAAGATCAGGTATCTACCCTTTTACCCAGAAAAAGAAAACCCTAAACCCTAAACCCTAAAGCCCAAAATAATAATAAAATGATGGCAAAGAGTTTCCTAGGATTCAACAACAGCATCTCATTAGCTTTCAAGCTCAAAAAATTTTCATCTCAGTTTCTCAGAAAATGAGACACTTTATACAAACAGGATCTATAGACACTTGGGAAATTTCAGGTCTTCACACCAAATACAAAGCATCGAGCAAAAAGGATTAAATTATGATTTTTCATCTTTTATTTTCTCATTCTGAAGATACTTCAAAATTCCGTATGCAACAGTTCCAGCAACAAACAGAGAAACGGTTGGTGTGAAGGAAGGATACAAATATTTGACGAAGAATTTGTCCCACTCTTCCGGTAAGAAACCTGCAGGTGCATATCAACCAATTAGTTCTGGTGGTGGATGGAAGTGAAAGGAAAACATGAACTATGAACACCATATTCATCAAAGGAAAGGAATTGTACATCAAAAATTTTACACTGAAAATAGCTCAAAACTCAGTCAAACCAAATGCATATTCGTACTAGACAAATGAAAGCATGGAAATATTTAGCACGTTTAGAGCCATCAAACAATTCAATGGTATAG
This sequence comes from Cucumis hystrix, assembly GCA_025688845.1. Taxonomy (NCBI): domain Eukaryota; kingdom Viridiplantae; phylum Streptophyta; class Magnoliopsida; order Cucurbitales; family Cucurbitaceae; genus Cucumis; species Cucumis hystrix. Next base: position 6,244,631 of record CM046888.1, on the reverse strand, counting down.
AAGTGGAAGTTCACTACATATGTCAACGCGACAATAGCTATCACTTTCAATTAGTTTGATGGTAGAAGTAACAAAAAATGAAGTACATTGTTGTAAGTTTTCAATTGCAGGTATAAGCATGAAGTATGCCATTGAACTCTAGACACCAACTCTTGAGTCTTAATCAAGCAAGCTTCAAAATAAAGGTTTCATGAAAACCATGGATTTAACTTGAGAGTCAAAGACAATGCCCGATCTTATCCATCTACATTAGCCTTATGGATACCAAATGGAAGTCAAGGCTGGGATGATAATTTGCAGAACCATTAACTCGAGGAACAATTTGGAAAGGATGACAATCTAACTGAAAAACTGTCTAGAATCTGAAAAGGTGGACATTCCAAAAGAGTTAAGTTCAGTTCAGTTAAGTGGATTCCCATTTTAATGGACCACCAGCAAATATTAAAGATAAATTAGCACCGCAGTAATTTAGTCAAATTCATTTATGAAGTAACATAGCAAAGCAAACATGAGTCAAAACATAGACCAGTTAGTAGACGAATTAATCATCACAAGGCCAGCAAAATCATAAGCATCTTATTTTGATTGGAAAATCCTAAAGTAAAAGGAAGGCTATGTTACTACAGTTTAATATATGAATAAGCATGGTAAGATATATATGCAATATATTGCTAGAGGAGGACATGGGGAATCTAATCCACTATCAAAAGATCACCTTTCCTTCACACTAAAGAATATAAAATAACTAGAGAGGCAACACTGAAGACAAATCTTCCCACCAAAAGAAAGTAACAATGAGAGCACTGTACATCTACATCGACTCAAATCCTTAGCTTTGGATAACTCTTCCGCAACATTAGCTTATTCATAAATGGTAATGGACTGTTGCCCTAATTTTACAATCCAAATATGCACTTCAAAAGTAAGGAAGTAAGATTGGTGGTCGAAGAACTACCAATGCTATTCACAACACGAAATGAAGGGGGCCTAGATTATAATACTCTTCATTTCATAACTCATTTTCAGGTTTTTCAACAAACCTAATTTCAAACCACAATCTTGCCAAAACAGTAATTCCCTTCATAGTTCGCCTAACGTTCAGACTATGGTTTCAAAATTTCTACTTCCACGTCTTAAGTAATAAATCTTATACCAATTGGAATTTGACTACTACAAGTCTCAGAACAACAACAACAACAACCTGATTTTTCACAAAGCAAAATTCCAAAATTCAGATTGCAAAGAACAAAAATTAGAAACAGAAGTGATACCAGATGCCGCAAGCACAATCCCCTGGACGAGAATCACAACACCAAGACCCAACCAAGTAAGAAGAAAATAGCTCTCGTTCCTGCCCTGTTCCTTAGCAACCTGTTCATCTACTTGGCCAACAAACACGGGTTTCTCCACAGGAGAGCGCCGAATAATGGATGCCCTTTGACGCTTACCCTTCTGCTTCACAGACTTTGGAGTTGATTTGCTCGTGGACGTCGATTGAGGTGATGAAGAGCCGAAACCTTGAGGGGATGAAGTCGCAATTGGAGCATCGTCAACAACTTTGGAAATGGGTTTGTCAGATTCAGATGGGTTCTGAGATTTGATGATGAATTTAGGTTTAGAAGAGAAATAGAGAGATGGGTTGGGAAGATGATAGGGTTTTTTGGTGAAAGAAGAGGGAGAATGATGGAGTATTTGTAGCGCCATTTTCAGTTTATTTGGTTAAGGTTTGCTTTGGTTGGGAATTATGAATTTTATTGTTCCCTTCAAACTTCACTTCCTAAATTCCCCCACGCTCCCTTCACATTCACAATTATGAATAGTTTAGGGTTTTTTCTTTTTCCTTTTTGTCTTAAAAACAATTTTATTTACCAAAAATAATTCATCTCTATCTAACTTCTTCTTGTGTCCAAATTTCAAAAGGTTATACATTTTCAAATTAGGTTTTAATTTAATTCTTAATTTTTAAAATATTACAATTTTATCTTTTAAATTTTAAATTTTTGTTTTGTTTCAATTTGGTTTCTATTTTAAAATTTACACTTTTATTCTAAACTTTTTTACTAAATATTCATTTTCTATTTTAGTGTTAATGTTTGTTAATGGATTAAAATGAAAATTTTAAATATAGCAAAAAGGTAAAACTATTTATCCAAATATCAAAATCTATACCATCCTTATAGCTCATTCAAGTTTTTTTTTTTTTTATAAATAAAAGTTAAAACTGTAAATCAAACCTAAATTAAAACTTGTATTACAAAGGTAAAATTGTATAATGTTGATCTACATGGAGTAAGTTTGATGGTAAACTTCACATTCAAGAATTGAAGAATTTAAGATGTAACATTTTGAAGTTTATAAACCAAATAAAAACTAGATACAGAAGAATTAAGGATTAAAAACTATTTTATCTTTTATTTATGAAATTTGATTGAACTAACACATTTTTTCTATTTGTTTGAGCATTTGTATCTGATCCTGAACTATGAAACTAAAATGTTGAAAACTAAGACGATATGGTACTTAAGAATTAATTTTTTACAAGTTTTTCTTTTTTACAATCAAATGTTGTAGGGTCAAACGATTTATCCCATAAAAATTAATCAAGGTGCATAAGTTGGTGAAAACACTCACAAATACAAATAAAAATGTCAAACCTCTTGAATTTAAAAGAAATAAAATACAACAAATTAACAATACAAAGAATGCATTATCCAACCGTGAAATTATAAACTTAAATTTCACTTTTTTTAGTATAACAATTGGATATGGAAGGAGCCACGAATCTTATGGTTATTAGTAAACTCATATGTAAAATGAAATAAACTCTAATGGTTATTAGTTATTAGTAAACTCATATGTAAAATGAAATAAGCTCTTTATTAGTAAATTTCACCATATCTTGAGAAGAAATGGTGTGGCATAAACTCAAAGAACTTCCAACAATAATACATTGAGGACCAAAATTGGGAGAAGAATAAATAAGGGGGAAAAAGATGGGGAAAGGAAAGAACCCCTTTATGCTACAAGTTTTTAGTTAGGCCCATTTCCTTGCAAAGACTGGCTATGTCAGGAATTACTCCTCCTTCAGTATATCTTATGATCCCATCTCCCACGAGATCAGTTAATAAATCAACAGCTTCTTTTGAGCCGCCATGTTGTAAAAATTTGGTTCTCAAGGCATTTCCTGTTTCCCTTGAAAGAGGATCCTCCTTGCAAAGTTTCTCCCATATGGTTGCAGCAAAACATTTAGCATATAGGTAGGTGTAGTAACCTGTAAGGGCAAGCATGTGAATGTCTTTCACCACAAAGAAATGATAGAAGGAAAAATGAATCGAGGCAATATGGTTTTTTTTTTTCAGAACTTTTCGTTGAAAAACTGAAAAGAGATCAATGCTTGAAAGCAAAGCTTCAAGAGAAGCGAGAAACAAAGAAAAAAGATGATAATACTATTGAGATGCAGCAAAAGGTAAACATGTAATAAGATCTAACAAACTAGCTCCAAAAAAGAAAAAAAAGCTCGAGAACACATAAACTTCAAATTTAAAGCCAGCGGAATCAAGAAGATATAGTGCACTTCCTTCTCTTTTTCAGTACAACTGGGAGTATAAAGATCTAAATCTCTGGTCTCAAGAAAAGTACATGTCAATCATCACCAAGTTATCTTTACTTGGTAATACATCTGCAATTTCTTATGGCAATTAGAAGTTGTCTAGAATTTGAATTTTTTATTTCTCATAACGAATTGCTTTATGAAAAAAGAGAAAAAATTATATGGATACCTCAGTTGCATGCTATTTAAGTTTTTGCAAAATCTAGCAAAGAAATGCAGCAGTTCAAGTTGGTCCAGACAAAAATTTAGGTTGTTATTTTGAAGTCCACTACACTTACTTTTAGGCAAGTATTAGCATGAAGCAAGGACTTAAGAAATTAGCACCCGTAAATTATAATGATAACGAGAGAATCAAGGCTATTTATTACTTTAATGTGATCAGTCACTCGAGATAAAAGATTCCATATCAAAATGAGTGAAAATATTTGACGTTTCAAACACAAGAATAGATTAACTTTTGTTACCTGCACCATAAGTCAGCAGGTGACAAAATTGGGACTGCCAATGAGTGCCATCCACATGCTTCCAACTGGTATACTGTCTTTTTAGATCAGCAACAACAGAAACAGTATCTCTCTCTGAAGTTGACTTTTCTCCAAACAGCGTTTGATCAATTAGAGCATAAAGAATCTGGTAATCGAAGGGGCAAGTAAGAGTTGGTTGGTTCAAATGAAAATATAAGATGTTCTCACATTTAAAAGTACCAGTAACATTTCACCTGACGCTGCAGCTCAGTGGCTGCAAACATCATTTTGGCACCCTTCATGGACTTCACAAGCTTTTCGGGTATTATCTCACCAGTTGAATAATGTTTGGCAAACGTTTTCAAAACACGATAATCTGACGCATAGTACCTAGAGCCAATTATCAGTGATAACTATTATTAAGCAACAAGAAGCACCAAAGATATAGAAACAAGACTATAAGAGGAAGGTTTCGTCAGGTTATATGTACAAGATTGTACATTGTGCAACTTATTCTAGCCAGCAAGATGATGTCCCTGCTGTAGGCACATTAAATAATTAGAGTTTCACCACATTTAAAAAATAGTAATTATATATATATATTTTATTTATTATCTCTTACTAGAAATTTAGACAAGCACAATTTGGCCCATTTTTTATCCCGGAATTTAATTTTCGTAGATGAAAAAGAGAAATGGCTGTCTTTCTTACAAAAGCCATAGTAAACACTTCATAGCTTAACTAGAGGAATAATTTAAGCAAAGGGTGGTTCAAAACCTCTATATGATCTTCCTAAACGTAGACCAAAAGGGCAAGCAATAAAAGTGACATTTTTACTCACTCAAATAGGTTTGAAGGTGTCTCTGCTAGATCTAGAACCACTCTTGTACCTGAAAAATGTTGATATTCCTGCGGTAGTTGAGAATTCATGAGTTATATATAGAACAAAAGAAACCTGAAGTGGGGGGGGGGGGGGGGGGGGGGGGGTAGAAAAAGGGGGTGGTTAAAATTCCACAGTTCAAGAGAGTAAAGAATCACCAAATACCGTTCTTGAAAGCAGTGAATGAAGAGCATGCCCAAATTCATGGAAAAGAGTTTCTAATTCCGAATGATTAAGCCTCACATTTGATCGATCATTTGAACTGGAAAAATTGCAAACAAGAGCTACAACCTGCACATAATGAATACAACTAATGGGGAAACACAAAACTAAAAATTTAGGAATCTATGAGACACTTTCAAAAGTTCAAGGATCAAATAGAACTAAACATTGAAATTCAAGGACTAAATTTGTAATTTAATTGAAAGAAAATCATAAGCTACATTTTCATTGGGGTTTCACAGTCGTAATAATAAGTAATATCCTTCACCAGAGAATCAATCCACTCCTATCCCCCCATAGAAGCAAGTAGGTTTTCACAATATTCTTGATTATAGCATGATTGATAAAAATAATTGGGAGGACTCCATGTCTATACAATTTTACAGAAACAAGAACCGAAGCATCACAAAAAAGTTTAATCAGATACAGACATACAGCTGTTTTACAGACTGGGAATTATATTATTCAAGAGTTGCTAGCAAACATGAAGTTCTATTCTAATACATACAGGAAGTTGGTATTCCGTTTCAGAAACCTTGCGGCCTCCCCTAATTGCAAAATGAGCACAACCTGGATATTTTCCTTTTCTTGAGTACAAATCCAGGTATAAAAATCCCAATTCACCCTGAAAAAAATACGATGGCACTATGAGTTTAGAGAAGTAAATTTGACGTTTGCAGAAAGGGGGAAGTAAGTATGTGCATCAATGGAAACTTTGAAGATAAGTTACCAGTTATACTGTTAGAAACTGAGTACCATAACTTAAATAATACAAACTGTTAATTAAACCCAAAGGATTTGATCTCAGGAGACATTTAGTCATGTACATCTTTTCAGAGTTTGATCTAATAGTTTCTCATTCCAAGATTATAGATGTGTGATTGAATCTTTGATCTCAATACTAAATATTTATCTATGAATGTACAAATTTCAAAAGATTATCATCACCGGCTCCAATTTGTTTCTGGGGAATTAGTGTTGTTCCAAAAAGTTAAAAAAGATCAATGATACTCCTCCACTCAGAAATCGCATTAGCTTCCTACAATTACAACTACAAAGATAGATGTGAATACCTTTCTTTTCCATACATACTTAACAACAGTACCATGCATCTTTTTTTGCTTACATTAAAAAAACATTACGCAGAGTATTAAATACTGCTATACATTTGAAAATCTTGGGGCTCAGTATAAAATGGAAGTCAGGATAATATTAGTCGATGCTGCATCACACGACTGTCTGATACAAAAAAAATCCATAACCAATGGAGAAGAAACCTAAAGTAAATATTATTCAGTATCTACCTCTTCAGGGTGTTGAAGAGACAATTTAAGCACATCAGGATGCCATGATTCACCTGGTGCTAGGGGAATATTATAAAAGGATGCCCCAAACAATGACTTCACAAGAGTTTTCAAACCCTCAATGCACTGTGATAGAGGAAAATATGATGCTATGACCTATCAAAAGGAAAAAGATACAAAATTACTAGCAGTTAGGAGGAGAAAAACAATACTGTTAATATCTCAGTGGGCCAAAGAAAAACTGTTAGAAACCTGCTTTATCAAGGTAAAAAACAAAACCAAAAAACAAAAGAAGAGGATAGGAGAAAGAAAGAAAGGAACAGAAGATGTCACTTGCCGACGAATCCAAATTATATGCAGTAGATTTCATCATTGACGTATAGTAAGCCTCATCCCATGGCTCTAGATCTTCAAACTTATTAATACACTTCTTTAACTTGAATTCCCTGATTTGATTGAACTCCTGGAGGTGGTCATAAATTCTCGTTACAATATGAAACCTCAAGTTCAGAGAGTTATGAAGATAAGGAAACAGCTCTTCCATGCCTTGCAAATTGGAATACTGACATCTCAGCACAAAAATGTACCTCATCAGCTCTAGAACGCACCACTTTGCTCAACTCTTGCAAAAAGGACATTACCACAGCTGGAGATGAAGCCAAGTTAGGCGTTACTGCAAATTCTGCAAAAGATCTATACCCCAATATCTGCATAAGCAACGTGAAGCAAAAGGCTAAAGCATTTGTGGGCACTGTAACAGGACTGTAACATGATCGTTTTTCCATATGTAAGAAACAAATTCTCTAACATTTTTCACAGATTGTAACAAAAATATATCTTTTTCAAAAATCTCAAGGCATTTAGTAGATTAATAGTAAAATTTTGTTATTGTAATCGGATATTTTTCTAATTTCTCCTAGTTCCATAGATTGTGAAAATGACAGAAATAGCAAGCTCCTTGTTGCACTTCAGATATGTTTTTAGAAGGTTGATGGGGGCCTTCAAGCCAAACAGAAATGAATGAGCTGAGATACCATCATGAGGGAAGAGCTCAAGAGTCTTTTCATTTAAATTCAGTAGATAACAGTTTGACAAGTGTAGGCTGTGATGGGCAGGGCAGCAAGCAGAAATGTTGTGGCAAGTAGAATGTTATTCAGGAGTGGGAAATTCTAGCTTTCTTTTGAAAAAAAAACCATTAATCTCACACGTCTCAGAGTTTTGCAACCTTTCCCAACTTAATTCAATAACGGAAACCTACTTTTCTTCCCTAGCTCTATCACATTTCAGTCCGATACCATGGGAATGCCAAGAGGGAAAAAGATGGATAATTTTATAAAATTAGTTGATTCTCTAGTAGAAATTTTGATGAAAAGGTGAAAAGATGTCAACATTTACAAAGACGTATTGCAAGGGAGTTGGGCAATTTTTATGCATCACGACGAATATAAAAGTAGCATCACCAAATAAATGGTGCAAAAGGATATATAATAAGAGGAAAAAAATGGCTAACAAAGCCATATTGGGAGAGTAGAATGATGCAAGGCAATGAGAAGTAAAGAACAGTGATGTAACAATGAATCTTTTCAGCTAGACTTTTTACGGTGCTTGCACCACATTTTTAGAATATTCATTGTCAGTGAGAAGATTGGAAATTGCAGCTACCTCTGTCTGCAACGCCGAACATTCCTTTTAACCTAGTCAAACTGTAAAAATGGAAAATATCAATTCCAGTCATCTTTCCCCACAAGATGAATTCTGATTTAGAAATCTACTTCAGCCATCTTTCATCTTAGGAATCTGCCTCTACTTAATTCCACAAAGAGATTAGAGATACTTAAGCAGTGGGAAGGTTTACTAGAAGATGAAGCCACATTGGAGCCCTTTGGTTGAGTGCTAGGGAAATCTCCTAGCTTTCATCTAGATGGCAAGGTGAAACTACAAAGAAGCAGTATTGATAGAAATAAAAAGAAGCCTGTTTGGTTCATGCATGCTTGAGGAAGGTTGCACAGATCCTCAAGCCAGGCAGACTTTAAGGATACATCATGAAAGAAGAGTGTGCAAAAGGATACATCATGAAAGAAGAGTGTGCAAGTTTTTTCCTTACTTCTGTTAATTTAGGAGCTACTTTCTTTTTTAGGGAAATATACCTCTTGAAGACTAGGAGATTTGTAGATCCTTCGCCATTTAATATTAACCCACTATTAAACCATTATTATCTAACAAGTCTAGTATTTTTCCTATGCGCTATTAAAAGATCAAATATATTGTGACCATGAATGATGGAACAAAAAACCTCTGCAGAAAATAGTCACAAAATAAGACTTAAGATTAAGCGAGATTGAAGTTCGTTGTTTACATGGCAATTGTCCTCACAAAAAATGATGAAAAATTTTGCACCACAATTTTAGAATAACTCTTCCCAATGGTAGAACCATTTTAAGAATTCAGTATTGAATAAAGGGAAAACTTAGGAAAGAAATGTTAGGTATTCTGTTGTTCTTTACAAATTGCAGAGAATGGAAATAACTAATAAGCATGAATAACCTGAGCTAGAGAGTGGCGAGTGGCAATAAGCTTATCAAGGACACCAAGGTTAGCATGAGGACTTGAATTTCCTTTGACATAAGCCATTTTTCTTACCTGAGAAAATATTCGAGTGCAAAGAAAAAAACAGTTGCAATCAGAAAAAGGATTGATAGTAATGGTGAATAAATTGATACCTCAGCAAACCATAATTTATAAAACATCTCATCATCTGTCGAATAAGATTTCCTTCCTGAAATAGCCATATCACTTTGATTTAACTGATGCCTAAGTCTTAAAACTACAAGAATGTATGGAAACCTTCTCATCCTTCAACTGCCCCAAGCCACTGAGAACACATCCTATGTACTATTATACAACAAACAGGGTTACTAACCTCATCATCTGATGCAAACTGCAGAATAGAAGATAGAGAATCTGAATCAGTCATTAACCTAAATCCATTTTCCTTCTTGCTACTTCTTGACCCAAACGATTCACTTGAACGATATATGGGCTTAGCAAGATGGTGCAAGTTGTTTGGCATACGCAATGGTGGAAATATATCCACATAGCCTGGGTCGATGAAGATATTTTCTTTGAACCTGATCCAACAAAGTTAACAAACATGCATGTAATATAGTTCATTTTCTCTTCTTGCCCTCCAAAATGCAAGAAATACTGTCTAGACTCTAAATAGCTCCGAATACATGCATATATCAGTATAAGTTTAAATATAATGAGATTTCCCAATAACTACTAAAGAAGAACATTCATCAAGCACTTATAGTAGCTCTGAATATGAAGAGTATGATAAATTGATTGATTGAAAATAACTTGAATTTTAAGACTAGTATTTTTCTTTTATTATTAACAGATATGAACTTTTCAATGATTAAATTAAAAAGGGGCGTGAATTTCGTGACTGCAGTATTATGTCCAGTTTATAATGACAGGCTGACAGCTAGTGATTCAGTTAATTTTTAATGATGTGAAGAAAATATCAATGCAAGGATTATGAAAATGGTGTGAAGATAAAGAAACCAAAATCTAGCGACTACTATATGGAGCTTACTCATGACAAAGCTGAGAAATCTCTATATTCAGCTGATTTACTCGATCTAATTTATCTGCACAAGTATAATGAAGGTGTTAGATTTTTAATGCAGAAGCATGAGTAAGAAGCAACAGAGTGAACGCAAAACAGAAATTACCAGCAGAAAGATGAATTCCAGCCCTTTCAAAGTCAACACGGAGGTAATGGGCAGCCATGTGAGCTTCCTGTGTAAGTAGATGAGCCTCATGCTCCGCTTTTTTTACAGCACTATACAAAGTATGATTTGTATTGAGAAACTGTAAACAGAGAGATAACATGAATTAATTTTTAGTCTGAGATTCTAAACAGACAAGAACATTACCAACAACAATTTCTCATTCAAAATAGAAAAGTAAAGTAAAACTAGTGATCATTTTGGTTTTCCTTCTCTGGGTCGTGCAAAACTAAATAAGGTAGAAAACTAATATACACATATATAACTCTTCTTAATAATTTCATGTTAGATTCAAATATAATGTGTTTTCCTTGATCGTTTTAAATTTAATCACAGCTAAAAGTACCAATCTTTTTCGTTTAAATTTAAATGCTGGGTACTTTTAAATTCTGTAGGTCCATGTTACTTATGTTAAGTAGTTTTCAGTTTCAGTAGGTTCAAGTTATTTACTAAAATAACTGATGAAAATAAAAACACATATAAAAATGAAACTTGGTATCTCTTAATTAATTAAGTAATATTGACTCTCTTTGCATCTAGTTAGATTCAAAGGTTTACTTAACCCATATGTCCCAGGTTCAAAGGAATGTTGAAGAGAGGGAGAGATTGATAATAACTAATCTGGGTATTAAATTCTGAAATTTTCCATTTTTAATCATGAGAGATAGCATTTAAGATGAAGCTTATAAAGTAGGCTGTTTGTGAGACTGTCAAGTCCACTGTCTACAAGTGTTAGCTTTTCCCCTTGATACAGGTCTCCAAACTACTCTACTGAAAGGTTTAAAATTATATACAAAAAGCAGATAGTCCTGCTAAGATAACACATTTTATCACTTCAGCACACCAAATTATTTTCTCTAAAGTTTTATTTAATATATCTTGGCATTAGAGTCCATAACTAGAGAAAAATACACTACTCCAGAACATATTTTTGCTTTCCACTGAAGATAGGGCTCAGACATAACAGTGAGAGTGACAATGAATTAGTTAGCAAACCAGCCATCTGACTACTGACAAGGAAGTGAAAATGTCACATTCAATATATATGATTTGCTGGGCTCCTCACATGAAAATATTCGTTCATTCTCATAGCAGCATTGTTTGCCTCCTCCACAAATTCCCTATTGCATGAAAAAATTGTAGCAAGCACTTGTGAGAAGAACAATTGCAGACAGACTGGGAAAGCAACATGAATGAGATTAACAATAACCAGGGTGTAAACAAAATGAAAAGTAAAAACCTGTCTGGATGGGTTTGCCTACAAAGTTCTGCAGAATCAAAAACAGAGCAGACCTAATAAATAAATTCCACAATTAAACAAAGAATTCTTGCATCGAAGCTAAAATATATGAGACAGATAGATCAAATAAAACTTTGAAGTCCTAAATTCTAAACCTACACTGTTGGAAATTTCATCCATTGCTCGGATAACTTCTGCTGAAGAAGGCATGCTGGAAATGAAAGTAACAAGCTCTCCAGACCTAAAAATCAGAGAATTTGTTAGAACTAATAAAGGTTTGAAGAATCCTCAGATTATCAATGAATTAGATATTGGTAGTATTAATATTGTATTAATATCTCATGAAAGTGGCTCCCAAACCCAGAACACATGACATCCTGTATGATAGCGTATAGAAGTAGACGATTTCTGTTTCGCAATCCTTTGTATGTTGCACTTTCTTGTGCTCTTCCAATTCAAAGAAAGATACCCATTGGCATTGATGAATGCCTAGTTTTGGAACTTCCCTAAATTCCAATAGAATGTAACGTAAATGCAAAGAAGGCAAGACACATAGCTTTGGATCTAATTTATCAGAAAAAGTCAGTATATCTTGCAAAAGAACCTCCAATAATTAAGAGATTAAGTACTGTTTTATTTCCTTTCATATCTTTGCCTACATTCTTATTTCCATAATCGTTATATATACATATAGGAAAAAAACGAGTGATTAAGTTGAGCTCATGGACATACCGATTAACATGGAAACAAGATGGAACACATACACTTGGCTATATACATAACTAAGTTCAATGTTTTTAGTGTTAAACTAACTGATGATACAGAAGAAAAGAAAAAAATCAAAATTGCCATAAAAAAAAATGGCTTTTGCATTTTCCCTACAATATCAGTTAATACGTTCAGTTTCTTCACTTAGGCTTCCAGACGGAGTCTCGTCTCTCGAGCAGTAAGTGCTTTCAACGTATAGCAATAATGTTGTTACCTCTCAATTGCTTCATCGACGAAACGTCGGAAACCTTGAGGCGACTTGAGGTGGTCAAAGCCATAAAGTCCGGTTGCAGCACCTTTCTGTGGAGCTGAGGCTGGGACGTGAATCGAACGGGACCTAAAGCAATTCCAGTAGGATGATTTTAGAACTAGACCGGAAGTGAGTTTCCCAGGGGTTTTGCGGATGAGGCTCGACATACGGCGGCGGAGAGAAGGCGAGGCAGCGTTGAACCTCGATTTTCCAGCTTCGAGGTCTGAGTGGGGGTTGGACGCGGGCGTGGGCGTTCGCGTGAGCGTTTGAGTTTGAGTTTGTCCACGTAAGCATTCCTGGCAAAATATTTGAATTCTTGTTTATTTATTTGAAAGAGCGATTTTTTACAGTAATGTTTCGGAAAAAATTAACTTCTTAAAGATAATTATATGATATTTAAATTTTAAAAATGGTTCTTCTAACTTAAAATATCATATAATTATTTAAAATAAAAGTTGCCTTTATATCTATTTTTAAAATTTATAAACTAAAATTATACATTTTATAATTTTGAAAACTAAATAATTCAAAAATTAAATGAATCTATTCATACACTCAAATTTTTTATAGAATTATTATGTCCATGTTTTTTAATTTTAAATATTTAATTTTTCTTAGGATGGATACACTTTGTATCCATGGATTTTATTGACTTTTGAATATACTTTTTCAAATTTCTTTTGTTTTTGTGTGTTTCCTAATCTAATTGTAATCAATTAAGTCAGGGTTCTCATTTTAAATTTATAATTAAATCCTTTTGTCTAATTACGTACAAATAATGTTCAATTTGAATGTGTTTGAAAATAATGTGAGAATCACTATGTCTATCCTTATTATTATTTATTACCTAACATATTTGGTTACCATAACTGTATGAGAATTATAAACATAAATCATTTATAGTTATATTTACTGTCTAAGGATAAATAGCAACAATAACAGTAAATGCAATCAAAGGTAACCCAATTGAGTTTGCAAGTTAGTTTCATTCTCATTGATTCATAAATAGAACATATCATAACAATTACACCAAATTTTCATTGGGTCTGGTGAACGCGACCTTCATTTATTTGAGATTGATATTTAAAACCACCTCAAAATACTAGTAATTATTGTTGACTTAAACTTTTAGTTGACATCCTTTCCTATTATTAGTGTTTAAATTAATTTTGAATTATTAAAAATATTTATCGCATGCATCAAAATAAGAATAAATGAATAAAATATTTATATTTTATGAAAAAAATAGCTAAATTGAGAAAAACACAATATACCTATTTTCATGAAGGTAAATATGTTTGTCACTTTGTCATTTTTTACAATTTTTCATAAATTAAAATATTATTTTCAAATATAATAAATGAACTAAATTATCCATCTATTTTTGAAAATCGACCACGATATCGTACTATATTTGTAAATATTTTTAGCAATTTTATTATTTAAAATAATATATAAAATAAAAGAAAAAATAAATTAACATTTACAAAATATAAGCAAAATTTTATAATCAATTAATAATAAATATTAATAGTCTTTTATGGGTGTGTAGGGTTAAATTGATAGGTATCTATTATTTTGTATATAGTATAAAATTGTACTAATTTTCATGTAAAGAAATATTTTCTAAACATTTATATGTTGTCATTTACTCTCATTTTCATATAAAAAAATATTGTGAAATAAAATAAATTGTGGAGCTATATCTCTCTCTGTCTGTTAATATTAATATCCTTTTTCCTCACCGTCCCCTTGACATGCAGGGGGCTTTTATGAAGCAATCTTTTGAAGAAGAATCTAAAAAAACTTAAAAGAAAAGTTGAAACTCACTGTGATTAGAGAGTGGCACGGAAGTCCGAGAGGCTCTGGAAAACTCACTCCTTCCGTCTCCAAACACGTACGTGTCCGCCGCAAGCGACTATGACGACACGTCCACATTGCCCACTCACCCCCATTTTCCACACCTATAAAAACACCCCTCTCAACGAACTTGAACTCCAACTCCCCTTTTTTATATGTATGCTTGCTTTAACATCTAGGTTCTGTTCTTACTCCAATATTCGACCTCTTATTCCTTGTTGTTTGCTGGGTGGGTTTTGTGGTGCTGACTTTATAGGTTGCAGCTATAGAAGTAATAATAATAATAATAGTTGCATTGTTAGTCGGCGTTGTTGGGTGAGAAATATGGCGTCTGAAGGCCAACAAAAGTTTCCTCCTCAGAAGCAACAAGCTCAACCTGGCAAACAGCATGCCATGGATCCAACTCCTCAGTTTACTTCACCGGATTACAACCCTGCCAATAAACTTCAGGCACTTAACTTTTCTTTCTCTCTATCTTTATTTCTTTTTCCTTATTTTGCTTCTTCACTATTCTCATTAAAAAGAAAATTTAAAAAGGATACCTTTTTTTAATTAGTTATATTCCCTAAACTTTAACTTACCTACAACTTTAAGGATCCTTACTCACCGTATTTATAAAAATTGCCGTAGTTATAAACATAAGCAAAATATATAATGGCAGTGAAAACAACTCTTAACTGTAATGAAAATATACACACTTAAATTTTAGTAGAACTTGGTCATACTAAAATTGTTACAAATTTAGATGTTTTGGAGTATTAAATGATATTTGTTTAAAAGAAAATTATTGTAGATGACAGAACTACAAAATCTATGATACTTTATCATTAAAATTTGAATGTATTTTGTAATATTTTGTCACATCCTAGAGCTAGACTAAACCACCAATTATCAACAAATATGGTATGAAAAACCATTTTAATTTTCTTTTTTCCTTGTAAAGATAGTTCAAAACTTCAAATAAGAATTTTAAAAATTGTGTAGAGAACAAAACATAAATATACAAAGTTTGATTACGAAACAAAATAATCCATGAAACATGTCAAAAATGAGAAAATTGAGTGCAGGGGAAGGTGGCGGTAGTGACGGGCGGGGACTCAGGCATAGGACGGGCAGTATGTTACTGTTTTGCCTTAGAAGGCGCAACCGTGGCCTTCACCTACGTCAAGGCTCAGGAGGACAAAGACGCCAAAGACACCATTGAAATGATAAAGAAGGCGACCAAATCCAGCGCGGCCAAGGGCCCATTAGCCATTCCGGCGGACTTAGGGTTCGATGAAAACTGCAAGAGAGTGGTAGATGAGGTGGTCAAAGCCTACGGTCGCATCGACATTTTGATTAACAACGCCGCCGAGCAGTACAAATCCTCCTCCGTTGAGGACATCGACGAGGAAAGACTCCTCAGAGTGTTTCGAACCAACATTTTCTCCTACTTCTTCACCACCAGGTAAACTCATTCCAATTCCAACACAATTAGCTCTGAAGTTTGGGAATTCATATCGGGTTTTTTGAGTTAAGGCATGCATTGAAGCATATGAAAGAGGGGAGCTCCATAATCAATACGACCTCGGTGAATGCCTATAAAGGCAATGCTAAACTGCTTGATTACACTTCCACAAAGGGAGCCATTGTGGCGTTTACTCGAGGCCTGGCGCTGCAGTTAGCTAATAAAGGGATAAGGGTTAATGGCGTGGCGCCGGGTCCGATATGGACGCCATTGATTCCAGCCTCCTTTGATGAGGAAGAGACGGCTAGTTTTGGGTCTCAGGTTCCAATGAAGCGAGCTGGGCAGCCCATTGAGGTGGCTCCTTCGTATGTCTTCCTTGCCTGTAATGCTGATTCCTCTTATATTACTGGCCAAGTCCTCCACCCCAATGGTAAGCTTTCAAAAAAAGAAGAGAAATTATTTTGTTTGGTTTTCGTTTATTAATGTCTTATGGCTTTTGTGTGTGTTCTTTTTACCCTTTAGGTGGGACTGTAGTGAATGCTTGAGTTCTGTTGTGTTGGATGCCTATGGAGGAGTTTGCTGGAGAAGAATGAATGATATAGATATAGTTGTATGGAATTTTGTTAGTGGTGTGGTAAAAGATGTAAATAATGTAAAATATCCAAACTTCAAATAAAGTTTTCCCTTTTCAAGAACATAAAAGAAAAACCGAGCTCTGCTATGTTTTCATTTATGTGGATGTTTAATCTGAAACGGTGGTCTAATTATTTCTCGGAATCAATTTTCTATAATTATTTTTTGAAACCAAAATGGCGTGATGTTTCGTTCGAGAGGCGCTGGTAAGTTCTTGCTAATGGAATCAACAAAACCTGGCATCATGATGTTTGATTGTACTTCTTCCTATTTTCCATGGTGGGTTGGATTTGATCATGTTGCCTGACATAAGATTCTCTGTTTAGGAAGGGATAGAAAGCCTGTTAAAAATCCTGTTGCAGGTTTGAATTGAAATGTAACAAACATAAAAGTTGTGTAGCATATGGACCGGACTTGTGACTAATGTGCTTTCTATTTGTGTTTGTTGCCGAAACAAATTGTTCATACATCTTTAAAATTGTTTCCTGTGTTTATCACTGGGATGAGATAGTGGAAATGAGGCCATATTGCCACTAATCACAGAAGGGAAACTTACATAACGAGTAAAATTTTCTCCTGTGCTACTTATTTAGATTAGTTTAGAGTTATATTTTTAAGCTCTTATATTGTCACGAATTATATAATTGTAACAGTGTTATATCGGGTAAAACCAATAATAGAGATGGATATTATATTTAGAGAAAAAAAAAATAGAAAAAAAGGGTGTTTCAAAAGAGTTATTTTACATTCAAGTAATATCCTTTCATCACTAATTATTAAATGTTCTAATAATAATAATGTTCGAATTTGCTATTTTGACATATTTTTATCAAATTTGCTATTTTTATCGTTTTTCTTTTGTCAAATTTTTTTTTTTTCAGTTTTTTTGGTTATTTTTTAACTTTTAAATGTCGAATATTCCTTTAGAAGTAAGCACATTTTTGGTAGATTTTAAAAGTAATCTTGACCACTTTATGTTTTTTAATTGATAACATTAAAAGGTCGATTTTTAAAATATTTAAATGTATTTTGCACTAAACTAATACCTAATTGATAGGTATATGACATACAGTCAATTAAAGATAAGAAGAAAAAGTCTAAACATGTAATTCAATATAACAATTTAAACATGGAATTCAATATAACAATTTAAAGTGTGATAATTTAATTTTAAAAGGAAATGAATTCAAAGGAAGTTAAAAGGTTTGGTATACCTCAAATCAACCAATTGAAAAAGAAAACATAATTATTTACTTAGCTTAGTAGAGACTTTAGATTAACATATTAATGCATTAAATAGGGAAGTATGTGCTATAATGGACTATGAACAAGAAGTTTGAAAGTATTATCAATGATCTTATATATACTAAATATCTTTAACATATGTATGTATTTTAATTCACACATATTAGGTTTAGGTATTCAAATATACAATTTTTATATTTAAAAACAAATGATGCTCTTGTAAATTTAAGACTAAGATGTTTTAAGAAACACACTATTAATTAATTTTAAAACTTCTTAATCAAAGTACATAATTGAAATTGAAGAATTATCATTTGGACCAAATGGTTCAAAAATGATTTTCCATGCTAGCTATACTTTAAAGAAGTAAGATAAATAAGATAGATAGGATAAATTTGGTATAAAAGTAATACTAAAAATATATGTGTATTGTAATAATTTTCTTTACAAATTAAAACCTTTTTATACAACAAAATCATATCCCAAGACTAAAAAAACAACGACATTTCTTAACCAAACTTTCAATTTAATACGGACATGTTAAACTAAACAATCCCATAGAAGAAATTATAAGGCAAAGAGTGAGAATAAGAAAAAGAAAAACCATTTATATAATTGTAAGATAGAAATTACAAAACCTTATAAACTCATAAATTTTAGAAATTTAATATTTAATATAAAGAATGTAAAACTTTCATATTCTAACCTCTTTTTATGTCTTCACTTATAAGTTACAAATGGAGATGAGAATGTGAAGAGATAAGTAACAAATTTATATTTATTTTATTAAATATAATAAATAAGTATTTTTTAATTACCAACAGCAATTTAGTGAAAATATTAATTCTAAATATAAGTTTAGAAGTTGAAATAGATAAGTTAAGTTAAAATGAAAGAAAAAAATTGGGGAAGTGGGTTACACACTTAACAGTAATTGGAAAAAAGACCTAAACCCATTCTGAAGTCCGTCCCTTCAGCGAGATCTCAACGTGGATCCCACTCTCTGTCTCTCTCAACTTCATTTATGATCAAACCTCCCAAGGAGACCTTGACAGCAGGTTTCGGTTACGTGGGCACCATCGGTTTTCAACAATGCACCAAGGATGTTCGACCAAATGTCTCATCTGAAAATTTGCATCCCATGAACGATCAGACTCTCATCAACTAGACTACAACTTCTGGAACACACCCAGAGATCAGAAGATGTGGAGACGAGCAGTTGCAGTCTCTCATTTCGCGTTTGCCCATAAGTCCATTGCCCACAATAAGGTATTTTACATCTACTTCGATCTCTTGCATGACTCAACCACTAATGGGTGGCTCCTGTCAATTCGTTGATTGCTATTTTCTATGAACATGTATTTTCAGAGGCTACAAATGTTCTAACCCGTATTCAGTTTCTTCCGGGAGCAACTTATTTCATTGACGTGTTTGGATTTTTATTAGAAGAATAATCCTTCCTCTCTACGCTGAAAATGAGTACCTTACGCAACTTCTTTGGACTTGGAAGCGTTTGAAATCATTCGCTTTCTATCTTAGCGAACTGGGAAGTCTTTCCTGTAATCTCGGTAGCTTTTGGTTAGTTTGGATTTCATATTATCTCACTCTTTCGCAACATCGATTTCCTTGGCGAAAAGAACCTCTTGCAATTGAGAACCGGAAAGAGACAAGCTTATCTTTTCTTGATAATGTATGGCATGAAAATATTTCCTCATATGTTGAGTTAAAGCTTTTACTATATTGGTTTCTTCAAAGTTCAGGGTCATTTTTGCTTTGTAGACCATAATTTTTTTGGCAATGTAGAAAGTTGGATCAAGTAGATACCAGATGAATCTTAGCAATAAGAGGAGAACGGATATTCATGTCAGGAGTCTGGTTGCACAAACTATCGTCGTCTTTGTCTGTGCAGGATTTGTCGTTGCACAGTCCAGAACTTAGCAGATTATACATGACTGGGTTGATGGGATTGGTTAGACAGTAAAATGTTAATCTAAATGAAATTGGGGAATTTCTAGAGAAAGTGTGGACGAGACAATAGAAGTCACGTCAATGAAATCTCTTGATACCATATGCTGGAATGAAGCTGGTCTGACTTGGGAAGCATGGTATTAGCAATGGCAACCTTGCCACTTTGTATATTCTTCGTTTCCTCCACTGTTTTAGAAGTTTATGAATTCTTACAATTCTATCGTTCACCAAACTCTATTTCTCTAGTTTCATAAAATGCGTCTCACTTAAACTTGTGCTGTTAAATTCCATATAAAAAAATGTGCTCATTTTCGTCTCTCAAATTCTATAACCAGTTTCACCTCTTTGGTTGCTGATACCAATGCAGGATGTGTGTAAACTCAAGTTTTGGGAAGCGTTTACTACTGAAACACCCATGAAGGTAACATATGCATTTTGTATCTTCTAGTTAACTTAACTTTGTAGATGCTTAACTGCTCAGATATTTGTAGTTATTTTTCTGTTTGCTTTAATTTTGAATCAACTGGAATGCATGCACCTCAAGTTCTAAACATTCAAACCTATCATCTACCTGGTTCCTGACTCCTGACTCTTGAAATGAGTAGAAAAGCTAGGTGCAATATGAATTTGCTTCGCATCTCACTATTGTCTCCAAAATCACCGCCATGTCTGTTTCTCTCTTTATCAAATGGAACTGTTTGTCAGCAATTTTTTTTTCATCTTTATGATGTGAAGAACTGAAAATTGGTGGTCACACCTTGAAGTATCTGCTCTCACATGGATTTAAATGCACGTGTGTTTATTTATGTCATTCTGTCTAATACATTTGAAGTTTTAGATTGTTTTTAATTTGAGTGCAGGAAAAGGGTACCACCTTTCAAAGAGATAAAACACCATTCATAACTTTTGTATTAGGTAACGTTAACTGCATTTTCCTCCTTTCCATTTTTGTTGACAATAAAGGAAGCTGTATTTATATATGTGGTCATTTATATATGGTTTTTCCTAATCTAGAAGGTGACTAAGAAGCCAAGGGAGAACATAAATTTATCTGTTTTGTAGTTCTTTTCCTGAAAGGTTTATGTGTCGAAGTATCTAAAAGTAAAACGTCATGGCTCTATTAATGACATGTGATCCTTAGTCCATTTCAAACGTAAACCTTCATGTTTGTTTCTCAGTGGGAGTTGTTCAATATTCCTATTACGTATATTGATCTCTGTCTGCATAGGAAGCTGGAAGAAGTAGGGATGTAATTAGTGTCTTAACAGTTTCTTAATTCATTGTCATCGCATCTCCTAGTTGGAAAAATGACACACACACAAAAAAAAAAAAAAAAGAGAGTATAGTTCAGTCCATCATTTATTGTGCAAGTTAGTTGAACATGACTTTTGGTGGAACTATCGTTTTTTTTAGAGGTTAATAGTTTTTGTATGATGTAAACAAATATTTAAGAAAATATGCATTGGTCAGTCCTTATTCTTTCCATCCTCCTCAGCCTTTGGAGGGGGGGGGGGGGGGGGGGGGGGTGCTTGTTGAGCTGCTTTTGGTAAGCTCTTTCATTACAACGTTGAGGCTTTGGGATCTCAATCGGCTGCATTTGGTACTTCCAGAAGAGGAAGTTCAGCTGGTTTCGTGACTTCTTTTTGGTGGGACGATGGTAGCCAAATCTTGGATGTGGCACTTTGATTCAAAGGTTTTTCATTCTGTGCACAGTGGGTACTGGTTGTTTATGTTTCATCATTACGCGATTGGGTGATTTGGTTCCTCTGTTACTAAACATTGGTGGATTCGTTTATGGAAGTTGAATATCCCAGGTAAAATCAAGTTGATGTGGAGGACTTTTCATAAGATATTACCGGTGCTTACTTGTTTGGTTGATAGGCGGATGGATATTTCTCGTCTTTGTCCTTATTGTGGGAAGCATCCTGAAACTATCACTCATGTGTTTTTTGGTTGAAGGCTTGAAAAGGAGTTGTGAAAGTGTTTCTTGCCAGTGGTGGTCTGGTAGAAATTATTGTTTTGATTTTTCTGATTTTTGTGTTGTGCTTGCTGATTCCCTTTCTCCTCTGGATTTTTCTTTATGGTGTATTGGGTGTTGGGGATTATGGGATGATCACAATGGTTTTCGTGTTCGTGGTGTTGAGCCGGATGTTGATGTGAAGTGTCGGTGGTTATCTTCATATGCGTAGGAGGTGATGGAAGTAGTAAACACAAGGAGTTTAAGGTGTGGCGCTCAAATTTCAGTTCAGCATGGTCTTTCAGCTTGGGGTTGTTTTGTGCTCATGGATGCGGCATCCTTGCCAGGCCGGAATGTTTGGGGTGTTGGTGTGGTGATTGTTGATGCTAATGTTGGTGTACTGGGGGCTACGGCAAAACAATTTTCTTCTTTGTATAGTTCGCTGCTCTCGGAAACTTTAGCCATTAAAGAAGGGATTAGTCTTGCTTCTGCTGACATCTTGGAGATGTAGTCGTTTTTCCAGATCGTCTGGGTTCTGTTCAATTAATTCGGGGAGTGCTACATCTATTTCTGACGTTGGATCTGGGTGTAGGAGACTCAGAATGGAAGAAAAGGTTTTAGTGAGGTGGAGTTTCACCACATTTTCAGAAATTTTAATCTTGTTGCTCATTGCTTGCGAAATGGAGTGTGGGAAAGGGGTCTTGTACTTGGTTTTCTTGAATACTTTCTTGGATTAAGAGAGCCTCTTTCAAAGATTTTGATTCTTTGTTGTATAGCCATGGTGGCTTTTCTGTTTAATGAATTTACCCGTTATCTCAAAAAAATAAAAAAAAATAAAAAAAAAAGGAAGAAAGAAAGAAAAAAGAAGAAAGAAAGAAAGAAAAGAAAAGAAAAGAAAATATGCCTTGGAGTGGAAACATAGACGGTATTTATATAATATAGGTATGTAAAAACCTAACCAATAACAACTATACCACTAACCTTAAAGATACTTTCCACTAAGCCACCCCGCTACATTCCTCCTAATTAGGAGCCACTAACATTAATTTAAAGGAAAAGTATTAATTTACTTGTAAATTAAGTTTGCATTAATTTTTAACTGAAAGGATAGAAGAAAAGACTAATTTTCCATGATATGACCTGCTTTTATATAAGGCCTGCATATACTAATAGTTGCAATGTTTTCAGGTGGTCCTGGAAGTGGTAAAGGTACACAATGTATGAAGATAGTTGAGAACTTTGGATTTACACATTTGAGTGCTGGCGATCTATTAAGGAGGGAGATAGCTTCCAATAGTGCAGATGGGTAATTACGCTTCATTTGCCTTACCGAGAAAATTTCATATTCATCTAGCCTCCTCCGTCAACGCCTGTTGATTACGAGTTTCTATTTTCAGCACCATGATTCTCAACACAATTAAGGAAGGAAAAATAGTTCCTTCAGAATTGACAATCAGACTTATTCAAAAGGAAATGGAATCCAGTGACAATTATAAGTTTCTCATTGATGGGTTTCCACGCAGTGAGGAAAACCGGATAGCATTCGAACAAATTGTGAGTTTCTTCTATACCTTCACATTCAGTTCTCTATTTCCTGTGGTGAAAATGTTTTTCCTTTAGGACTGCGGTCGACGAGAGAAAATCTCAGATCCCCCATTTTTTCAATTCAACATATATGGTTTAGATACCTGTTCGTTTGATGTATAATACAATCATACTGTTCATGATGCAGATGGGGGTAGAACCAGACGTTGTACTCTTTTTTGACTGTCCAGAAGATGAGATGGTGAAGCGAGTGCTCAATCGTAATCAGGTAGATGACATGTTGTGGTTAATCTTTCCTACATCCAAATCGTTATCATCATTAGTATCTCAACATGCATATTTTGCAGGGAAGAGTTGATGACAACATTGTCACAATCAAGAAAAGGCTGAAAGTTTTTGACGCATTAAATCTTCCTGTAGTCAAATATTATATGGAGAAGGGAAAGCTTTACAAGGTATTTTTGGTTGAGTTTTGAACTCAAGTCCTAGTATCCATGTCTTTAACCATGTTTTTAATTTATCTTTTCCTTGGGAAAACTTGTTGTTTGAGCTTATCGTATACAAATTTATATCTTCCTTAACCCAAAAAAAATTGTTGCATTGCAGATAAGGGCAGTTGGAACAGTGGATGAAATATACAAACAAGTTTATCCAGTTTTTGCATCATTGAATTTTGAGGTATTTCGTTTCTGTTTCCTCTTTCAGTTTTCTGTTTTCCACGAAAGTATTTTGTATACGATTAGCTCTCATGTTCTTTTTAAACTCGAACATTGATTCGTTTGCTCCAGTTATACATGCTTTCAAATATGATATTGACTCAATGCTCTCAAATATTGTTTAATCACTTGTAAGCCATTAATTTTGTTCAGCAGCAGGTAAGAGAATGAGATGTGTTGATTCTAATCGCCTTATGTCATGCATGGGGATCTTTTGTGCTTGAAGTTACTCTTCATTTCAGTTGAAGACCCTTTTGAGTTCATTTCCCTGATTACTGACTTGCTCAAGAATGTAATAGAACTGAACAAATCAAGTACATTGTACATGTACTAAGGAAAAACAAAGAAAATCCTGTTGGCTAACATTTTTTTTATATCAGCTGGTGGCAATGGGGCATATCTACAGACGGAATTAATAAATATGTTTAAAAATGAACACATTGTTAAAATGTTGATATTAATTTACCTAAAGTTAAAAAGGATTGCCAATATGAACTTAGCTCAACTGGCATCTGTATGTACCTGTGGATAAAAGGTTTCAGGTTCAACCCTCCAATGCAATATCTTTATAAAAAAAGAAAAAGTTAAAAAGATTATCTGACATGGCTTGTTTTTTACCGCCAATCATTTACCTATCTACTAGTTTGGAAAATTTACGAACTATGTTGCTACCAGACAAAAAAGGAAACAAATCTGAAGTTTGTAAAGTGTTTATTATGTTTTAAGTTTTCGTTTTATATTTTGTATCTTTTATGGTTTTGCTAATTTCAGATTTTTAAAAATCGATCGTTTTATTCTTTTTTTGTATAATTGAATCTTAAATTTTCAATTAGGTCCAGAGTTTTTTTTTTAACAGGTTTTTGACAAATTCAATTACTTGTCTGACTGTTAACGAAATTTTAACTTAAAGATTAAAGTTGTAATTTTTTATGCTTATAGATCCAATTGATACCCTCGTAGGTGTTAAATTAGTAATTGAAAAAATTTGATCATTCAATTTTAACAAGACACAATGAGTTAGTTTCAATTTTTGCCCATGTATTATTTTATATTTTATAAATGAAAATTTGTCATGCTTTTAAAAGCTCATAGATAACACAAATCGTGACTTTTAAGGAACCAAATTTCTAGCATGAACAATTGAAAACATTAATTTATTGTAAGATTTTTCTTTCCAAACTCATGATGTATGCATGATAGGCGTAAAATCCAAACTTTTATTTCTAGTTGGCACTGTAACTACATTATATCTTTAACTAAATTATGTAAAATTATTTTCAAAAATAATATTAAACATTTTTTTTGTTTTACTTCTTGAACATAAACATTTTCAAATATAGCAAAATATTAAAATTAATTACAAAATATGGTAAAATTCATCCCATTTCAAAAACTAAAATGTTATTCATAGCAATTCTCCAAGTAAAATAGGTGATGGGATTATATTAGAGGTATATATTTTCAGCTCATTTTGAATAAATTTAAAAATATTTGTATAGAAAAGAAACAATTATGACAAACGTGTTACAAAATGCTTAGATAAATGATGTTAGTTGTAAAAAATTATTGGAACCCAATTTTGGTGGCATAAAATTACGATGGGGTGTGAGTGTGGGCTGCGAGGACGAAACCCCAAATGAACGACCATTTCCCTCTTCTTCTCCAACAGTTTGTTTGTCCAATGCTGATTTCTTTGCACCTGTTAACTCCGCCCTCAACTTCTCTTCTTCTCTTCTCTTCTTCCAAACCCAAAAAATCCAAGAAAGAGAGAAGGAAACTTCTTCACCAAAAACTTCTCCGCATTAGCAAAGCTAAACAGTCCACTGATCTCTCCTTCCCCAAATCCTCGCCAACCCCTCTCTTAATCCGCTCCAAACCCTTCTTCCAATCCAAAATTCAAGCCCTTGATGCTGTTCTCACCGACCTTGAAGCTTCCATCGACAATGGCCTCTTCATTGATCCTGAAATTTTCTCTTCCCTTTTGGAACTTTGCTACCAATTGCGAGCCATTCACCACGGTATACGGATTCATCGCTTAATACCCACCAATCTTTTAAGGAGAAATGTGGGTATTTCTTCTAAGCTTCTTCGTCTGTATGCTTCTTTTGGGTACATGGAGGATGCACACCAGGTGTTCGACGAAATGGGTAATCGTAGTTTCTCTGCATTTGCTTGGAATTCTCTTATTTCTGGATATGCCGAACTTGGTCTTTATGAAGATGCTCTGGCGCTTTACTTTCAAATGGAGGAAGAAGGTGTTGAACCTGACAATTTCACTTTTCCTCGTGTGCTCAAGGCCTGTGGTGGCATTGGGTCGATTCAAATCGGAGAGGCGGTGCATCGACATGTCGTTCGTTCTGGCTTTGCTGGAGATGTCTTTGTCCTCAATGCTTTAGTTGACATGTATTCCAAATGTGGTTGCATTGTGAGGGCTAGGAAAGTGTTTGATCAGATTGATTATAAGGATATAGTTTCCTGGAACTCAATGCTCACTGGTTACACACGCCATGGGCTTCACTTTGAGGCATTAGACATCTTTGATCAAATGATTCAAGAAGGTTACGAGCCCGATTCGGTTGCTTTGTCCACCCTACTTTCTAACATTTCGTCAATGAAATTCAAGTTACATATTCATGGATGGGTAATTCGACATGGAGTCGAATGGAATTTGTCCATTGCTAACTCCTTGATAGTCATGTATGCCAAATGTGGTAAGCTTAACAGAGCAAAATGGCTGTTCCAGCAAATGCCTCAAAAGGACATGGTCTCATGGAACTCCATAATCTCTGCTCATTTCAATACCACAGAAGCTTTGACATATTTCGAAGTGATGGAAAGCCTTGGTGTTTCGCCAGACGGTGTAACATTTGTGTCATTGTTGTCAACTTGTGCTCATCTGGGGTTGGTGAAGGAAGGGGGGAAATTGTATTTTTTAATGAAGGGGAAGTACGGAATAAGACCAACAATTGAACATTATGCTTGTATGGTGAATCTTTACGGGAGAGCAGGGATGATTGAAGAAGCTTATAAAATCATAACGAAAGGGATGGAGATCGAGGCAGGTCCGACCATATGGGGGGCGTTGTTGTATGCGTGTTATCTCCATAGCGATGTAGATATCGCTGAGATTGCTGCTGAAAGACTCTTCGAATTGGAGCCAGATAATGAGCTCAATTTTGAGCTTTTGATGAAGATTTATGGCAATGCCGGGAGATGGGAAGACGAGAAGCGAGTGAAAATAATGATGGCAGAACGAGGACTGAATTCATAGTGTAGATAATAAGTGAAATCTATTCACACTCATGGATGGATAATGAATTCATCTGGATAGATAACAGGTTTAGTGTGAAGTTAATATGAGAATTCACACAAAGTTGGAAATGGATTCCACTAGGAGTAAAGCAATCAATGCCAAGTTGGTTTTCTTTCCCATCTCACTTAACATTCATTTTTTGGTTCTTTATAACCTTCTATGTGGTTTTTCTAAAATAGAAAGTAGCTAATCTCGGTTAGGATTCACAACCCAAAGCTTCTTTCAAAACCTTAGGTTTCTTTCATTCTTAAGTTTTGTTTTTATTACGTTTCAAGATTTTACCCTTTTAATTTTAATTTTTACACCAATGTCTATTAATTATTTAAAATAATTTTGAAGAGAAAATTTAAATTTAATTACAGTGGATAAATAATAAAACTTAAAATTTATTTTAAATTAATTAAATGAAATAAACATTGAAGATGGAAAATTAATGCTAAATAAAAATAGTGGTTAAAAGTGTACGAAATTTATTGATCATATTGAATCAAATTAAATTGAAACTAAATTCAAAATTTTAAAAACTAATATCTTATTTAATAATCATTTTGTCTCTTTGTTTTATTTTTTGAATTTGATTAAGAATCTAACTCTTCTACATAGTTTTTAAATAAATAAAAAGAATAAATGGTTATCAAACATATTCTTATGTGTAATATCAAGTGAAATGTGTAGTATTTTACAAAAATGAGACCTAAAATGTATAGATTATGACTAACTATTATCTCGGTCAATGCAACATAGATGGTAGATAATCGCAGTTTAACACCGATAAAAAGTAAAATTTTACATTATTTATATATATTTTGGTTTATTTATCTATATTTGAAAAATGTAAATTCTTCTATTTTTTAAAATTTCCTTTTGAAAAACCCCAAAACTTTTATTATTATTTTTTTTATCAAATTTATAAAATGGGAATCAAATTGACGTCAATGTTTTATTAAAATAAAGATAATAATAACAATAATTTTCATCATCTTCTTGTTGTTATGATTTTGTAATTAAGCAGCTGATTATATAGATAGGAAGCAAGAAATTTGATGGAACCGACCACCTAAAAACGCCGATATTAGGGTTAACGGCCGGCTGCCGACTGCCCTACCACCAAATTCCATTTTTCAAATTTCAACTTCTCCTTTACCTTTCTCTTTCTATTTCTATTTCTAAGAAAGAGTTGTGTCTGTTTTTTTTTTGTCTCATCCACAAATTTTAAACAATGTTTTTAAAAGTTGGAAATCTTTGAAAAATATTTTATTTTTATATATTTGAATGAATGCCATATATTTTTATTTTGTGCAATTAAATTATATCTAAACTACAAAAATAAGGCAAAATGTTAGAAAGATAGCACAAGAAATGATTATTAAATAAAATTTTATTTTTAATTCTGTTTTTTTTAGAAATAGAGATAGTTACCAAACATATTTATTATGTTTCAAGTTATTAAAATTTAAGAAACATGAAATAAAGATTTAGAAACATCGAACTAACATGTTATTAAATGGATCTTATACTTCAATTTTGATTAAATGAATTTTTGATGGTCAATTATGTTAATTGAACATTTAAAAACGATATATATGGGTTTAGGAGAAAACAAAAATAATAAAAAATAGACATCAAACTGTGCATCTCATCAATTTATTTAGTTTGATATGTATTACATTTATTATAGTATAGTCTCTTATATGATACCGTACATGCCAAATCAAGTCCCATGCAAAGTCAAAATTTCAATCAATAATGTCACTAAAACGATCTAATTTATTAAAAGTTTATAAGTTGATAGATGGAACATCAATTTGTTTATGTGAACACAATATTTTTAGTAAAACAACTGGGTTTTTTTTTTTAATTTTTCTTGTGAACGAAGTTGTATAGTTTTCTAGATTCTTTTGAAAACCAAAATTTAGGTGTATTAAATTAAACGTTTTAATGATTTTGAAGACACGTCACAAGATTTTCTATTTAGATACACACCAATAATTCAACAAAGGATCCATAGATGATTATTTGTGTGCCTCTTTAAAGAAAGCAAAAAAAAGACAAGTTGCTTTCACCATTCCTTTTTATATGATTCTATAAAGCTTATCTTCATCATTTTTCACTTATCATACACTCTTTCCGTTTAACTATGATTTTTTCTTTCCCTGCCATTGGTTGATAGCTTTGGGAATATTCATTCTCCCATTTTTTCTCTCCACATTTTGCAAATTCTTCAACCTACTAAGTTATACGTAGATTGGATTACAAACGATCATACTCTAATGACTCTCATGATCATCACAACCTTTTCTAGCCATGCTAAGGCCTATATTGTAGGTTGTGAAACCGTGTACTAATTTCAACAATAAAATTTATTACGACAAAGACACGATAAACACTAAAAAAAAATCTAAGAATGACTATTATATAAATTATACCTGTTTAATTACTTTGCAAATTCTATACTTAAAATCATAGTTCAAATACACATATAGGCTCTAATCTATAAAATCTGAAATTCATCATTCATTTTAGTGTAATTAATTCATAAATATTTTCACACAAAAGAATGTATTATGTAAAAAAAAAAAAAGTTAATGATTGCAATGGTTTAGAAATTTATAAACGAATTTTGTGGAGAGGAAAATTATTGAAACTATCACCGTTTGAAACTATAATTAGTGATACATTTTTCTAAAGTTTACATACTTCTTTTTTATTAAAAATGTAAATTCCAATAATTTTCTTTTAAGGCATATCCCAATAATTATATGTCAATGAGCCACCCCTACCCATTATCTTTGAAGCAAATATACATAATTTTTCCTAACAATGGGAAAAAAAATCTAATGGAATAGGCACATGGAGAGTTCTATCATTCAAGAGACAACTTTGTTTCATTTATTCATTGGGACCTCGAGCAACTTGAGCCACCTCTTGAAAGATTTATTTTATCTAAATTATTTGTGCTCTATTCTTCAGTATGATCAATTTTCCTTCTCCAGTTTGAACGTAGTTCGATACACAAAGACATTGATTAGTACTATTTCAAAGATTGATAGTTTGATGATCTATTGCATAATTAATAAACTAAAAAAAATACCTTTTGCAATCATGAAATAATAGTAGTACTAAATTTATATACAAGTTGTTCAAATTCTTTGTACGTATCAATTTTAAACAATATGAAGCAATTCAAATATTCTACCAAAAGTGTGTACACAGTGAATCTCAAGAACCTTGACCTTCTTAACAATAATTGATGAATTTTATATTTAAGTATAGAGACGCAACCCAAGGGATCTAACTTTGGACACACCAGAATGATTCCATAAGCAATACATCATCAATATATTAAGGGTCTAACCAAAGGTTTAACAAATGAAGTTGGAAGAATGTAGAGAGAGACTAGAAGAAGAATAAGACAAGTGCATCAAATGGTCACAAATGTTGCTAAATAATTGGATACTTGTATTTGTTGCTAGATATTATGCCCCCAACATTAATACTGCAGTTGCAAATAAAAATAAGTTTTTGTTCTTATCTAGCTTACTTCCCATTATTAAATGTCATTTTGGAAAACCTTATAAAATAAAAATATAAGAAAATAAATCCATAAACTATTGAAAACTTTGGTTGAAAACTAATTATAAATGAGATTGAAAATATTTATAAAATATAATTAAATTTTAAATTTTATCAATAATAGGTACACCTTTGAAATATTCCTTTCAACAATCTATTTATATATACTAGTCCTTAACACTGGTTTATATTTGTGTTTTGTTTTCATTTCATTAGCTAGATTGTTTTTTATGATAATTTTTTTTTTGGATTAAATAAAAATAAATTAAAAAAAGAGAAAGAAAAGAAAAAACTTAGCTTGAAACTATAGGATTAGAAACTTGCCATCAAACAAAAATATTTTCTTTGTTGAATGAGTTTTTATAGCAATCCAAAACTCAACTAATTGATGTTATTTAAGAATTTTTCTAAAGGTATTGTTAATTATATTAGTTAACCGATTTAGTTATTAATTTTTGCATTTAAAAGTTGGATAAACTTTTGGTATCCTTAAGATACAAATTTACAATTAGCATAATTATCTAATAAGATATTTATAAATCATCTAATTTATTTTTCAATTATCATAGATTCAAATAGAACAAGATAAAAGAGAAAAATAAATTATTTATTATTTTTATTTTAGAAGTTGGATGTACTTTTGATTTTCATAAGTTACAATTAACCTAATAATTCATATTTATAAAATCATAACATTTATTCTTCAATTACCATTAAAATAGGAAAGTGAAAAGACAAAATTGATACCAATGCAATAATAGAAAATAGTACAATAAAAAGACAAAAATGTCATAAAAAATTTATGTTGATCTAAGCTTTTATATATACTATAGATAAATAAATATATATAATACTCATTTTAACCAACACAATTTATTCATTAATATAAATTAAAAAGGTTTACCAGCTTAGCTTAATTGGTACTGCCAAAAGTTCTTGGTCCAAATTCTCACTTGTTGACTGATTTGCACTTAAAAAAAATATTGTTTTTAAAGGGTTTACTAGTTTTCACAAGTCATTCTAAAAATATATGTACAGAAATTCACTAACTTTAATTAGGTATTGTTACACTTTTTCTTCCCATTGCCCCCACCATTCCATCTTGAGTCTTTGTTTCTACATTTTCAACCCCCAAGCAATTACTTGGGAAGTCAAAAAAAGAAAACATTTAATATATGTTTCTATTTCAAAATTTGTCAATTGCTTTCAATAATATATTCATTTATTCAGTAACACTTTTTCTACTTAGTAATTTAGAAAATGCATTTTAAATTTTTACTAAATCTTCCTTTTTTGAACAAACTAATTTGTTATTATCGAACAATAGTTTTGTCACTTTCGAAGAAATATGTATGAAATTTTAAATAAATGTACAATAAGATTAATTATGATGTGAAAGAAAAAACAAAATGTAGAAGAACAAGAAGAAGAAGAAGATGAAGAAGAACACAGTTCGAATCTTAATTCAAAAGGAGAAAAACAAATGGTAACTTAATTGTTGGACTGTTTCCCAATTATATTATTCTTTTAAACTTAGAATATTAGAGAATAAAATATATTATTTAATCATTAACTTTTGTCCATTATGACTATTTGTTTCCATAATGAAACTATATGCTTAATTAAAATTGACATTTCTCCAAATTATAGCCGCTGATGGGGGTTTATTAAAATAAGAAAATTCATTTTTATTAGGGTTTTTCTACCTCCATTTTCATCTCTCTCCTTTCTTCAAATTATATAAAAAAATTCATACAAATAAAGAAGAAATCAAGTATTAGAAAAACTCATATTTCATTTTTTTTTCTTTCTGAAAGTTAGTTTCAAGTGAGTATATGTCAAAAACTTCAAACTTATTTTATAAACTCATTTTCTCTCACTTGATTTTTTTTTTTTTTCCCAAAACAACAAATGATTTAAATGAATAGGTTGAAAAAGGTATTTAAAGTAAATTGATAGGGTGAGGAGATGTTAGGAGAAGTGAGCTGGTTTGTGTAATGTCGGTAGCCAATATTATTTATATACACTTTCAAATTTTGGACAAAAAAATCATATTCCCATCTACCAATTTATTTTACTTTGACTTTCATTTCACATATAATTATTTTTTTAAAAAAAATAATTTATTATTTAAAATCTTTCTAATTTATATTTATTTTTCTATTTTCACCTTTTTAGTACCCTCAATTGACCCTATCACTTCATTGAAAGCATGAATAATTTTAATGATATGTTTGATTTAGATTACGTTATCAAATCTTCAAGTTCATGAAGGTGAAATTTTTATATTTAAATTTGTTTAATACGATAGTGAAATAATAGATTGACACATCAAAAGATTCCTTATTTCATGAATTTTTTTTTAAAAAAAAATTTATATCCAAAAGGATGGATTTTGACAATTTTGTTGCTTATATTAGCAGAATATGTCTCTTGCTTTTGTTCTTGCAATTTGGGCCCTAAATAACATGGTTCTCATTTTAATTTTCTTTTTCCTTTTTTATTACTTATACACTTAGATTAGTACAAAAATAAAACATAATCAATAAATAACTGTTAACAAGCAAGGCGGTGCACCTTATTATAAGTTAAATGCTTTACATTAAAATACAAATTGTGACATTGTATAATTAGAAAAATGATTTACAACTTCATGTACATACCTCTTTACGAAAATAAATTAAAAATCTATATAGTTATTACTTACGAGAGTATACCTGATATTTAAACCAAATGTATAGCGTTTTCTATGAATTATCTATTCATTTTCTTCAACCAGACCAAAAATCAATGGGTTGATTTTTCTGTCTTTCTCTACAATATTTTCATTTATATTTCCCCCAAGTATATATTTTTACTTTTTTTCAAATTAAAATTTGGCCATTTTTTTTATAGAATGAAATGGGACATTTTTGTTTTCTTTCTTAAGTCGTTTTTTCCTATCTAACTGACTAACAAACATACATCATCCACAGGTACCATCATAATTGATTTTTTCTAAACAATAAATATACGTATCATATGACATCATAATTAAAATACAAAAAGAGATTCAATGTTAAAGATATATTTTTACCTTGCAAAAATAGCAAAAATAAAATTTATAGTAATAAAACCTATGTCAATTCATGTTTTAAATTGTAAAAATAGCAAATTTAAAAACGGATAAATGTCAGATAGTGATATCATTAATTACTTATCATGTGTTTCATATTTTCATTAGATAATTTTTTTTTTTGACATGATGTAATTTTTCTATTTTTTTAATAGTAATAAATAATGTAAATCATTTATCCAAATTTTAATATATAATGTAAGCATGGGATATGGGGAACTATACACCTCTTAATTATTATTTCAATCCCACGTCCTAACAACTACTTTTCATTCTAATTTCTATATAATTTCAAAATATCCATATTCTAATCTATATATTTCGTAATATTCACTCATTTGTGTTATTATTGTATTTTCAATTTTTATTTATTATTATTATTATTTTTAGTTTAAATCTATTGATCTTTAAACTTTTAAACAAAAACTATTTTAGTCTCTCTTATAAATAAAAATTATATAAAAAAAATCAATTAGAATCCTCTTGAGATGTATTTATTAATTTATAAAATAAAATTAAATTAAAAAAAAAACTATTTATTGTTAGAGTTCAAAATTGGGAGGGGGATCAGAACCACATTATCAACTTTTGAATTATTAGTTATTATTATTATTAATTAATTGAGCTATGTTTGGATTCACCGACGTAGAGCCATACAACATTTAAGAACGTAGAGGATGTTTGGGGTCACCAATTTAAGTGGAAATGATCCACCTCATGTTTAGAGTTCAAATTATAATCGTTACGGCTTCCAACTATTATATATTCTACAAATAACTACAATATTATTATTTCAAATTTTTCTTTGTTACCATTAGGGAGGGACATGATAGACTAACAAATCGAGTTGACTGACCAATACTGACTAAATCAAAAGTTATCGATTGGATATATGGAGGGGTTTAATCAGTGTTGATTTGGAAAAAATCCTAACTGATAACATTTTTAAAAATATTTCAAATGCTTAAAACTGACCAATTAATTTGTTCTCTTTCATGGTTGAGGTCAGTTTAAACATTTATTAAAGTAATCATAATCAATTTGGTGGCAGTTTTGGTTGAAAAACTTACTCTAACCAACTAATGTTCACTCCTAGTTACAAGGTTTACTATTTCTTACTCATTCTCTCTTACTCTTGTTGTTACCTATTTACAATCTTCTACTAAAACTAAAAGTCTACATGCCAAACAAAAAATATTCTTACGTCAACTAAAATAGTCTGCACTCTAAAATTAAACTATTATAATGTAACACTCACATCATAATAACCACGCTAGTGTTCAAACTTGTACCCTATATAATGATTTGGTTTGTATTTCAAAGGAAAAGAAAAGTTATACTCTTAACTTTGGGAGTTAGTATTAATTAATAAGCAAAGCTCTAAACACAATAATTAATTGTATCAACTCCTATTCACAACCAAATCAATTTTGACTAGTAATTTATAACTATCTTCATTTATTTTCATTTAAGATCGACTCAAAATCATATGAATAAAATCATAACTCACTCAAAACTCTATTAATTAAAGTATTGAGAAAAAATATTAGGTATTTCTTCCACATAAATCTATGCCATTCGGTTTTAGAATCTCTTAAATACATGCCAAAATTCTATTAATTAAAGTATCAAGAAAAAAAGTTTAGGTCCAATTTGATTCAAAATTTGTTTTCACATGCAAGCTATTTGAAAAAAAAAAGATTGTATCAATGTATTATAATTTTAAACCCAACTTAAATGGATGTTAAATTATCTACTTTTAACTATGTTAATTATTGAAATTTGAATATTTGTTAGGAAGCTTTATCTTCACTTTTTTCCCCTCATTTGCATATTTATTGAAAAATTGCATTTTCATCTTCTTCTTTTTTTGACATTTATTGGTAACCATATTTTTTTATTTTAAATTTATTGAATACAAACTTCATACCTCAAATCAACACCTTAGAAACTCTTTCATTTTTTTGGGGTTAAAAAACGTGTCTTATTCCTAAAATTTTCATGTTTATAGTAATTTAATAATTGTTTGTAACGATTTAGTCCTACTTTTTAATTTGATAACAAAGTCCAAACAACTTTTATACTTAATAATTTGGTTATTAATTGTTGCTTTATTTATGCAAAAAGTTTCATTAAATATTAACACCAATTTTTACTATAGGGACTAATTCACCGCACATTCATAAAGACTAAATTAATATAAAATGAAAAGTTTAGTTACTCCAAATAATTTTGAATTTACTTATAAAGGTAGGAATTTGTAGGGGTTTTTTCTTCTTTGTTTGAAGGGAAAAAAAATGGTGTGAACATAAAAAAGAAGAAGAAAAAAAAGAAAGCGATAATTAAACATTTTTACACGGATTGCCCTTTGGGTTCAAATCTCTTGACGTTCCTCTATAAATTCACAACCCTTCACTTTTTGAGTCCACAAAACAAAACCCCTAATTTCTTCTTCTTCTTCCTCAGATACCCCAATGGCGAAATCCCTCTCCCTTCTCTTCCTACTCCTCTCCATTCTCACCATCTCCGCCTCCGCCTTCAACGGCGGCGCTTCCAGTTTCATCAAATCCAAGTGCAGCGCCGCTACTTACCCTGACCTTTGCGTCCAATCCCTCTCATGTTTCTCCTCCACAATCCAACAAAACCCTCGCCAATTAGTCCAAACCGCTCTAGCCGTCAGCCTCTCCCACGCTCAATCCACCCGATCTTTCGTCTGGAAACTTACCAAGTTCAGTGGACTTAAACCGAGAGAGCGCGCGGCGTTGAAGGACTGTATGGAAGAAGTGGGAGACACCGTAGATCGGCTCAAAAAATCGGTGGAGGAACTGAAGCGCATTAGCGGATCTAAGAAGAAGGACTTCCAATGGCACATTAGCAACGTTGAGACTTGGGTGAGTGCTGCTATGACCGACGAGAACACTTGCTCCGATGGATTTGCTGGCTCTGCTCTGAATGGAAGAATTAAAACTTCCGTTACGGGTCGCATTGTGGATGTTACTCGAGTGATAAGCAATGCGTTGTCTCTGATTATTAAGTACGCTGAGAATCAAAGCTAAAGCTGTGATTTCAGGTTCTTCCAATTTCTACTCTGTTTCTGCGCTTGTGGTGAACAAATTGGAGATGAATTAGATGAATCTGTTTTGGGTTTTTGATGTATATTAAGAGAATTTTTTTTCTTTTTTCTTTTTAGTGTTTTGATGTGGGAAATGCAACCGTAACGATAAGTAGTGCTTTCTCTGTTTTTGCTTATCTTCTTTGTAATTGTAATACAAGCTTTCAAGTCTCAATATATATATATATATTATATATATATAACTTCTAATCTTCTACCTTTTTTTTTTTCTTTCTTTAATCGTTATTGTGCATATTTTTAATGTTTTCTAAAAATTATTTAGTATGACGACCACAAAATTTCCTTCCAATCCATCCTCTAGTGAAAAAATTTACAAATTTAGGTTTTTTAACTCTTTTTTTCACGGTGGATATCAATCTATTATACTTTAGTTAGCTAAACTCTTATTGGCATGTTCATCTAACTTCGGTGATTGATGTCTAAAACAAATAGAAGTTTAAGTTGTTCACTCTTGATGCATGAATTTAATAAGTCCATAAATTGATGGTTTATAGTTAGTCGTGGGCTCCACAATAGTTTAAGAACTTGGTCGAACCCAATGATAATTTATTTCTTAAATGGTACTAATTTTTTTCTACAATCATCAAGAGCTAATAACTCATTGTGTCATACATGTTTTAAATGTCGTTAAAAATTTGTGTGTTAATTTCGTATTAATTATTCGCTAGTTCAATTATAATTTTCACATAAAAAATTTCAATGTGGTCCATAAAATGAGTAACAAAAAGATGGAAACAAAGGACGTGTCAATTAATATTAATTTTTTTATATATAAATGTTAAAATGAATATGAAATGAAAAATCAAAATGGTAAAGATAAAGAAATTAAATCATAAAGTAAAAAAGATTGGGGATTAAAAACATCCATTTATGGAAGTGGGTTTCTTTTAATTTACACCACCACCATGGTAGTGCAAAGTTTCGGTGTGCCAATAAAAATGATAAGCATTTGTGATGTGAGGCCAAAGGCACTTATGTCAGTGCAAACATAAAAAGAAGATTTTGTTTTTTACACTATGTTTAAAAGTTAGTGTATATCTAAAGAATCCTTGTGAATTTTGACCAAACCAACCATTGTACTATGATTAGACCTTACAAAACAAGATTCACAAAAGTTAAAGGAAAATGAAGATTACTTGTTAATTTAAATCATCTATTGTTTTGTATTAGTTTTTTTTTCTTTCTTTCTAGAGAATAATAGTAATAACAATAGCTCAATTTGACCATTTGTTTTATGCCATTATTGTCAAAATATAATACAAAGCTATCTCAAATATTAATATTTTGGTTTTTTTTTTTCTTTAAAGGCAGTTACTATTATTGTTTTTTTCTCAGAAAAAGATTATTTTGGACTATGATCTTTGAAAAATGGAGGAAAAATTAAACACTCCAACAAGAGGACAGCAATGTAGGGTCCTCTCCCTTCCTTGATTGAAGGAAGGACTGCACATATATACAACAATTAAAATTAAAGCAATATATATATTATATTGCTTTGTATAAAAAGAAAATGAATGGAAAAGTTCAAAAGTATAAACATGATACACAACAGCATGTGAGACTGAATTATGATACCATGAATAGATAAAAAGCTGTCCATCCATTTTTTTTCATTTCTTTAATTATTCATCTTTTTACAATTTTTCAATATATATATAATATCAATTACAGATATTTGGAAATCCTATTTTGAATTTTCATACCCTTTCTTTCTTTCTTGACAAACAAAAAAAGAACATTAAAAAAAAAAAAAAATGTCACGCAGGCTTGTATTTATAACTTTGCATTTTTCTTTTTGATCAAGTTTTCCAATATAATAAGGTATATTGTAAACATGGTTTAGTGAGAAAACAATTAACTGCCCACCATAATCTTTCTTTCTATTGTGATTGTGATTTGTGATGTGTTTTAATCATTACTTAATGTAAACCCTTTTTGTCACTTTTATTCCACTATCATCCATTTTCATATTACTATTATTTTTTTAAAGTATATGTTGCATAAATGTTTAAGTATCTTTAACACACTTTGATTCTAAGATACATTTACATAATTTTAAATTAAAAAAATCGATAAATGTAATGAGATCGAATATTTAAGTTACCTAATTGATTTGATTGATAATAAAGGTAGGCATGCAATGAAAAGTTAATTGTAATTGAATGGATGATGAACGAAAATAGATTTTCTTGAATACTATTATTTACTTCAAAATTAAAGTCTACAATCGCAATCAAATTGCTGTTAGCTTACTCCCTCATAAATGACTATAAAAAATAAACATCACATTTTTGTCGGTATAGACCTCAAAGTAAGGCATATAATTTGTATTTACCACTCTAGTTTATGTTCATCTCTTCTCCGTTTCCCCTTTTTCCTCTTTATGCACTTGTTTTCCATTTTCATTTTCAAACTCTCAAAATAATGCAAATTCGTAAAATTGTAAAAGAATTCAATTGAATTATATGAATTTGTCAAAAATGGTATAACAATAACAACAAATGTGTTAGATTCATACTTCCCATACTGTAACAATACAACTAATAATAGGGCAACGATAACGTTAACGATAATTTTAAAATGCAATTAGATCGATCTCTCTCTACTCATTTAGAATGTGTTTTTTGAT
The DNA here is from genome assembly GCA_025688845.1 of Cucumis hystrix. Lineage (NCBI taxonomy): Eukaryota > Viridiplantae > Streptophyta > Magnoliopsida > Cucurbitales > Cucurbitaceae > Cucumis > Cucumis hystrix. The sequence goes on along the minus strand of CM046888.1, from coordinate 6,204,965 downwards.
AATTTGGTAGTAGGTGCAATATATCAATATAAGCACAAAACACAAGTAAACAATAATATCAATGTACCATTGATTGAATATGAAATTTTACTATATTTTATAAAAATTTTGATAAATTTTTTATTTACAATAACTTTTAATTGGTGATCGAGTTAAACGTTTAATTTTATAATACTTTGGAACGTGTGGACACCCGATGAATTTTAGAAAGAATAATTAATGAGCCATGTTTTTATAATTTTTATGAAAAGTGAGGAGTGATTTATAGATTTTGTAGAAAAATTGGGATTTTATTTATTTTATTATATAACATGAAAATTTTGAAGGTCTTGTTGCATTAAAAAGATTTTCTAGTCTCACTTCTAGATTAAAAATTTCAAATTTTATAGATAGATCAAATTAAATAAATGAAAATAATTATTAATTAAAAGTATAGGATATTATAAGAGTTTTAAAGATAAAGACTTTCTACTAAGTTATCAAATATTACTTGAAAAAGTTTAATCGATAAATTTAATTATATCAATAATTTAATATTTTTTTATCTATGCTCGAATGATAAACTTAATACAAAACTAAATTCATGAAATTTTGGACTTAATGGGGCCAAAATGAAAATTTCCTAAACTAACTCAAAATTGTAAAACAAACGTAATTGAAGATGTATGATACTTTAATCTTACATTTAATTCAGTTCTCATGCACTTTAAAAGGTTTGTACTCATCTTCTACCTTTTTAAATAAAAATATCAAGACTGACACAAATTAATATACAATTTAAAAGATTAATATGATATATATGACTTTCCAAAGTATTCAGATCAAGCCACTAATATAAAATTGTCAAAATAAGGTTTATATATTCAAAATTATATGTATGATTATCTTGAGCCTAAATCAATTTTATGAATTAAAATTGTAATTATGTATAACCAAAATAATATGTAATATATATATAAGGAAACTTAATAAAAATTAAACATAGACATTGAAAAATTATGGAAAGAATTCACAAGAACAAAGAACACACAAAATTGAAGCCATATCTATATAATTTATACTTTGAAATAGAAGCCGTAACTACAATGTGTCAATTGAGTTTCATTTGTAGTTGAAGTTGTTGATGAGAGATAAGGCATTACTAATCTGCCTTACCACATTTATGCTACAATTCTTCACCTCTTTCTTCACCATCTTGCTCACCTTCCACCTCGAGCCGCCGCTCAATCCGTCCGTGCACGTTATAACGTCGGTCTGTGCTGCGCTCATCCACGTCTTTATACTATTCAACTGCGCATTACGAATATAATAAAAAAAATTATATTAATGTTACTTAACCTAACTTAACTTTAAAGTTAAAAAGTAACGTTATTTGAATGAGCTAAATCATATCACGTGAACGTAATTTTAATAACCTAACACTTCTTACCCATATTTAAAAAGTTTGAAATACATATAAGTATTTATAATATTTTAAAAAGTTATTTGGGTTTCCATGATTTTTTTTAAAGAAAACGTGTCAATAAAGGAAATATCTATCCATTATGATTTATTATTCTTATTATTTTTTAAGGAAGTCAGTAAATTTAAATTTCACTCATATACATTATGAAATGTACTAAAAAAATACCTTTTAGTAAACTGAACTTTCTCGAAAGGAACAAGTTTAATTAACTTCTAAATTTTAATTAGTTAAATTTTATTCTCTATGTTTTTAAATTTGTATCAATTTCAGTTCCTCTCAACTTTAATAAAATACAAATTTTAAGGTTTAGGATTAGAATTTACAACAATTTAATCCCTGTAGTAAGAGAAATATTAGTAATCTTTAGTGAAACTTTTTATAACACAGATTGATGGGTTAAATTATTAAAAAATTAAATTTATTTATAAGCTAAAGAAAATGTCATTACATATTACAAATTGTGACATTACATATATGGAAAGAAATTGTTAGTTTTTAAAGTTTAGGTACTAAACTATATTATAAATTTAAAATAATATGAACTACAGTGTTATGAAATTTCGAAAATGAATGGTTAATATCATAAAAGTTGAGGATGAAGAATGTTTTTGTTTTAACCCTAAAGTGAAAACGAGATTAAAACGTTATATATGAGATTATTAAGAAGTAGTTATTAAAAACCTGAAAATCCACATCCTTAGAACGATTCAAGCTTTTGATGGCAGTTGAAGCTCGACGGAGCTCGTCGACAGAGTCCTTGAGATTATCGATACAATCACCGATGACTTCGGCTTCGTAGGCTGACATCTTCCGACGGGAGAGCTTGGAGATGATGGAGGTGGCATTTTGTGCAGCTTTGAGTGAAGAAACCATGGCCGCCCTGCATAGTTCTTGCTGGTTTCTTTTGGTTTGTGAAGCGTATAAGGAAAGTGCAGTCTCGCAAAGGCGAGGATATGGCGTTGGCTTGCACGCCTTTCTGATGTGTGGTTGTACCGGCCGGACGGTGGAGGAAGAAGAAGCCACGGCGGGGGGGGTGAATGTAGTTAAAATGATGAAGAAGAAGATCAAAAGGGTTAGTGAGGATTTTAGGATTTGAGATTCCATTTCTCTCTCAAGAATCTGTTGGGGTTGTCTTTGTTATAATAATAAAGATAAAGAGAGATTTTTACAATATTTATAGCCCCGAAAAGTGTGTCAAATGTTTTAAAAAATAATTATTCAACTCATAATGTGATATGGAAGATTTTATACGTTTAAAATGATTAACTACCTTGAGTTTGTTTCAATTGGTTATTAAAAATATGCAAATTCTAGAAGTTAACTAACATCAATCAAAGTTTTTATTGAGAAGTGACAATCATTCCAAGAAAAATTAGAGACAAACAAAGATAAGATAGAATGAGATAAACAATTGAGATTTTCAAATTAGGGTTTCGTACATAATCAGTAATGAGAATTAGAATGAAAAACACATCTAAAAACTACATTTTACCAACAAAATAATAAACTTAAATTAATTAATAATATTATTTATAATGCAAAATGCTTTAACATATATAATATTTAATATTAAATACTCTAGCAATCAACTATGAAGTAATCATATCCTAATTAAGGACTTAATTGAAGAAATTTTTGAATGGTTTGCAAGTAAAGTTTCGTAAAATACGGGTCTTTTTTTTTTCTACATATGTATATGTTTATGGTATTGTAAATGTCCCCATACATGGTTTTAAAAGATGCATTATCTTTGTCTGATATTTCAAGAAATAGGTTCGTGAAAGTTTTTATATTTATATTGTCATGGAGACATTAATTAACATATAAATTTAAACATGAAAAAAGGAATACATATGATTAGTTTAACACATTTCTTGATTAAATGAGTTTACATATATATGATGTTTAATGAATCCATATTTAAAAGGTTAAGTTCTAATGTTCATGCCAACAATACTCTGTACATACATATTATAACTGCTGTATATATATCACTTCTAAATGAGTCAATTCCATACGTTTGAATAGTAACCATTATATATTATGTCAAAAACTAAAGGCATTAATACCCATGTGTAGTAATAATTAATTAATTTCAACCCTAATTAAGTAGTAATAATTATCCATGCTGAACAGAAAAAAAAAAAAAGTAATATAAATATTTTTTTTATGAAATATAATATATTTAGAGGAAAATATGCCGATAAATATGCTGTCCTTCTCCTTCTATATCTCTTTAAAGCAAATCAAAGGAACTAACCTCAAATTTCGTTTTTCTATTTCAGAGATTCTTAGAATACTAAATTATTTGATTGGTCAACTCTTCCAAATCAATGTGAACTCAATATTTTGTAAGACGTGTTTAGCTTGATATTCTAAATTTCATACTTAAACTTTTGTATATTTGTTTTGTTTATTTCATACTACATGTTGTCTTAATGGTACCATGAAATTTTTAAGTACCAAATGTTTCTGTTTCAAAACTACATTTGGAGTAGAATTTTTTTAAGAAGTTTGAACAAGAATTAAAATTTAAAATAGTATAAAAGATGAAATGAGAAACTGAAAGTGAAACTTAAAAACCATCTCCTTATTACAAGTCACTAAACAAAGTCATTCAACATCCTAATTGATTAAAGATGATATATATTACAAGCTTAATAAGAGTTTCTTTTTTCCCTTTTCAATATATACATAATATTGCTTCTAATTCAATTCAATCAATTTTCAAATGATCATGGGTATCACCTGAACTTGACAATTGTTTTTATCAAACATGTTTTCTTTTCCTTTTCTTCTACAAAAAATTTGATTAGGTTTCTTTAAATGTTGTAAAAGTGGAGTCTTGTTTAAAATTTACTAAAAGAATGAGAGTTAAAAAAATATTGTATATTGAAAACAAATTATAGATTTCCTCAACTTCTTAAAGGTCGTTTTGTTTAGTTTGTTCTCTTCTTTTTTTAGTAACAGATTACTTGAGAAGAAATAATAAGTTTACTAAAAGAAAACATATCCTAAAAATTAGTTCAATTCTATAACATTATGGAAATTGAAAACTAATAAAATTATAAAATCGTAGGTAAAGTTTGGAGGAAAAAAAAGAAATTAAAGTAGAAGGAATCTGAGACGTGCAGGTGTAGGGAAAAGGCATGTGGCCCAGAGGGCGTTGAAAAGTCAAAGAATCCCCCGATAATTTAGGGTATCACACACATGTCACGTGCACTATACAACACGTGAAACGCTGCTGATCTCACGCTCCTCTTCTACATCAAGTTAACCTGTACGGTAACGGTTCGTTCCATTAATTGCTCTTTCAAGGCTACTTTCGTCATTCACTTAATCACAATTTGACGCTTGCCAAATCACTTCCTAACTTTTGAGTTTTCGTTTTAATTTGGTTATTACAATTTTACTTTTGGGATTTCAGATTCTTTTTATTTCATCTCTAAATTTAACCCTCTTTTCTTTTCTTCTTCTTTTTTTTTTTTTTTTTATTACTAAAAACTCAATTTATTTTGTATTAATTAGTTTAAAAGAATTAATCAGAAATTTCCAGATGGAATTATAAATTTCATTGCTTCCTCCTCACGTAATTGTGAGTTAATTTAGTGAAGAAAATAAGATAAGATATTAAGGTGGTCATTGTGTTTGAAAAAGAAGTTAATTTTGGAAAATTACAAACCATCTCCATCTTTTTCATCCTGGCAAACATTCCAAGGAAAAAGTAGAAAATATATATATATATATGATTTGGATGCACGATAAATAAAAGTGAGATTTTTATTCGGAATTAATCTCGACAAAATGGGTTAAAAGACTAAAACTTTTTAAAATCATATAATTCATTAATTTCACTAGTTTTAAATCCAATATAGAGTAATTATAACAAAGGTTGGCACAAAAATACTGAAAAAAAGAAGAGAAAGAGAGAAAGAAATTTAGCCGTCCAAACAAGATAATTGACATATTTAAAACAACTAATTAGGTTTAGGCTTAGGTTTAGGTTTAGGATTAAAATAAAATTTAAACTCTTTCTCTTATTTTTAAAATTTTTAAAGAATGTAAATGCATGGGAGTGTAGGAAAATGAATTATTCGCAACTACGTGATTGCTAAAATAAATTTTTTAACAGTTTCTTAAGAAAAAGGAAAATGATGGAAATGTAGATCATAATGTAGTAGACATATTTATATATAAATTTAATAATATAAATAAAGGGTGGTGGGGGAATTAAAAAAAATAAACTTCTCTGAAAATATAAATCTAGACCCTATGAAAAATAAATTTATGTATATAAATGTATAGCATAGCTAGATATTATTAAAGGTGATATTTTCAAGTGGTGTTTTCTTTGGTTCAGCAGCTCACATGGGGTTTGATTATGAATATATATATATATATATATATATATATATATATATAAACAGTTAAGTGGAATTTTTTTGCAACCAAAAATAATTAATTTATAATTGCCACAGATGTGATATAAACTTAAATGCTTTTGTGTCCATCTAAGAAAATCTGTCACACACCAATAATATTGTATAGACTTTTATTTTAATTCATTAATATATACTTAAGTTTCTTCATTTCACGTTGAGAAATTATTTCCACTTGGGTATAAGACTATAAATGCATGTGACATGTTAGCCCTAAAATTTAAAGAATGCTATTGTGTTACTCCTAATATTCCATTTTTTAAAATTAAAAAAAAAAATACTACTCTCATTATTGTTTGAAATTAAAATAGTTATTTCAGTTTTGATCAGTTTAAAGAAATTAAAAAGCAAATAAATAAATAAATAAATAAAGAAATAAAGAAAGTCCCATCAACTTCTTCTTTAACTACTTATTAAATAAATATTGAAATAAAATTTAGATAATATTTTATTTCTCTATATGTATGAATTATAAAGAGTTAAAAGGTCACTTCTGACGTAAATTACGGTAGATTTCCATCTTTTTACCACCACATATCTTTGTTGCTAAATGTTAAAAGAAATTTGTCGCAATATTTGCAAAAATATATTTCTAATTAATTAGTGGAACTAATCAATTGTCAAAAAGAAAAAGTAACACCTTTTTCTTTTATTCTAATAAATAAGACCCTGTTGGTTTTATAAAATCACTAATGAATTGTATAGTTATAATAACAATTGCATTTTCAAACTCTCAATTAAACAATTTTAAAAATTAAGAGTTAGGAAATAATTAAAAAAATCAATATTGTTTTGGAGGTAACCTCTTGAAACCAATATTCTATATACCATCTCAAATCATCCAATAAAAAAAAAAATTATAAAAAAATGCTTATTGTATAGGTCTTTTCACTAAGGGATGATCTCACTCTTAGTCGCCACCCCAAATTTTTTATAAAGAAATCACCAAGAAACTCTTAAATAATCAATTATATATTATGAGCTCTAAATGTAAATAAAACTATCTCTAAAGAAAACAAACATAAAACTATTCAGAAAATCTTCTAATGTATCGATATAGATATATAAAGTATTGATCTTAAATATAAATATCTTTAGTTTGTAATGGTAACCTCAACAGAAAATTCAATACCATACCAATGATTATTAAATTTAAAATAGGATTAATTGTACAATTTAGACTTTAAAAAGTATTTTGAAAACTGTACCAGATAAATGGTTATATAGATGTGTGTGGTTAAAGCACAATTTATTAGATAAACATCCTATGTGTGTAGAATATATTTTTAAATATTTTGTTTAGAAAAAATAAGTCGTTTAAGAAAAAAAACGTTTGAAGTGTTTGACAACTACTCAAAATAACTTTTGAAGTGTATTTTAAATAGTGTTCATCAAAAGAACTTAAATAAATAAATAAAAAAAGAGAAATTATTATAAATGATAAAACTGTTGAAAATATTAACAAAATATACAAAAAAAATTTCATATTCTATCGATAATAGACTTTTATCAATGTATATTACAAATATTTTGATTTATTTTGTTATTAAAAAAAAACCTGTTTTCTCATTTTATTATTTTAACGATGATGATTAGACCTTTTAGTCCAATTCTATATTTGTTAAAATAAAACGATAATATCTTAAAATATAAAATAATCCAAAGATTGTAATCAAGATGGTTTGGTTTACCTAACATTTGATGAATGTTGAATCAACACAGTGGAGTGTTAACGTTTTAATTATGATGACAAACCTTGTTATTACATAAACTGTATTGATTAGAAGAGTTAGGTGTTAGGAAATAAAATTTGTGATCATGCATGTGCTATTTCTGTCACAATTAGGATATTAATGACAGAGTCCAAATCTCTAATGACGGTTTTATTTATATTTTTTGATAGTAATAATTCATAACATTGTCTTAGATTATATTAATTGTGCACCAAAATGTAATTGTGTATTTTAAATTTGAACATCCATGAATTTTAAATATGAATATATATATATATAAAATGTTGTACAAAATAGACTTGATTAATTTATATTTAAAAATAGTTTGAAGCAAAGTTGGAAACGGTTAGAATATGTTTAGAAACTGATGGGTTCCACGTGGGTCAGGGCCCCAGCAAAAGTGAAGAAAAAATTGTCATTTGGACCCACAATTGACTACGTGGAAAGCTCCCTTTCTCAAATACTTTTCCTTTAATAATAAATAATAAATAATATAATATCCCATTGCATTTCCCGATTATTATTTATCCACCTAATTTACCATTCTATTTTTCTTCTTTCTCTTTGGCTCTTCTTCATAACATCCACTAAAACATTATTATAAAAAGAAGTTTGCTACCACTTTAAATGCTTATAAAACAATTCTAATTGTTTCTTCTTTCTTTTTTCTTCATAACTTTCATTAGGATTAAATTTACTAAATCACACTTTCATCTCATACTATTCTTAGAATTAGTTATTTACGGCTCCTTTTTTAAATTTTTCATAAAACTGGAAAAATTTTAGTTATTATACCTAAAAAACAAATGATTATTTAATATATTTATTTTAAAATATAACAAAATATCACCGTCTATATCTATGACGAATCACGATAAATCAATATTGATTAGTAGTCTATCTTTATCACAATAGACGCATATAGATAATAGTAAATAAAAACTTCTTCTTTATATATTTGTTACAAGTCAATGAAACGAGGGAGGTAAAAGAGTAGACAATTAATGTTTTAAAATTGTCACTACAATGATGTAACATCATATTTTCGTTAGTTAGTTAATTAGTTATTTTAACGTAGAAACATTTAAAACAATTTTTCAAATTTCAAAGATTAAAGTATGATATATTTTGAAATCTCGATCACATACCAAATAAAAACACAACTCCAAGTCTCGAAATTAAAAGTGTATTATACTTTTTAGAATCTATTGAATGATCAAATTTAATATGATAAAAAATTTATCTGCTCATTACTTTCTAAAATATATTTTACATGATGGTGGTGACATTGTTTCGTGCTTGACAATGTCAAATCGTGAGAGCTCACCAATCATATGTATAACGTCATAGCACATTCCATTTGGTTTAAAAAACATGGTGGAACCTAATAGAAATAGTTAAATATTTTCTATGTAGAGTGGTTCACTTAGTGCCAAATGATTTGATTTTGTTCTATATTCTAAAATACATTGTTAAATATTTTTTTAGAATAACAATTGAAGGTTAAAGAATTCAAATCTCTTAAATTTTTAGGATAAAAGGTCATGTCAATTATTATTGAACTAAACTCACTTTGACACATTGTTAAACTTTTAAATGTAAATAGATTTGAAATTTTTATAAAATTTGTTGGTGAAAATTTCACATAAGTAAAAATGCTAGCTCTTAAACATTTATATTAGGTGTCTTAATAGTGAATTCATATTTTTGGGAGAAATAAGTAGCTTATCAACACTAGAAAACATGCACACTACTCCTTATCATACACATACTCCAATATTTAAGTGAAAAAAAGCAAAGTAGAAAAATGAAATTACTCTCCTAGTATTACAAAGATGCATATATATGAGTTTGACCTAGGTCTCTTCGAGTCACCTTGGGCACTAGAGATTAGGCTGAAAGACCCAATCCTCCATTTTTCTCATGATCATCCAAACCATACCTCCCATTTTTTCTCGACTCTACCTTTATATTTGTACTTGTAAAACTTTATACTATCTTGGTCTAAAATTACCCATAAAATAACAAATAGTTTCATATTTATTAAAATGTACAAACATAACAAAAACAATTACTATGGCTACGTACTTAATTAAGACACATATTTAAAAAAAAGTTATGAAGTTGAATGTAAGGAAATAAGTTATAAATATTACAAGTGAAACTTTGTTTCTTATAAATAATTATTTAAGAAAACAAAGTTTTGTTTTTATATAAAGAAATGTGAGAAGAAGAAAAGAAAAGAAAAAGGAAAATGCATAAGATGAAAAAGACAAGGTATCGGACCACCGGGTCCTTTGCGGCCAGTTGCTTGAAAGCTATATGTTGATTTGATGATACAATTTTGCATACTTAGCTGCTTATTATAACCAAACTGCGTCTTATTAGGGGCCACTTTCAAAATTATTTCTCCCTTCTGGCCCAAATTCATGTGATCAAGTTGCTCGCATTTATGTCCCCCTCCCCCCCCAAAAAAAAAAAGCTTTCCAATGGAACTTCAATAATATCTTATAACTTTTTTTTTTCTTTTCCTTTTGAGATATATAAAATAAAGGTAGCATTTGGCTACAAAATCAAGTTGCAAGTATTGACAAATTATATACATTATTTAGAGGATTGAATTGGGCGGCAAGGGATAAAGAAGCAATTTAAGAAGAAGAGGGTGGCAACACAATTTGAGAAGTAATGACCATTAACTCTTTTATCTATTTCTAAAACTTAATGCTTCAATAACCATATTCAAATCTTCACGAATGAACTTACATATATCATTTACGAAGGATTATTTTTTTTATATGAAGGATTTTTTTCTAAAAAATTCTTACCGTAATGGGTTTAATTTTTAGACCCATTCTAGTAAACAAAGTATACTTTAAAAAACGATATATATTCGTTTGGAAGAAGTTTTTATATGTTTAATTTTCAAAAATAAAAAAACTTAAAATTTGGGTCTTGTTTTGTAACTATTTTGATTTTCATACGTTGAAATCTAAGTTTATTTTCTTACATTTTCTTTCGATAGTTTGCATTTTTATTACGTAAAACAATATTTATAGTCAAATTTCGAAATATAAAACAAACTTTTTAAAACTATTATTTGGTCTTCAAAACTTGACTTAAATATTGGCAAAAACTATAGAATAAAGCAATAAATTTAGAAGTAGAACAAATGTTATTTATAGACTTGAAGAAAAAGATACAACTAAATATATGTACACTTATAGCTAAATATTTCCGTGTACATAAGATAAACATAGATGATAGTTTATTGTTGTCTCTCATATAGACAATGAATATTTTTACTTATTTTATTATATTTGAAAACAATTCTTTTAGAAACTAAAAATAAAAATCAAATGATTACTAAACTAGACGTATAAGAAAGAATTACGTAGGGATAGGGAGAGTGAATGTTAGAATTGTGTACATTGAAATAGAAAACAAAGAAAAAGAGAGAGGAGTTACGTGAAAGAGAGATTAATTTAACAGTATATAAATCTCCAAGACCACAACCATATGATAATAATAATAGGGTTAGAAGCAAAATTATACTTTTGCTAAGAGGATTAATGATAATTAAGAACATCACATCATTTTTCCCTAAGACGTTAAAAGAGAGACTAAAAGTTGAATCACATTCTAATGGTCAAACAATAAAATCTAATTTTGCAAAGATTGTAATATATATTAAAACAAAAAGCTAACGTGAAAAACTCTTCAACTCCACAAAACCTCTCATAATCAACCAAATCAAAATAAAAGCATATAATAATCACACAAAATGGTGGTTAGAATTTGTATATGTAACACAACAAATGTCTTTGTACATGCATACATTAAATATATATATATATATATATATAATAAAAAAGAAAAGTTGATGCAAAACAAAAATATCTTTGTTCATGCACTGCAATATTAAAATAAAGATAAAATAATATGTAAAGAAAATTAAAGCATATTTCTTTGGCTTTATTTGGACCCTCACGTTGTCGGCTATTCAAACTTTATCTTCATTCTCTCTCGCTTTCTCAATAGAAACTTTTATTTCCCACTTTCCTCTCGACCCCTCCATTCCTTTTTACTACAATTCTATGTAAACATTTTCGTTAAATTATTTTAAATGTTTCAACTATTGTATTTAATAACGATACATATTGTAATACGAATAAAAAAGAAATTAAATAAGTTTAATTTTAAAAAATTAAAAACAAAAAACAAAATGATTATGAATTTAAAATAATAATCAAACAATATCTAAATAATTATTTATAGTTTCATTCCCTAGCAACCTAAATAACGGATTAATTTTTGAATTCACATCCTATTGGATGATGTGGCTATGCCCAAATTGGATGGTTACTGTTTATATGGGACCCTTACACAACCCTTTTACACCTTTTTCATTTGCTTATAAATACAAAGCACATTTCGCTTCTTTCTCTTCATCACTTCCCCTTCTTTCTAAACTCCTTCCATTTACATTTAAAGAAACAAAGAAAACAGAGATGGGTATCTCAAATTCGAAGAAAAGTTTGATTCTTTTCCAATTAATTCTCCAATTAACACTAATTCATTCAGCCATAACTCCACAAAGCAGCACAGAGTTCATAAAAAGCTCTTGCAGTTCCACCACTTACCCTCGTCTCTGCTTTTCATCTCTTTCAGTCCATGCCAATGCCATCCAAACAAGTCCCCGCCTTTTGGCCACCGCCGCCCTCTCCGTTTCCCTCTCCTCCGTCAAGTCCACCGCCACTCAAATCCTCAAGCTTTCTCACTCCCATGGCCTCCCCTCCAGAGATGTCTCTGCTCTTGACGACTGTTTGGAAGAACTGAGTGACTCTGTCGACTCCCTCGCTGCTTCCATTTCCGAGATGCCGAAGCTCCGTGGCCGCAATTTCGACCTCGCAATGAGTAATGTTCAGACATGGGTTAGCGCCGCTCTGACCGACGAAACCACATGCAGCGAAGGGTTTCAGGGGAAGACGGTGAACGGAGGCGTTAAGGCTGCGGTTAGGACTAAGATTGTCAACATTGCGCAATTGACTAGCAATGCTCTGTCTTTGATTAATCGAATTGGTGATCTTCATTAGCGACGATGGCAGGTGGGTTGGTGTGTACTATATCTTATTGGTGTGAGATACGAAAGTTGGAATTGTACGTATGATATTTAGGTTAGAAGGTGGAGTCTTTGTCATAATATTGTATACTTAGTAATATAGGTTTAAATAGGGTTTATGTGTGGAGTTTGGAGTTATTTTTGCATTATTAATTGGATTGAGTATATATTATTTGGATTACTTAGGATTTGTGCGGAGATGATTCTGTTTACTATTCACTAAACATGGTAAAAAAAGAACATATTTGTAAAAGTAAAAGTAAAAGTATAGTGAGATGAAATGGAGTATGGTATTCTTAAAATACATCCCTAAAATACGCTTGATGTAGCTTATAATAATCATTAGCGTAATGTATAAATGGGTCGCACTTTAAAAGAGTAAAACAAAATAGGGAGGAAGGAAGATGTGAGGGAAAGAAAGAGGAGAGAGATCATCGCTATATGATTTTCGAGACAACAAATTGTAGACAAATATAATCCAATACTTCAAAATATTTTCCAAGTTGTTCTACATTGTATTACCGTTATTGTAGTAGATCTTCACATTATTAGGACAAATACCAATTTACAAGTGCATCATACACAACTTGAATGAATAAACACCAAAGGTATAATTTTATTTAAATTTTTTTATTGAAACAATATATATTTCACACGATATTTCTGAAACTACATCTAAAGGAATGTAAACCATAATATTATCCAAAGTTTGGAGTTTATACAATTACTAATTACGAGTTTATATATTTAAATTGAAATCTTTATAAAAGGGTTGATTTGTGATGGCATATTAATATAAAAGAAATAAATATTTTATCAATTAAACAATATTATTTAAAAAAGAAATAAAAAAGAGGAAAGAATTAGGTCGAAAAGTAGCACGTGAACGGCAAAATCATTACTGTATAACTATTCATGATTATGAAATAATTAATGATAATTGGAAAGGAATATAGTTTCAAAGAAGAAAAAAATCTCCCATAATTATTAGCAAACATCCTTTCACGATAGATTTAAAGACTATTAACAATAGATAACCTTGTTCCAATTTGGAATTAACCAAAATCTTTCCACAAGGAAAAGCAAGAACATGTGAACAAATATATATATATATAAATGTAAGTGGCCTTAATTGTCCAAAAGGAGGATGAGAAAAGAGAAAGTAGATTCGAAGAGATTTTTTTAGACGCAAAAAAGCAATAATTCGACGTAATTGAATGCGCATGTTAAGCAATGCAAGTATAGGACAAGACTTTAGAAATTAACATATCAAATAGTTCAATCATTGTCAATCCTATCAAGTTTTTTCTTCCGAGAAAATTTTGATTTTTCTTTAAAATTCTACTCAAGCAGTGTCATCGTACAAAATTTCATCAAATTCCCAATAAGGCTCCCCAAGTGAAACATTTCTTCAGAAATGATCAAGGAAGACAGACTCAAGCTGTCTTTTGGATGACAGAATCAAGAAGAATTAGTACATAAATATTTCCCGGTGGTTAGAAAGAAAACAGTTCGGCACACAAAAATTTAAGAGGCACGTTTTGGAGGAGACATGTTACCGACGAGGGAAATCACTGTGGTGATTGCAAATATTTGAAGCAGAGCCCCTACATGAACATATCAGAATCCCAATGTTAGTCATTCGTACTTGTTGACTGTATGAAACAAATGAAGGTCATATGTGATGGAAAACTCACCAAGAGAAATGCGGATCATCTCGAAAAGTTCGAGTTGCTTTACTTGCCAATTACTTAGATCCCCAATACTCTACATGGTTCAGAACTCAGTTAGAATGATGAATAACAGACATTACCCATGGAAGCTGTGATTAAAGGCCATAGAATTATAAATACAACAATCAACCGAATCAAATTGATGCTTCCCACCGTTTTAAAGAATAGATGCCAATGGTAACAAAGCTAATAATCAAAATCTCTAGAGTCTCAACAACTATACGAAGAAGGCATGCTCATTAAATACAAAGGTAGATGCCCATTTTAATTTATTGTCGACTTGTCAGCATACATAACAATTCCAGTTGGGATGTTGCTTGATAACATTTACATTTGATTTCACTCTTACTTGAGTAGAAAATTTGAAAATGGATCGGCTTTTCTTACCTCAAATGTATAATTACCCTGAGAGACATCAACAAGAAGTAGTAGAAGTGAAAGAGATGACGCAATCGCATATACTTTCAAAAAACTTGTGCGGCTATGCCTTTGGCCTTCAACAAAACATTGAGAAAAAAATAAACCATTAGTGTTGAAACAGATAAAGATGAGTAAAAAATTTGGTACAAAAGGTAACAGTATCAGAAGTAAGTAGCAACCTAATTCTCCAATGAACAATGAAAAGAAACCAGTGATGGCAGATGAGATAGCAAGTTTATCGGGGGTCTGTTTCTTTGATGTCAATAGAAATAAGTATGCCACTCCACATAACTGAATAACAACCTGCAATAGAATCAAACAGTCCAAATTAAAGTACAACATTAGACATTCACAAGCATTGGCTCCAATTTCATTGAACAAGTAATAACCAACATTACTAAGGCATGCACACACATTATAGGATCATTAGATGAGGTAATGTTTCATGTCACTATCAAGTCCTTCCAGTTTCAATTGGCCTGATTTCAAATAGTATGGAATAAACATTCATCAATTTCAATAAAGAAACTTGAAGAAATTACATTAGAGCTTAATCAATCGCACAAACTTTAGACCTTCATGATGCTTACTTAGGTAACAATCATAGAAATAATATGATAGATTCTGGAACTAGAAAATTATTGATCTAGATGTGCTTGTAATTTCATTCACGTAAAGAAACAGAGGCATCATCATCATCACACTATCTAATGGAAAAATGTCTCGCTATTTTCATGGGTATTAATGAAACGAGATGTCCGTGATTGCACACTCATCGAAACAAAGAAACAAAAGACGGAAGAAGATATGGATATAATGGGTGTACCTGAGCTAAAATCAGAGAATGGAAACGAGATTTCCCTTTGGCAACCTTTTGATACCCTAGAATCAGAATAAGGCATGATAAGAACTGAAATTTTGATTCCAATAAAAGAAACAAAGTAGGTAAATGAATATGATTTGGAAATGCTGTTTTGTACCAATGCCTGAAAAATTAGGGCTAGGGCTAGGGGTAGACGATCCCCTCAAAAGAAAAACAGGGAAGTTTTTGGTTTGGATCAGAATTGAGGAGAAGGAATAGAGGGAACTTACGAGAATCGACGACCATACGATAGGAAAAATCAGAGCCATCAGTTCCAGACGGCCTTCCGGCTGCGGATTTTCTCTGACTCATCTTCTTGGCCGGAAAAGGGGTATCGGAGAAATCGGACGTTCTGAGTTAGAACCCAAAATAGGCGTTGTTATTTTGGAGAGATGAAATGTCCAGATTGCCCTTAGATTGATGAGGAATATCGTCCTTTGTCACCTTTATTTAAATTAATTTGATTCATACATTGCTAATTTGGAAAATTATTCACCCCTTCTTTTAACTTTTATGAGTGTAAAAACCGAACAACACTAAAAACCTAAAATTGAAACATAAACTAAAATAATTATTTTCAAACTCACCCTAAATACTTAAACCCTAATTCTAAAAGTGCATCTATAAAAGATGATTTAGAGTTAGGTTTTTTTAAGTTTTGAAGTTGGAAGATAATTGTGAAATGGTTGCAAGATAACAAGTAGTAGCTAAAAAACTTGTTCGGTCATGTGTAAACCCACTCTAAGTCACCTAAAACATGTATAAAAGGTGATTTGAGTTGGACTTTTCAAGTTTGGAAGTTAGAAGATAATTGTGAGATAATTGCAAGATAACAAACAATAGCTAAAAACTTACTTAAACATGTACAAGTCCACTTAAAATCACCTAAAATATGTATAAAAATGATGTGGAGTTACGCCTTTCAAGTTTGAAAGTTGGAAGATAACGGTAAGATATTGCAAGACAAAAATCATTAGTTAAAAAACTTGCTCAAACATGTGTAAATCCACTTTAAATCACCTAAAATAAGTATAAAAATTGATTTGTGTGTGGTTGAGTATTTTAAGTTTGGAGGTTGCGAGACAAAAAAAAACTCCAAAAATATGTGTAAAATCACCTTAAATCGCCTAAAACAAGTATAGAATTGATTTGGAGTTTGGAGATTTCAAGTTTGAAAATTGTGAGATATTTGCAAAATGTTTGTGAGATTAAAAAAAACACTAGCTAAAAGCTACCAAAAACATGTGTGCATATGTAAAACCACCCTAAATAATCACCTAAATCAAATATAAAATTGAGTTTTGGTTGCACATTTAAAATTTAAAAGTTGCCTAAATCAACCCAACATTAACATAAGATGAAGAGAACCAAATTATAAACACTTACCATAATAAGATATCTAAAAAATCATAAACACTTGCCACAAATATATTAAAGTTGAGAGAATGATCAAAAGTGATTAAAAATTGTAAGGCATGGCAAGGGAGCTCGAGGGATGTGAAGTTAAAGGAGAAATTATACAGAGAGGGTTGAAGAAAAATGGGAGAAAACTGTTGGAAAAGCCTGTGGGCCTTTGGCCCAATACAAAGTTACCTGTGGGCCTTTGGCTCAATACAAAGTTACCTATGGATAATGGTGAAGTCTCCAATAGCTCTTATTGAGTGGTTTGCTTGGGCAAACTTGATGGAGCATATAACGTGATTGTAAAGGTGGGGCCGCCTTCTATAAAAGAGTTTAAAGACCTCTTTCTAGAGCTTTCACAATGACCCAAGGTTCATTCTATGTGCATGGCCATAAAGGCACAAATTCATATTGCAAAAACGATGACCGGAACCAGGGATAAAGCGTGTCGTAAGGGTCTCAACCAGTGTTGAAGAAAGTTCAAGATCTAATTTCATTTTCTTTAACAAGGTTGTTGCCTTACTTCACTACGCATCAATTCAAATCTTCGGATATTGATATCTAAGCTTAATGTCCCATCCTTGTTCAGAACTAACTTTCTCTCGACTATCCTGTAACTTTACCGCTACAGTATTTTGTGGGGGATTGTTGGAAAAGCCTGTGAGTCTTTGGCCTAATGCAAAGTTACCTATAATGTTGTCCCACATTGATAAATTTGGAAGAGGCAAATGTGTATAAATAGTTAAGTGCCACTAGGGGAATACAAATTGTGTTTATGGTGATAGTATGAGCTACAAAGTTATTTTGATCGTCATCAACAGATTTTTTTCAACAAAAACATGCTTATATACATTTGAAGTAATGAAACGTTGTCCAAAAAGAAATATATATCATAGTTTTAATTAGGTTAAAAATTACTTTTGCTCTCTATCACTTTAGTAAATTTTGATCTTTAACCATTTAGTCTGTGATTTTAATTTTATATCATATTTTAGTTTATAGATTTTATTATCTAACAATTTCGTCTTTATACAATAAAATTTGTAAATATTTGATCTCTATTTTAAAAATTAGTGTTAAAATTTAATAAGATTTTTTTTTCATAAATAAATCAATAAACTAAGTAGAGAAAACTAACCTTCTCTTTTTTTACAAAATACATAGTCTACATCTTAAAATAATAAAAGTTCACATTTAATTTTGTTTTTTTACGTTAGTGACTAAATTATTACATATTTGAAAACACGTCGATTAAATTGTGAGATGCTAAAGTTTATTAACTAAATTATTACAAAATTAAAATACGGTTGAATCTCCATCTCTCGTTAAGCTTTGTAGCTCAATGAATTATTGAAATGTGTAAATGTTATTTTTAATTCAAGATGAAGGAGAATTTTGAGTGCAAGATACATTGCAGATTCAGGTAGAGTAATTTGGAATGACTGCAAAAGTTGGGACTCTAATCCTTACTAAATTTGAATTAGTTCATGAATTAAGCTATACTTACTCTTATAAATTGACATCGAAGTTGGTGATAATAGGTTTGATGACATAAGTATTTAATTTATTTGCAAACCTATTCCTGGATTGTACAATAAATTTCGACCCAAACTCTACATAATGTTTACTTTTGTGGTTATATATGCCAATTGTCAATAACTCTCCATTTGGCTAACTTAGAGTTCATACATTGTATTTTAAGCATTAATTATTAATGGATTTTGTAAACCAAACACGGTTTTTGGCTTCTCCATCTCCATGTTTGACAAACCCTTACTAACAAAAACAAAAGAGTCAATATATGGAAAGATAAAGTCAAAGGTTTATATTCTTATTATTTCTTTTTACATACTAAAAAGTCTAAGGTTGTATTATTAGGGTAATCCTTTTAAAATATTATAATGTGAGTATTGACATCTTCAATATTAATGTCAATGGATGCATATCACTAAAATGCTATATTGATGAAACTAAATAACTAATAAACTATGAGGACAGAACATAAAAAATAAATTAAATAAAAATGTATTGCGGTGATTAGAAAATACATATATTCTGATGGATTAGAAATGGTACCAAAATGGATACCAAATTGAGGAGTACATTGTGT
Source organism: Cucumis hystrix (assembly GCA_025688845.1). NCBI lineage: Eukaryota > Viridiplantae > Streptophyta > Magnoliopsida > Cucurbitales > Cucurbitaceae > Cucumis > Cucumis hystrix. The sequence continues at coordinate 6,185,683 of CM046888.1, read as the reverse complement.
CATTCATGACGTTTCTCCCAAACTCTATATAATACATTTTAAATTTAAACAATGTTTTTATTTACGCCAACAAACATTTTATTTGTAAAACTTGTAGTATTTATGGAAAAAAATACATACAAATAATAAACATATAACTAAGAAAATAATTTCTTTTTCAATTTTTTGGTTTTAATATTTTTTTAAAAAATATTCATTGACATCTACATCTTCATAAAATTAAGACTCACATTTTCATCAAATCAGTACCTACTGTGAAAGAATAGTTTACAGAAACAGCATGGTAAAATTGTAAAATGAAGGTTTTAAACATAGTGGCAATGGCAATTAAATGCCTTAAAAATTTCTATATATCTTATTTCTATTATTGGGAGAAGGGAGGGGGAAAAAATTAAAAATAAATAAATAAAACGCCTCTATCTTAGAGGTTAGGCAAGCAATCTTATTTAAGTTAGTCAAAGTCAACTTCATATATACAACTGTTTGCATGAAAGCTCAATACAATAGGAAGTTTTAATAGTAATTCATCTTTCTCATCTTCTAGGTAGAGAGGGAAGGAGAAGGCCTGTGAAGTGAATAGATGAATGGCACATGGATACAATACAAGTTTTGGACTTTGATTATTCAAACTGTTGTTATTTTCAAATAGCCAACCTGTCTCCTCGTCTTCCCCTCTACTATATAATCAAACCTAAGAGATCTATCTTAGCTTCATCAAACAGAGAAATGGCTGGTCTTTCAATGGGGACAAGTCTTGGAGTCTTCATTTTCCTTCACTTCTTTCTACTATCTTCTTCTTCAGCCTTTTCCAAGCCTGCCTCTAATGGCATTGATTGGTGGTGCAAAAAAACCACGTACCCTGAAACCTGCAAGTACTTTTTCAACCATGGCACCAAGTCTCCTCCCAAAGATATGACTGACTTCAAGAAAATGGTGATCCAATTTGCCATGGAAAGAGCTCTGAGTGCTGAGAGCCACACTAAAGGTGTCGGTTCCAAGTGTCGAAATGGGAAGGAAAAGGCTGCTTGGGCTGATTGCTTGAAGCTTTACCAAAATACCATCCTTCAGCTTAACCAAACCCTTGATTCCTCTACTAAAAGTACTGAGTTTGATATCCAAACCTGGCTCAGTACTGCCCTAACCAACCTTGAGACCTGCCGCACCGGGTTTGCTGAGCTTAATGTTTCGGACTATATAATGCCACTGATCATGTCAGACAATGTCACTAAGTTAATAAGTAACAGTTTGGCTATTAATAATGCTTCAGCTGGGGTGGGGAATGGGAAGGAGACATACAAAAAAGGATTTCCAAGTTGGCTTTCAGGTGGTGATAGGAGGTTACTGCAGTCATCATCAACAAAGGTGGACCTTGTGGTGGCTCAGGATGGATCCAGTAACTATACGACGGTAGGAGCTGCTCTTGAAGAAGCTGCAAAAAGGAAGACAAGTGGAAGATTTGTTATACAAGTAAAGAGAGGGGTTTACAGAGAAAATCTCGAGATAGGAAGTAAGATGAAGAATATAATGCTCATTGGAGATGGAATGAGATTTACCTTCATTACTGGTAATAGAAGTGTAGGAGGAGGCTCCACCACTTTCAATTCTGCTACTGTTGGTAAGTCTCTCTCTCTCTCGGTTCATAGGTTGACTGTTTATATGATAATTTGCATGCATTATAATAACATTTGAACATGTCAACCTGCATATTTCTCCCATTCCAACTCCACCAAACTTACTGACATGACATGGCAGCTTTGTCATCTAGAATAAAGTTTCTTCTATTTCAAGACATGGTGCATAGATTTTTCTCCCATCTTCCATTTCCAAATAAAAATTATAAAATATAAGTTTCTCAAAGCTAGAATTATTTGTGGCCAGCATCCCAGCTTTCTTTGTCAACATCAATATAAAAATGGCAATGCATATATACCGCATTTCATCATATGCATTCCATACTATACATCATATAGCTGTCAAAAGTCAAATACTTCTATACATTTTCACTTTTTATATACATTCCTAAAACAGCATTGTGAAATCAAATATGAATAACGAGAAAAACTTGTTTGTATTCCGTGACAATCAGCGGTGACTGGTGAAGGATTTATAGCTCGCGGCATCACATTCCGAAATACCGCTGGTCCTGAGAACCATCAAGCAGTTGCACTCCGATCTGGCGCAGATCTTTCTGTTTTCTACCGTTGTGCCTTTGAAGGGTATCAAGACACCCTTTATGTTCATTCACAAAGACAATTCTATAAAGAGTGTTATATTTACGGCACCGTAGATTTTATATTTGGCAATGCTGCAGTTGTTCTACAGAACTGCATGATTTATGCAAGGAAGCCAATGAATGGTCAGAAGAACGCAGTCACTGCTCAAGGACGGACAGATCCAAATCAAAATACTGGCATTTCAATCCACAATTCACGAGTCATGGCCACAGATGACCTAAAACCAGTGGAGAGCACAGTGAAAACCTACTTAGGAAGGCCATGGAAGGAGTACTCTCGAACAGTTTTCATGAAAACTTACATTGATAGTTTGGTTGATCCAACAGGTTGGTTGGAGTGGGATGGTGACTTTGCGTTGAATACGTTATATTATGGAGAATATAACAACATTGGTCCTGGGTCACCAATTAGCCAGCGAGTGAGGTGGAAAGGTTACCATGTTATAACCAATTCAACAGAGGCATCAGAGTTCACCGTCCAAAATTTCATTGCAGGGCAGTCGTGGTTGCCAGACACAGAGGTCCCATTCACTCCTGGACTCTAGAAGAAAAAGTTTTCTTCAATCTTCCTCTGAAATAAATATAGCCAAATCATTTAATTCATCATTCATGGTCATATATATGTCAAATGAAAAGTTATATGAACCAATTTCCCAATTAAACAGCACATCTCAATTGATGATCTTCAACACATTTTTTTTAATGGGAAACCAAGCAATTTTCATTATATTAAGTGTCAACAAAATAACTATTGAGAAACCCGAGAGTAAATAACTCACTGAAATCTTTACTATTAAGATTATGCATATAAATAGCTCCTTAGTCATACAAGTTGATATAAGTGGACTCCAACTAACTAATAACAGAAAGATTACTACAGTAAGAGCACAAGGAGAATACATTAAAAAAAACAAAACGAAAAGGAAGAGGAAAAACTCCCAAAAGGAGGCAACTAACATGGCAAGGGGATTCAATCATGCATGAAGCTTCACGCACCTTCAAAAAGAAAGAAAGAAAGAAAATTGAAAGCACAATATTTTGAAATGAACATCATGCAACTTTCTTCTATTCATTGCAAAGAACTAGCGATGCACTTCTCACAACACATTTATTACATGAACTATGTTATATAGCATAAAGGCTCCTAGTCGTAAGCTTGAAAAGGCCAGTTGTTTAGTGGATGAAAATCTTCATTCTTCACAATTAAAACATCAAGCATCAAAAGTCGAAATTAACACGTTTCCTCCAAGCTATTCCATGCTTAAGAATATGCAAATTCAAAACGAGGGTAATACATAGAATTTAAATTTTTTGAAGGTTTTCAAAAACGTAAAAGGATTAACATTTTAATTCTTCTGTTATTGTGGGGTTGACGCACACTTTAGATTAATCTTAATTGCACAATTTAAAGTAATACATTCATTTAATTATAACTGTTTACTGAATTTATGAAAACAAAGCTGTAAAATAAAATAGATATAGAAAGAGCACATTATGATGCATTAACTCGAGAAAAAATGGGTTCTGGATTATATCTTTGCAGCAGAGTGCCTTCTAATCAAGTTGATGGTGTTGAAGTTGATTGAACCTTCAGAGACTACAAAGACAGTTCTATCATATCCCTCCAAATAGTAAGAATCTAAACAGGGATAACAAAATGTACCTATTGAAAGTAATGACGAAAAAAACATAAGATTTACATGGAAACCCTAGTACATGGAGAAAAACCACGGTTTAGAGGCTTCTTATTATTTTCTTATGAAAATGATAATACAGAGGGGAAGACTTTATAGGCAACATAGGCCTAATTAAAAAAGAACAAAAATTAGGGCAATATAAATTATGGGCTTTCAACATGTAACAGGCCCACTAATTCTAACAGTACCAAAATATTCATACTCAAGCAAATTAACAATCTAATTTCCACAGGGACAAATTAAACAAATTTAAACACCCTAAAAATACTTCTACTGAATTGTGATGGTCATAGGGGATAGAGATTTGCGAGAGCAAAGAAATTGTTAATAATTTGTTGAAAGTATTTGTTGATAGATGAAATTGTGGTGCAGAAGGAAACAATGTGAAGAGTTAATGATAGAAAATGAAAAGGGGAAAACCAAGGACTGGATGAGAAAATTTTGAAGAACAATAAGTTTGCTTCACATGAAAGAAATATCGACTGAACTGCAGAAACGCAGAGGAAGATTATTACCAAGGATGTGGGCAGCCAATGTGCATCATTTCTATTGAGATAAGAGTTTATCATGGGCATCAATTCCTTACTAAACGTGAAAGCACGATCACTTGAATCACAAGCTCAAGAAAAGTTTTATTATCTATGATAAGCTAGTATATATGGAGTTGAGGAAAAACCTTCTCTTACGCATTGTATGTGAGTGATAATCCATCAGAAAGTCTCCCTCCTTTCGAAAGGCCTTTCAGAAAGGTGTTAAATGCAACTTTATCTGAAATACACCCATCTACATGCATCTTATTAAAAAACCCAATATTAGAGTTAACATCGCCCACAAGAATATGCCCGTCCATAAGTATTGTGAAAGTAAATGGATTGGACGCAACCCTTCTTTTTGCATCAATTCCAAGTGCTAATTCCCATCCAACATCCTATCTGTCTTAAAATGTCCACATATGCAAGTTAGGCATAATGCCTACAACTTAAACCTTCTGAAGCAGTTTCAATGCTAAGGATTTCATTTCCTTGGTAAAATTTGTGGAAACTATCTTATTATTATCCTTCGGAACAATACTTATTTCATGAAGCAGATGAAATAACGCAAATTTTGCCTTTTCATTATCTTTCTCTAGCATGCACCATTTTTTTTACACTTAAATTTTTGCAAACACCACTGACCAATGTGATATAGAAGATAACATCGGGTTTAATGTGGCTCCTTTCCATCAAATCAACTAATCAAAAGGCATTAAACCTCTCCTACCCTTAGGTAATGGTTGATAAGAGAGGAATACAATACAACATTAGGTAAAAACCCATTTCTTAACATCTTGCCCAGATATAAACATCCCTTATCAGTCATATTTTTCATACCCAAGCCACGAATCAGCGCTGTATAAATATGAGAGCTTGGTGGAATAGAATTCTCAACCATTTGCTCAAACAATTCACATGCTTCAAGAATCCTTCCATTTTTACTATAGCCATTAATCATCGTCGAATAGAACTTCTTATCAGGATCCATACCAGCCTCAAGCATCATCTTGAAAACAACTTCTGCTTCACAAATTCTCTTTTCCCTACTTAAACACCTGATTATTGAATCATAAATAGCAACACTTGGTTTCAATCCCACCTGTCTCATTTTCCTTAGAGTATGGAATGCTGCTGTAACATTACCCTGCCTACAGTATTCGTTTACGATAATCAGATATGTTGTGGTATTCGGAAACAAACTATAGCCCTTCATGTGATTGATTAGAGACATAGCATCCTCAAAAAGCCTCTCCTTGCAAAGACGCCTAATCAAGGAATTGTAAGTAAAGAGCAGAGGCTTGCATCCTAGGCTTACCATATTATGCAAGTAATCCAAAGCATAACAAAAATTTTCTGTCTCACATAAAGCACTAATCACAATACTAAATGCCACACCTGCTAGATTCAAGTCGCTAATGGAAATTTCTTTCAGAACTATTTCAATTTTTTGCTCCAGATTGCTTGATGTTTGCCACTCTGCACTGGCTAAGATTACAGAAGGATCACACCCACGCCCATTCTTTACAATTGTCTCTAAAATATTTAAAGCAAGCTGAAGCTCATGTCCCTTTGGATACATCTTCATAAGTGTTAAAAACAACACATGATCAGGTATGATTCCATTGTCCAACATACCTTTAAGCAATCCATTGACTTCTTCTAACCTACCATTCCTGTAAAGCGCACTACTCAAAACTGTATAACAATGAACACTAGGAGATAAATTGGAACTGACCATACTATTCAAAATCATTAATGCAGAGTCAACCTTCCCTTCCTGACAATACTTACCGATCATGATGTGAAAAGTTACCACATCAGGTTGGATTCCCCAGTCTTCCATAAGCTTATATACTAACCAACCCTTCTCAACTAGACCCAGTTTCACAAACCCATGGATCAATGAATTTAATGTAAAAGTATCCGGCTTACAGCCTATTTTTACCATTCTAAACAAGGCTTGCATTGCCATTTTCATTTTCCTATCTCTGCAATATCCATGAATTAAAGAAGTATACATCGTCTTGTCAGGATATAGACTTCGAAACTCCATTTCTCTGATCAACAACTCTGCCTCCACTAACCATCCACTCTTACAAAGGCCATAAAACAATGTCTTAAACAAATGCAATGTAGGAGGATAACCATTAGTGGTTTGCATTATATCAAACAATTCAAGAGCTTCCCCCATAAACCCCTGATTGCATAGCCCATCCATCAAGACATTAAAACACCAACACCCCAAGTAAATACCAGCTCCATTGACTCTCAAGAAATAGTTAAACGCCTCTAAAACCCTTTCTTGTGCACAAAGCTCTCGAAAGATAGCATTAAATGAAACTTTACTTGGGACATAATTCAACGAAAGGAGTCGATTAAAATGGCTCAGTGCCTCCTCAAATTTTCCTAGCCTACAAAAGCAGCTTACCATAGAATCCAAAAGTAACACATCTGGCTCAGCACCTCCAACTACAAATTTCCTATTGTACAGAAATTCAGACAACTGGGGTTTAGAGTAAACAAGTTGCCGGCAGAGCAAACCATGGGTAGCCAAATCAAGCTCAAAACCCCATTCGGCAGCAAAATTAACAATCGAAATAGCTTCAGAAATTGAAGAAGATTGTGTTACAATTCGTTGTATCACTTGTTGCGCCTGAAAAAACAAGCCACGACGAATTAGCTGCTCCACTAAAGAAAAGCACAAATTTTTATGTTCGCTTGCAGAAGAGAAACTAGAAGTAGTTGGAGGATCAAGTGGGACAGTACAAGTGGTAACCAAGTTTCTGAAGTTCAGAGAAAGATAATACTTACAGGACGGCCGTCCCCGTATCATTTCAAAATCGGAATGCTATTGACAAGAAGCAACAGAAAGAAGGCATAAGGTGAAGACTCTTCTGTCAAAACAGGACGAAATTGCAACACTAACATTCGGTACAAATGATGCGTCTGAGGGATTAAGTAAAACAGAAACTGAAAGAGAACGAGAACGAGAACGAGAATACAAGAGTACATGGAAGAAACTCCGGCAGGTCTTGACCGGAGATTGAATAAGCAACGTGGGAGAAACATGGATAGAGAGAAGAAAAATAGGGCAAAGCCCAATACCCAAATTGAGACCAAAGCCCAATGGCTCATCAAAATAAATTACATAAATTATTGGAGCACTTGCTATATATAAAACATAAAAAAATGGAAAATCACAAATTTCACCAAATATTTAGAAAATATAGTAAATTTTTAATTTAGTGTTTAATAGATCATCGAAGTTGACCCAACAACGAGAATATAAAAAATTATAGAATCTTTTTTTAATGTATTTATTATTTTATCATATTATAAATATTTGTCTAAACAATTTTTAAATAGTCACATTATGGATGTCGAATTTGATACTTATTAAACACAAAATTTAGGAAGAATAATGATAATTGAGTAGAATGAGGTATAGAGTTAAAAAAAAAATGATATAGGTGATAAAAAAGCATGTATCCTAAATTGAAAGGTTCAATGTTAAAAAAAGCCAAATTTTGGTAGAAGTTGGAACTTACACTTAAAATATTTTTAAAAAAAATGGAAATAAGTAAAACTTTGTTGAGTCCCATTAAATTGTTACAAGAAAGAAAAGAGTATGGGTTTTTAAAAAATTAAGACATGTTGCATTTGTGAATATTAATACGATGGTGATCATGGTGTGGTAGATTTGAGAAATTTGAAATAAAATGATGTTTTTGAGCCAACATGTTGATACTGTGATATATTAATTGTGATGTGATGAACATGCATATTCCAGAATCCTATATCGGTGGTGAGATGTTTGATATCAAAAGGAAGGGTTTAACCCCTTAGATAATCCACATCTTGGCACAGAATGCATATACCTACATCTAATTGATATCCTTACTATTGGAAGTTGAGCAGTGATGTAGCAACTTATGGTTCTAAACTACTGAAACAAATTCAGATGGCTAAGGGGGTGCCTCGAGACCCATTTAATATGATTAATGAGGTCACAAACTAGAGAGAACCACGTCTCCAAATATAGCCATAATAATATGTAAAATCAATTATGTAATTTTTGTAATGATGTAAGATATATCAGCACTTTTTGAAGAAGCTTTATTTATTATTTATATTTCTAGATTACAATCCATATAATCGCAGTTATAAATTGGTGTAATTATTTTGAAGGCGACCCATAAACCAAAATGCAATCATATAAATTCTCCTATTTATGTCATTATTTTAAGTTTAAGTAACAAATCCCAATTCATTAAAAGTGATCAAAACTTATATGGTTTAAACTTGGATTAACTTAATTCTCAATTTCATTCATTACCTTAAAAGTCAACACCATTGATTTTTTCAACAATTTTTAATTTTTAATTTGATTAGTGACGTTTAGATATGTACATATCTGATTTCATAAACATTAATCTAATTCAACGTATTTTAATGTTTCCAAAAATAGCATATTGTATGCTTTTTTCTAATGATATATTAAAATAGACGTTTTTTTTAATATATATATATATATTGAGCGAATGGTTGGCAAAACTTATAATCTTTTTCTCTCTCCATATCCCAACAACCATAAACTATTAAATTAAATTAAAATATCATCCTCCTCTTTATAATTTCAATGAATCTTAGATTTAGTCCCTCAACTTTAATTTTTATCAAAAACTAATTAAATAATAATAATAAGTTTTACGTAGAATAATACAATATGGAATATGACTTGATAAAAAAATTATATAAAAAAAAAGAGAGTTAGTAAATAACGTAATGTTTTTCTTAATCAACTAAACTTTAAGAGTAAGAAACTAGATTTAAGATTTAAGATTTATTGAAATTGTCTATTGAATAAAGTTACCTATAATCAGACATTTTTTTAGAAGATAATTGTGAAATTTTATTCAAGCAGCCGCATGACATAAGATGAACTCAGGTCTTATTTTACTTGAATTATAATCCACGTAAGACAATTCGACCATCAATTAAATTTTGATTTGATTTAATTTAATTTAAAATTTGTGTATTAACTTTATTCAATTTAAAATATTGTGTATTTAAATTAAAACCGTACAATATACTCTTGATTTGAGTATTCTATACTCAAAAAATACATACCTTCCTATGTTTGTACTCCTCCTTCTCTTCATTTTCTAAGAAGATTCGTGTGTTGAAACGATTACTTTTTTGTAAAGGTTTTTAAATATAATAACTTCATTAATTAAGTCTTTGACATTCTACTTAGATTATCCCATGTTTAATCAATCAAATTTTAATTATCAAAGTTATATAACTTAGGATTAGGTTAACTCGTTTTTCAATTGATCTCTTGTTACACTTCCATTAAACAAATTCAGTAAAATTATAATGGTTAAAACACATTCCATTGATTGTTTTATTATTGTTTCTCAATTATTTAAGCATAATTTAACAAATTATATGACACTAGTAAGTACTACTCGTTAGAGATTAAAATCCCTAAGCTTTTGTCTTGCAAGAAAAAAATAACATGTATATATTGTTATTAATTTGTTAGTTCACGAATAAAGTATATACACTATTTTGTTCTATCAACGAGAGAACGAACTTATTAAACCAAATAATGATAGGAATTTAGTTTGTACACTTCGATACAAAATAGTCTCTATTGATAGAAAACCATTTATGATGATTTTATCAAACACATAAACTATTGATAAAACCTTAAAAGAATGTATAAAAACAAAATTATAAGACTACCTAACTACTTTTGAGATCATAGAAATTAAATTTAGAACTTAGACTTAAATTAGAAGGACAAAAGTAATACATGAAAAGAGTAGAGGGAATGATGATGTTGGCGGAAACACATGTGATGTCACGGTGGGTCCGATTGAAGATGCCACGTCCCCCCGCCCAAAATGTCGGGCACGGAAACTCATAATGCTCATAGGCTTCATCATTTCTACCCTGGGACCGCCTTCATTGGATCGCTACCTACCCCACCACGCTACCCTAAAACTCCGTTTTGTACTTTTAACCTTTTTTTTTTTTTTCTATTTTATTTTATTTCTTTATTTTTAATCATTTCTTCATTTTCTTTATTATTTGTTCATAAGTAAGATATGATAATTAATTCATCCAAATCAATGTCTCTTTTTTATTAAATATTTTCTAACCTTTTCAAGTTTTTTATTTTGTTTTCCTTCCTTTTGTTTTTTATTCTCGATTTATAATGAATTGAAGGATTATATTCCAGGTTTATTTTTAATTAATAAAATTAAATCAGCCTTGATCATAAACAAAAACAAATTAATAAAAAGATATCTTAATCAGTATTTTTGTTTAATTATCATATTGATTCACGATATTTAGTATGATTTAGTTTTAAATATTATATAACAAATTAAGTGGAAATGATCTTTCTTATACATAACATATTTATATGCATCAAATGTGTGCATTAACTTTAAAAAATTATATAATAAACTATGTGTGCTTTTTTTTTTTTTTTTATCGATTAAACTAATATGATTGTGACATAACTAGAGAAATTTACTTTTATTATTGTGTTTAGCCATTTGAACTCGTTTGAAAATTACAGGTTTACATATAAAATATTAAACAAATTTATAAACAGTGAAATTTGCATTACTCTTGAAATCAGAAAATAATTAGTGAAAAAAATTAAACCATCCTTAAATGTTTCTATATAATTAATTAATTTGTAAGTTTTGAAAGAAAGGTTTATTAATTCAATTAAAAAAAGTAAAAATTATTAAACTATTAAAGATTAAAATTTATGAATTTATTTGAGAGAGAATTAAAAGTTCTGTTCATTTTATGAAATAATTTTTAAAACTTGTTTACAATATTACAAGTAGACTATAAAGATTGAGTACAAGCAAAATGTATAGACTTAGTAAACACATCTCTCAACATGAATAGACAATAAAATATATACTCTTTTGAGAGAAAAAACTATTTTTTTTTTTAATGTATAAAAAGGGTCACAAATACTTCAAAGTATGTAAAAAAAAAATAACTTGTTTTAAAATTAAACAAACAAACTTCCTTAATGTTTATTATGTTTTTCATATATATCAAATTGGAAAAAAAAGAAAGAAAGAAAGAAAAAGATGAAGAAGAAAAAAAAGAATCCCACGTGTTAAGGGGGCTGCTGGGACCTACTTAGAATGAGACAACAGAGGAAAGAGGGCACCACACGAAGAAGCCATGTGGCGGACCCCGCCAGCTGGGACAGACAGAAAACCCTGCCAGTTGCGAGGTCAATGATTAATGGCTAGCCCACGCCGGACCCATTCCCGCCACGTATACTCAATAATTCCTTCTCTCTCAATAGCTCCCACTCCCCACAATCCATTTCTAACCTCCCCTATTCCAATATTTATTATATACCTTGTCAACGTGCTTTTTTAATTTCGGTAAGATCATCGATATTAATATTTAGAGAGCATTTGAGATCTGGAGTGAGTTATTATAATCTGTAGATTACAACAGTTTGTGAAATTATTATAGTCTATGTTTATGGTATAGATTATTATTGTTTGAGTTATTATAATCTATATTTCAAGAAGTGAAGAATAGTGAGATGGAGAAATGATGAATAGTCACATATAGGAGAGATGGAGAGTGAGGAATAGTGAAATAAGGAGTGAGGAATATGAGAAATAAGAAAAAAAAATTAGAATAATCTTAATCCTAAGATTATGATAATTCTTGAAACAAACATGGAGTGAACTAAAATAGCTCACTCTACTCCTTCATAATCTAAGAGCTAAACAGACCCCTTAGTTGACTAACAATTATAAATACAAATTTGTTGAAATATTAGAAATTTTCTTGTTACCTATTTAATTTAAGAACAAAATCTCAAAAGTTAAAAAAGGTTGAGTAATCAAAAGATTAGAAGACATAAAAATTTTAGCTCACAATTTGATATACAACATTATAAGTAAAAAGTTTAATAATACACCAATAAAAGTTTAGCTCAACTAACATTTGAGTGTATATGAAATTTGAATAAATTTCCTAATCCACTTGTTGTATTGAAAAAAAATTATATTATATTTTAAACTTTCATAAAATAATAATAATATGGACAATATATTATATTTCCCTCTAGAATATATTACAATCTGTTTTAGTAAAAAGATAATAAATAAAAATAAATGCCTCACAATTGATTACATACATTGCATTGCAAAGATTTGATAAGCAAATAAAACGTGGAATATATATAAAATATTTGTATTCATTTATTAAAATGATCCATGAAATATAAGTGGTTTTGAAATTGAAATAAAGCAAACTAAAACAGTCTATTATTTAATCATTTCCACGACACATATTCTACACTTTTTAAAATATAATTGAACAGTTCACACATAAATTTAAAACTTTTGTCAATTATTTACTCAAAATTAGGTAATGAAATAAAATTATTTCTCTAACACCACCCTTCTTCTCTAATATTGTGTTAAATAATCATCCTAAAAACCTACACCAATGGACGAAAGTAATTTATCAAATTTCACACTTATTTGCTTATGTTATATAGATAGTCTTTCGCATATATTAACAAGATATATATATTATATGCTTTATTTTAGTCAAAATCCACCATGCAAATTAAAATATATTAGTACAATATTTTTTTTTTAAATACTATTACAGTATTAATATTTAACATATTTAGTTTTGGAGGAAACGATCAAAAGTTAATTATATATTATTCTCTTTCTCAAAAAAAAAAAAAAAAAAAAGTAAACCAATGTTTCATGTGTCAATATCAATTTCATGATGGTTGCTATCTCCTTTTCTAATTGGGAGATTAAAGAGACATCTCAAAATATTTAAACGTTTGTTTTTGTTTTCTTTAAAGAACTTAAGCAAATTTATACATAGAAAATTTAACTATTCGTTTTTAGAAAGAAAAAAAAATACAAACCGAAAATCTCCTTTATTTTGTCACCTAAGTACGCTATTCTCATATTAAACATACTTTAACTATATAGAGTTCTGATAGAACCAGAACATCACTGCTCAAAATGTGATGTGATCCCAATGTCATTTGTTTCCTACTTATTTATACTTTTGTTTTTCATTTTTCATTTCTATTTTTTAGAAATAAAACACACAGGTTAACTATTTTGGTTGTTTTTCGTTCTTCACTTTAATTGTGTAGGGAATATTTACAAACAACAAAAATCTCTAAGTTCTTTTTTCTCAAAAACATATAAATAAAACACTTATATTTTTTCTCATGGTTAGGCTTATAAAATGCATTGAAATAGACATCATTCATATTAAAAAGATCATAATATAAAATTATAAAAAATTTAATTTTTGATACTTTAGAGAAAAGAAAAGATTAACAAAAGACGATTCCAGGATGGCCACACACACTAACCCTCCCATGCACAATGTCGCAAAGATTGGCTTAAAATTGGGTATTTGATGCTTGTTATAGCTACATTATGGTAAAACGTTATTTTACTACAAAACCCAAAAACAGTAAAGATATAACCAATCGTTATGGAATAATTTTGCAATTAGGTATGAGTTATAAGTGCACTAGCTAGAGAATTCCAACTAGATTGACACTCTCTTTAACACTCATCCTATATATCCCAACTCACCATTTCATGCAATAAAGCTCAATGAAAGAATAGAGGATGTTGTTGTCAGATAGCTCAAAAACCAGAGATAACAAAGAGGTGGCAGGAAGGATAGCCATAGGGAAGAGGAACATAAAATAAATTACATAAAAGCATCCAGATTCAACGAAATCTTTAAAATGTCATCTAATTTCCTAACCTAATATATAGTTAACTTTTTGCCTATTGTTTTTAATACGTTATTTGAAAGATGAGAGATTTGAAAATAACTTAGTTACATCGTTATTACATATATTTTTAACAAAGTTGAACTATATAATTAATATACTTAAAAGGTTGGCATTTCTATAATTATTTTACTTTCCTAACAAGTTAGGGGTTTCATCTATTATATCTAAAAAATGAAAGTTAATTTGCATAATAAAATAAAGTTGAATATGATATAATGAGAGTGTTAAAAAGGTGTCAACTTAGTTGAAGTCATATATGGTTACGATTTATTGATTTCTTAAAAAAGAAAGAAAAAAAAAGAGGAAGAATATTATAGAAAGAGAATGAATGATGATAGCTTGTAACTGAAAATGTAAATGTGGTTACAAGATATTTTGTAGTGATGAGACATAATTGAAAGAGAGGGCAATTGTAACTCATAATTTTGAAAGTAGAAAAGCTAATAAATATAAGGAAGACAAAAGTAATGAGACCACCTTAAAAGCCAATGAAACTTCATAGGAACATCACAACAAATGGGAAAGAGCCTCTCTCATCACCCCTTCACCACCGCCATCATCATCACACCATTTATTTCTCTATGTTTCATTGTAGTTTCAGACTCAAAGAAGAAGATATCGATGGTGGGGAAGAAATGGTAGGGACTAGCAGGGATATCAAGGTTATTTGGGCCATCTTTTAGGGCCACTTAGTTCCATATTATTATTTTGGTTGAAGATATATCTTCAAACTTCTAATCTTTTGGTTAAAGATATATATATGATGTTTTGATCGGTAAATTAAAATTAGTTAAATTCATGAAATTTGAAAGCTAAAATGGATATATGACTTTGACTCATATAAAATATTGCAAATTTGAAAGGAATTAGAGATATATAAGTATGTTGGAAGTTATTCTAAAATGTATGTTTGTTTGTTTGCTTTTTTTTTTTTTTTTTTTGTCAATTTTAAAATCAATCTTAAAAAATTTACTTCTAATTATTCAAAACTAATTTTTGGGATATGAAAATAATACATTAAAAAGTATACAATTGAATATTAGTTTTGCTTTGAGTTGTATTTAATTAGAAGTGTGTTTTGAGGTGATTTAAAGCCTGACAAAAGTGATTTTAACAATTATTTTAAAGATTAAGTTATCACACTCCTGGATAGAAGTAGTCGATTTGTACATGAGCCTCTACAATATCGTGGAAATGTGTTGTGTAATATCCCACTTTGAATCCTTGGTCTATATTAAGTATGTCTCGGTCGAAGCAAGTTGAAAAAAACTCCTCCTCTCTAAACTCATAAGGTTGTCCTCTAGCATATATATGCATGTATGTACATGTGTATATGTATGTGTATACGTGTTTGTATATTTATGTATACAAATCTGGTACCATCCCACCAATGAGAACTAAACTCAAGTTCCCAACTTAACTTTGTTGGCTAGCTGTTCCATTACGTCACACACCTCAAAAAGAAAAAAGTCCAATTTAAAAAAAGGTTATGTTTTGGCAAAGTTTTGTCCTGTGACTTCCTATAATACCTTCCAATTTTGCTTAAATAACTCTCTATCTTTTATCTCTTCATTACAAATGCACCTTTAAAATTCATTCCTTCTTCATATATATTTCTTTTCCCCCCTTCTCTCTCTCACTTGGGTCTTTTTCAGCTTTCTTTTTCAGCCTTCACCACCAATTCAGCTCTCTCTCTCTCTCTTTCACTCTTTTTCTTCCTAAATATTTTTAATATATATCACTTTCTATATATACACACACACACACACACATAAACAAACCCTAGCTTGCTTATTCTTCTCCATTCTTTTCCACCCCTCTCTTTCTCTCAAAGATCTGATCCAACAAACGATCACCCAACCGCCACGGTGATCAAATCAATTCCCCTAGCTAGAATATATCTCTGTTCGTGTTGATCTTGTTTCTTTTCTTCTCTGATTTAGGGTTTTTCTTAACAAAATGTTTGTCTTATATCATTGCAGAAACAAAAGCTAGGGTTTGTATTCTTCATCTCTGGGGGTTCATTTATCACCAAAAAGCTAAGATCATTTCTTGGTCCTCTTTTCTTAATTACCTTGTGAGCTCTCTCTATTTTCTCCCTTCTTTTTTTTCATTTCTCCTTTTTCTCTTCTGTCTTTTTTTTCCTTTCAATTTTTGGGGTTAAAAATTAAATATATGTGATTTCACATTTTTGAGAAAGACAACAAAGTCAATTACAACAGTTCAATTTTATTGCATTTGATTTTTTATTGGAAGTTTTTTCTTATTAAACAAAAATGTTGGAGAAAATTCCTAGAGTGACTTTTTTTTTTTTTTGGATGATTGATTGGCAGCCAAGAAAAATCAAGTAGATCATCACCTAAACTTTTCATTTTTAAAATTTTTGTAGCAATAAGGTGAATTTCCATGATTACATTTTACTTTAATGATAACAGTGGGTATATATATATGTGAGTGGATGACACATTCTCTTCTTTTAAATATGGGTTTTTTTTTTCACTTCACATTAATGAAATTAATTATGCGTTATAATACAAATGTAGCTTATAATTTATTCCAATCTTAGGATGTGTGGAATATTTAGTTTCATTCTTATTCTTGAATAAATACTATGAAATTAAACTAAAGTACTATCAATTGCTACAATTAATTATTGTGTGAATAATTGATGTTTCAAAACCTCTATTTGTTTAAAATGATTTTTTTAAAATTTAGATTATTATTTAAAATATTTTTGTTGGTTGTTACATATATCCTCATAAGAGACACACAAACCCTATCTTAAAATTATAGGGGTATAAATATTGTTGCTAATTATTATGAATTGTATACATAACTTTGTGTTATTCTCTTGCTCTAATTCCTCAAATGATATCCATGTCTAATTATTCCTTGGTTGTAGTTTCTAATTTTCTTCTTCTCCTTAGCTTCTTATTTATTTGTATGTCATTTTAAATATTTAACTCAATGACATTAATAGAATTTTGATTGAATAATAGCTAACATTTGTTTTTAGGTCGCCTCAAGTGGGGTATGAGTATGAGAATATGAACTTTGACCTCCAAAAACAAAAAAAAAAAAACTATTTATAATGGCTATACTCATTAAAGATTGTTAAAATATTTTTGAAGTTTATTCTATTTTAGTTTTTACGATTAAATTTAAAATCTATTGATAGTACAATGATTAAAATTAAACAATAAGAAAATATGAGAGGATTAAAATTGAACAAACTTGAAAGTACAGAAATTAAAATAACATTCTAATCAAATATACAGAAGAGACTAAAATGGAATGCAAACTATTGACTTCAAAGTATAATAAAGGTGCTAAGCAGGTGCGTCATTCTAGTTAAGATGTCATGGTTGCACAATTGATCCCCTCTACTCTAATATCAGATTAAAAAAAACAATAAATATCGTGACATAAAATCGAAACTAATTCTTATTAAGTATAATATTAATGGGCATAAAATGTAAACATTTTAGAGCAATAATAATAATATTTTACGTGGCTCAATTTGATTTCTTGTTAGAGAACTTACATTTTTTTAGATTTGAACTATTAGCCTCATTAAATTCTTCAATGTCACATGTGTATGAAACCAATCCTAGCTAAAATAATCAAAATTAATTAACTTTAATTAAAGACAATATAAACATTTTAACGCTGTAAAAAATGAAAATTTCAGGATTTATAACAGAACATAGAATGAATACATTCATACATGTTCCTCCTGGCTTTCGATTCCACCCAACGGATGAAGAACTTGTGGATTACTACCTTAGGAAAAAGATTTGTTCGAGAAGGATTGAATTGGATGTCATTAAAGATGTAGACCTTTACAAAATTGAACCATGGGATCTCCAAGGTAATATTATATATATGTTAATATTATATCAACTACTTTTTCTTTTACCTTTGAGAATTAATTATTGTAATTAACTATATATATTTTGATGATTGAATGTATGTATATAGAGATATGCAGTCTTGGGACAGAAGATCAAAATGAATGGTATTTTTTCAGCCACAAGGACAAGAAATATCCAACAGGAACAAGAACAAATAGGGCAACTGCTGCTGGATTTTGGAAAGCAACTGGCAGAGATAAGGCTATCTATTCTAAACATGATTTGATTGGTATGAGAAAGACTTTGGTCTTTTACAAAGGTCGAGCTCCCAATGGCCAAAAGTCGGATTGGATCATGCATGAGTATAGGCTTGAAACCGATGAAAATGCTACTCCACAGGTAAAGTTTAAAACCTGATAGAACAGCATATTTGAAAATGATTTTCAAAGTTAGGTTATGTGTTCAAAATCACTAATATGAAAAGCATGTCTTTAATATAATTATTAATCGTTCAAGATTAATTAAATATAATTTGATTGTTTCACTTTTAAATGTGATTTCCATATAATGATTTTAAATATGAAACACAAATAAATTAATTGTTTCAAAATAGTAGAGATTGTTTGGAGAGTTGAATTAGTTATTATATATAGTCTATGACTTATAATAATATGTGTTTGTGAGGTACATTATTTTAGTTTTGGTTATAATAGTCAATGTTTGGGCATAGGATATTTAGTTTGGGTTGCAAATAAGGAGAGAATTTGATTACAAAAGAATAAACTTTGTAGATAACGGAGATTATTTTAAATAAATTTTTCACTGTAGCTAAGTGTGTTACAATAATTTGGAACTTCGACTATTATAATGGAAAGACTCAAACATTAGAGTGAACTTTAATATTCTCCGTACAATACTTAAGGCAAGTTGGTGAATCAAATAGTCTCACAAGAAAGAAAAAATTATATTTAATATTATTTTCATATGATTGATAATTTTTCTTAGCTTTTGGTACATTTAGATCAAAATTAAGCTTAACGACTCTTTATTTATTGTTGTTAATATTCATTTGTGTTTTCTAATATAAGTCTACAGTCGTGTATGTTCCTTACCTACGTGGTATCATTTTTTTCGATTCTTTTGTCAAGGAAGAAGGATGGGTAGTTTGCAGGGTGTTTAAGAAGAGAATAGCGACAGTAAGAAGAATGAATGAGCACGGATCACCATGTTGGTACGAGGAACCAATGTCATTTATGCCTGACCTAGACTCTCCAAACCAAAGCTCACATTCAAATTTCCCTCACCATGTTTCTAACTTCCCATGCAAAAAGGAGGTAGAATATTTGCCCTACCAACAAGCTCAAGTACCCCAAGACAACCATAATTTCCTTCACTTACCCCTTTTGGAAAGCCAAAAGTTGGCCAATACCTTTGCCCTAGACGTCAACTTACAGACCTCCAACTTCCAACCATCAGCTCCAAAACAACTAAACATCCATCAACATCAACAACAGCAACAGCAACTCTCAGATCAAAATTTGTTGTTTTTATTCGACAATAACAACAACGGCGATGAACAAACAATGGATGAGCTCACAGATTGGCGTGTGTTTGATAAATATGTTGCTTCTCAGCTCAGCCAAGAGAATGTTAATAATAATAACAATGCTTCTAAGCAAGAAGTTATGGTTCCACAAAATGCTCCCACATCCACTACTTCAACTTCTCCCATTGAGCTTTGGAAGTGAAACCAAAAACCTTTTTTTTTTCTTCTTATTAAAGGGTTTATTTCATATTATTATTATATTATAATTAATTATAGAAATTTATTAGAGTTCAAAAGGGTCTAATTTGAAGTTTTTTTATAATCAAGATTTATGTACATAATAAAGACTTATATATATTGTTGTACCATTCGTATGATATACAATATACACACAAGTATACGTAACAGCTTTTTTTTATGTGTCTTATATTTTGGATTTTTGGTTTGCCTAATTAATTTTACCTCGTTTGTGGTTTTATTTGGTTAGAAAAAAAAGTTGAGGAAACAACCTTATTAAATCATATTTCATATTTCAGAGTAATTTTGAATATATTTTCAAAGTTCTAAAAATTAGAAAAATAGGTAAAATGATTTGCTTGTTACTAATGTTTGATTTTTTTTTTTTTATCTATTATTTAGTCCTTGAAATTCTAAAAATATATACTTTAATCTCTAACATTTGGAAGAAAAAAATAGTTATAAATAGTCCATTCACCGTTATTATAATGTGTGAAATAAAAGAAAAACAACCAAAAAGATACTAAGAACAAATATATCAATCTAGTTGAAATATTCAAGTGTTTACTTCATTTCTGCTTTACTCTTTATTTTTTTTGCTAAAAATTCTCATGGACTACACGCTGATTGTAGCCTTATTCATATGAACTGATCACTTTGTATAATTTGTGAAAGTGTAAAATAGTTTGTAATGTGAGTTTAAAAAGAAGCATAGAAATTATAAGTGGTTATTTTTTATTGACTTAAAAAAAATTGTTTAAAATAAACCTCAAAAACTATTTGGTTGCCAGAACACTCCAATTTCTTTTCAAAATAAGTTATTTATTAAATTTCACCTTGAAATATATTCAAAACAAATGGAAATAATTATATTGCCTTTATACTGATGAGAAACGACAAAATAATAATATTAATTTCTTTTTTTTTCTACTAGTTTTTCTATATTCTATATATTAATACTATTGCATGTGCATTATTTCTTATTATTCCATAAAATTAGTTGAGTGTTGTGCAAACCGATCTCTAAATATACTCATATACAAAACAACAAAACAAAAAGAACAGAGACACGTACCAATATTGTAAATAATTCAAATAGATAAGACACTATTGTCTATTCTGTTAAGAAGTCTTGGGTTTGAATGACTATTTTAAAAAAAAAAACTTAAAAATAATGAAGAGGAGAATAACAAATAGAAAATGGTATGAAATTATCCATCAATATAGAAATGTTGTTTAACGTTTAGTTTTATAAACATAGAATAATAAAAAATACATATTTGAAAGATTTATAGTCAATGTAAATAATGATCAAATATATATATATATACATACACGATATTGGTACATATTAGGAAACTATTAAGTGTGTTTTGCTAAAAACAAAGAAAACCCATCTTGCCTTTTAAGCCAAATATCCAAAGCCAACAAAAGCATAGAAAAAAGAAGAGAGGAAAAGTGGAAGAAAGTAATAATATTAAACCATTCATATATGGAGGCTTTGCAGTGAAGTTTAAACTTGGCCTCAATTTCCCTTTAGTTTTAAGCAATTATGGTACACCATATAAATTGTCTTAAATCTTAGCTTATATATATATATTCAAAATAATGCAACACGAGGACTTTTTCAAAGTAGTAGTCTATCTTTTTAGTACTACTCTTATTTGAGTATGTACTTAATTAATTGTCGAGTTATGATGAGATTTATTAATTACGATCTCACATTAAAAGAAACCAAATGAACTCACACTCTTAAATAAGAGAAATAGATGAGTTACTCCTCTTATTAATTGTCAATTGGTTTTGAAACAGAATATCTAAACCTATAAAACCTAAACATGTATTCAAAAACCAAGATACACTTGATACACTCTCAATTATTAATTTAGAGATGAAACCTTATAACTCTACTCTCAATTAAATATAATGTATTAATGTCAGTATGACTGCATTGTACGTTCAATATGCATCCTATAAACCACCAACATCTAAATACACAACCATAACTTAAAAGAAGATATGGCAATAACATATATAGGCTTCCTATCTTCTTCTAACAAAAGATAAAGGGTTGACGTATATATTTTAATTGAGAAAAAGAAATATAAAAATATTCCATTGGTATATATATAGCTTTAAAAATAGGTAATGTAAAGTAGATAATATCATATTGTTGCAAAAATATGAAAAAATTTGAGTTGAATGGTTTAATAAGTAAAACTATGAACCATATATATGAACCACCACTCCCTAATAAAAAAAAGAAAAGGTTGGCAACAAGAAATTGGAAATGGGAGAGAGAGCTTTGGCAAAGGAGGAAAGAAAGTGGAAAGAAAATGAAGCAAAATGAAGATGGAAAGAGGAGAATGTGTGGGTTTGGCTATGAATCTTGAGGTTGTTCAAGTTCTTTATATATATGATCTAAGACAAAGAGAGACACACTTGAATTGAAGAAGTCAGAACCAGCTTTGGGATAATCCTTTTTAACCAATGAATTATATAATATATGATAATTTAGGGGACATATAAACTTTATAGCCATTGTCTCTCTCTCTCTCTCTTACAAAAAGACATAAAAACACAAACATAATTATTTCATATGATGAACACACAAGCAATCCCAAGTGCAACCACATGACCAAAGAACAACTAGGGTTTGACATTTTTACACACACACACACTCGAATTTCCAAATTAATTAGTAGAAAAGAAAAGAAAAGAAAAGAAAAAAAGAAATAATGATTGTGAGAGATTTTGGTCATTAATCAAAAACAAATTAAAAGATTATTGTTTGTGGGGAAAGCAAGACAAAATATGATGGATTTTTGCTTAGTGAAAACACACAAAAAGGATTTATGTCCATGTGAATGCTATCATAAATTATATATAATAGCTGTCTTCTTGTTTGATCCTCACAACAAAATGTAAACAAATTTAATTAAATCCTTCTTCTTCTTCTTCTTCTTCTTCTGTCCCACATAATCTATAGTTTCATCATGTTTAATTATTACTTCTTTTGCCCAAAAAAGTTAATTTAATCATATACATTTTTCAAAAACTATTAGAGGTTATTCTTACCCCTAATAAAACGCATCTTTTATTGATAAAATAGTTAAATTCTAGACAAATTTTAAAACAAAAACTCATTTTTTTAATTAAAAAAAAAAACTTGACTTAAATTTTAAAATTATTATCAAAAGTTCCAACGGCAATTAATCTATTTTAATTTTTGTTTGAGATATAGATATTTAGTTATATATAATATAAAGTCAGCAAATAGGGGTAAGGTTGCTTGAAGAAATGGTAAAGGCTCTCAAATGAGCACATGCCTGTTTAAGAAGATCTATCATAATTAACTTGGTCTAATAATTCATTATATTGTTTTATGTGGTCTCTAATTTTTCATATAATATGTATATAAGAATTCCCAAATTCGTATTTGTTTTCTACCAATTCTGTATTTGAAACTGCCCCTTTGTAAATCTAATTTTCAAAAATTAAAATCCATAACCTTTCAAGTCTAATATTGAATGAGAATTAAGTCTAAGTAACATGTATGACAAGAAGAATTTGATTACCAAAATTATTTTGTTTTTGTTTATTCATTTTTTTCAAGGATTGAAAACTACATATATCGATGCTTATATCAACAACATATTTATATTGCTGATTGAATGAGAGGAAATTATAGAAAAATTAAATATAATTATGAATTATTAGTACCTCGAACAATAAAAAGAAGAAAACAATATTGTTCAGAGAAATGTTACCATCTAAAATTACTATAATTGAACACATTATAGTAATTTCAAAAGTTTTATCACAAAATTTAAGCATAACTGAGGTGGTTAATTTAAGCATAACATTATGAGGAAAGATCGAGAAATGTTTAGGGTTATATGTAACAACGTTGAGGACTATTTTAAAAGTAAGGAAATAAATATTAAAGTATTTGAAATTTTAATTCCTAAGATTTGTTTCTTAAAAGAAAAAAAAAGGGAATAATTACACTAAAGTGAGTGGATATCAATAACTCTGATATCTGTGTATTAGACATTCCACTCTAAGTGGATAAAATCAAAACTTCACCTTCACAACAACTTTGGATGATAAGTTGAAAATAAACCAAAAGTAAAAAATGAAAGAAAAGCAAAAAAAACAAGTTTTAAACCAAGCAATCATTTGATCACACGAGGCAAAAAAGAATTCTCAAGGACATCATGACTGCAAATTTTTGCTAACATTACTAAACTATTCAAGTTACAATTTTACTAAGTTGAGGAAAGGGCAGAAAAGAATGTCATTTAGACCAATCTCTCTATCAAAATGACTCATTCACACCTAACTGACTGTATACAAAACAAATCAAATGACAATATCCCAAAACGAAACCAATGATGCCGATCCCGAAAACGACGACTCTGATGAGAAGTAAATGGAAACAATGTTCGTCAATCATAAAAGTTACTTTTAGCTAAAGATGGAAACCAGATTTAGAAGTGCAATCAGAAGAGCGATGAAGAGTTTGGAGTGTCCCTTGAAGATTGATTTGGCATTGCTTTTGTGGTGCTGTTCCCTGAAAACCAAAACAAAAGCAAATGGGTGTGATTAGATGATGGTTTCCTAAAGGCAGCAACAAGGTAAGAATAATAGAATTGCTGCAGTTCCGTTTTGATAACCATTTAGTTTTTAGTTACTTTCAATTTCGTACGATGGTTTTTATCTTTCTAAAGTAAAATAGCTCAATTTTAAACCAAATTCAAAAAACAAGGACAAGTTCTAAAAAAATTGGTTTTCAAAAGGGCAGTTTATAAGATTATTTTTAAAAAAACCAAAAACAGGGCCTTCACATACTTCTGCAAATTCTGCAATGCACCGCAGTATAGAACGTTTGAAGGAGCTGCCATCTCGGTTTTCCCATTCTCCTCCGGATTGATAATTCTCAAGTATGTTTCTTGACCTAAATACCATCTATCCAAATTTTCTGCTCTAAGATTCCATGATCCAACATTGTCTAGAGAAATAAGAACGGCAGTCCAAGCCCCAGGATAAACCTGAAAACGGATATATATTAACCAAATCAGAATTTAAGAACTAATAATGATGTCAATTCATACCAGTGCTCCTAATACAATACTATAGGAAAGTATCATTTTTCAAATTATTCACAAATTTCATCACAGAATATATAAGAAAGTAGAGAACTTCATAGTCAATCAGATCTTAGATTGTTCCAGCCTTGTATTATAGTATTTTAATCTCCACTACATAATTTTAAATCAAATGCGGTAAAGAAGAACAAGGAACCCGGTTTAGTTTGCTTTGCTTTAATAATAAGCATTCATTACACGCGTGTTTCATATCAATCTTCACACGACAACTTGGAGGAAAAAAAAAAGAAAAACAAACCTGAGTCGTGCATCGGGTAATTGCATCCCATTTATTGTAGCTACCTCTTTTGTCTTCTGACCAATCACCATAACCCATACTGCAAGATTAATACACATTGAATTAATCAACATTTGAAAGCAATTGATGCATAAAGTAAAAGGCAAGCTTCTTGACTGAATATATAATGGGGAAATGGAGTGGAAAATCTCACCCAACCACAAAAAATGAATAACCATCCATATGAATACTGTGGATGATAGAATCGTTGTTCTGGAATATTACTTCAATAAATCCTTTATATGTTGCATTTATAATAGATATATCTGCCTTTGGTGTTCTGTTCAATGGCGTATCAGGAAAATCAAGCTTGTAAGCTCCCTTAACATTATGTTGGTCAGCAAGCCTGATTGGTGTTTTAGGAGGAACAAATGAGATACCATTGAAGGTTGCGCGAGCGGTTTTGTTGATCTTCACCAATGGTTCACTCTTCAACAAATATGTATGAGTAACATTTATCTGACCATAGTGAAAAGATCCCTGTGGATTAGGACGGGCACCACTAGCAGATACATTTTGCCTGATTCATTAAATAGGACATTAATCATAAGAAATCACCAGTTCCAAACAAAATCCAAGAATAGAACAATTCAACTCCAAGGTCCCAACAACTTTATCGTGGTAGAATTTTTTTTCAGAAAAAATTAAAGCATGGAAACATATTCATAAATCACAACTCTGATATGACTCAAAATTCTTTACCAAAAGATACCGAGAATAAAAAGAAAGATACTGCTTTAAAAACGAACCTTACACTCCTGGCCTGGTTCATTGATCTCTCCCTGTCGTAAAAATCATTGGGAGGATCTGGGAGAGGGCCAGTTGCCGGTCCTTTGGAGTTGGAGTAGTGTAAGATGGCAACACCAGTTACCTTTTGCCAAAGTGATTCATTCACAAATCTAGCACTTGCAACAATGTAGTAATCGGTACTGGCATTCTGGTCCATGGTAACTAAGAAAGAGTATGATTGTCCAACATGTATATCAAAGTCTGTGTAATTTTGCATAACTGTATAATGTCCCTCTGTTTCTGCTAGAAGCATATTGTGACTTTGGATTCTAAAATTCAAACTGGTAGAAATCCCAACGTTGTGCACACGAACTCGATAAGTTTTTCCTGAACGAAAACAAAAAAACTTCAGTGAAAGAAACCAAACAGTTCAATATAAAAGTCTGAAATTGGGAATTTGCAGCAAATAATTCCCTTTAATCCTGGATTTTTTAAACTGAGTATTACCAAATTTGCCTACCTACATTATGATCTACTCATCAGAAAAAACTAACTTTGGTTTTATGTGAGTGTAGTCTAACATTTGTCAATGAAACTGTCTTTTCCAGAACAATCAGAAGTTCCATAAGAAATCACCATACTTCTTGGAAATATGAAAAGGAAGTTATCGTAGGGAATAGAACAGTAACATTCACGGAAGAAAGATCTCATAAAGTACAAACTAGACATTCAAAGTGGAATGTAACAACTTATGCATGGGTAGTTATAAAATAAGAGCATTACCAGGATGAACCTGAATAGTTTCGTACTGGATACCGGTAGGTACGAGAGTTGTGTTGTACTGGTAAGGCCCCTTGCCATTGATAAGAACTCCGTCTGGAATTCCAAGTTCCTTTCCAGCATCAAGATCTGCCCTGAGTGCCTGAATTCAAAAAATTCAATATGATATGACTGGTTTAAATTTGAAAATGTTCAATGACACCACAAATAAAGTAGAAACCAACCGTGTGGTTGACACCACAAATAAAGTAGAAACTAACCGTGTGGTTTCTTGTATACCAATCACCAATCATAATAGAAATTTCTCCATCAGGTTGGGTAAAAGGAATCGAGATAATCTCTCGATTATTAATAACAATTGGGCCAAACCCACCAGATGCTCTTTGAAAATTGAGCGATGGAAAGTAATAGAAACTTCCAATCTGATCCTTGACTTGAAACTGGTAGGTCCAGTTCCACTTTGGAGGAATTGGACAATTAGTTCCTAGAACACCATCTTGCCAGGAGTTTCTCCGCATTTGAATCCCAGACCTGCCATAGTTAATACACAGCTCTTTGAATCATACAGAAGCCAATGTATACATAGAGAAGTCACTTTCTCAAGTAAACATACCAAGTCAATAGAAGATTTTCATCCAAATCATTCCATACATTAACAACAACATTGTAATTAGTAGTGGCATTGATTGGAGGACCAGGAAACTGTTCATTCACAGCTATAACCTGCAACAACAAATTTTAAATCATCAACAATCATAGATAAATCCAAATACTTGAAGTAAATTTAACTTTATATGGTTCATCTTAAATCATCTATCGACTCAAAAACTTATATAAAACTAATATAAATGGATGAGATTATATTTAATGTTATATCATAAATCATACCTAAAAAAAACTTCAACCAATTTCGTCTATGTTATTTGAAAAACTAATAATTCATTTACCCAAAAAAATATTCTTAATTATATTTTTCATTATTCATCGTTTAAAAACGCCGTTTATTGTTCATCAAATTTAAAAAACAAATTGGTTATATATATATATATAGATTTTCGCGTCAATAAAACTTTCTCGACAATCAAAATGAGTAACTTAAAAGTTGTATATTATGCCCCAGAGCGGCTGAAAGCAATCATAATGAATATTAAAAAAAGAAAAAGCCCTAAATTATTCAATGCCTCAAACCGCGCGACCCGGTAATAATAAAAACTTATAAATATAAATACACACAAATTTAAATATAATTCTAAATATCCAGCAAACAGTTTCTCTTTTCTTCTTTTTTCTTTTCTTATTCTTCTTTTTTTTTTTTTTTTTAATTAAACTAAGATTTATTTTCTGTTTGGGTAAAATACAGTCATACAGAGCAAAACCATAAACCACATGGCACATACCAATACTCGAAGAACATAAACGTACTTCTAAACTTGAAACAAACTAAATAGGAGAACCAAACAGAAGAAGAAACAATGAAGAGTGGTATTTCATTTCAAAATGAAAATAGGCAAAAAGAAAAGGGGAAACAGAGAGGGAGAAAGAGAACCTGCTGGGGAACGCCCAAGGGAGAGGCGGTGATGTAAGAGAGGCGGAAGTCGTAAAAGACGTAGGGATCAGCGGCGGAGCAAAGGGAAGGAAGAAATATGATAGGAAAGATGAGATGGCGGAAGAGTGAAAACAGAGGCATTGTATTGTAGAGTAAATGGAAGAAGATGAGTTATAGAGAGATGATTGAAAGAAGGATTTACATAATCAGAATTAGAGAGAGACAGAGAGAGAAAGTTTGTTGATGTTGTTGTTGTTGTTCCTTCCTTCTTCTTCTTCTATTTGTTCTTGGGGATTTGGGTTTGGGTTTATGTGTGCAGAGAAGAAAAGGAAAAAAAAGGAAGGAATTATAAGAATGAAATGACAACGGTTATACGGTCAATCACACTGAACGGAAGCCTTGCCCTAAAATCCACTTTCTTTTTTTAAGCAAGCTGACCACTCACTGTTTCAACCGGTTTCTTTTTCTTTTTCTTCATTATCATTATTATTAAATATCTTCTTATTTATTAATTTTCTGAAACCTTGGACTCTCTTTTACTTAATATACCTTATTTATTTTTCTGTCAGAAAATAATAATAATTATTAAAAAAAAAAAAAAGAATATCCTATTTGTATATTTTGTTTTTTTCCTATATTTTTGTGAGGGAATGATTTCACACATTACATACCAATTTAAACCATTATTTATGAACCTTGATTTTTTTTGCTTCTTAGAATTTGTAATACTTTAATCATATAATTAAAAATATATAGTTTTTAGAATTGAGGGAGGATAATTTATTTTATTTAAAATTGAAAGAAGAAAAAAAAAGGGGGAAAGTTGCTTAGTTGTGGGTTAAAAAAGTGGGGAAGAAACCGGGAATAGGCGGTAAAGGGAAGTTGGGGGAAGTGGGGCCCATAGGGAGAAGGTAACGCCCCAAATTTCGGCGTCTCATTCTCCATTGAAATGGAAATCATTTTTTGTGACCTTCGGATTTGACGGAACCGTCTTCCCTCTTCACTTCACGCTCCCCGACCCTTCCCCCCATCCCTTACAACCCTTTTCTCTCTTTCTTTCTTTTCTCCTTTCCTTTTATATATTTAATACCCATTTTGGTCCATTTTATATTTTTAATAGTCAAGCTTTGATTTTCATTTTCATTTTATTGAAATTTATTCAACAATCAAAATTGGTATTGATCGTATGCATTAATCGCTACCTCTAGCACTCAACTCAAGAAAAAACCAAATTTACACTATCAGCTATGATGATCACATTCACCACTTACGACTAACTTTAACAACCATCATTGATGATTACTGCCACCTCATTCATTGTTGATGATATGCTCCGATAGCCACCTACAAGTATTTGTGGCTATTTCAACGACCAACTAACGCAGTTTTTTCTCACTACGAGAACACTCATGGTTGACAATATCCTTAGACGAACTTTGGTGAAAACTATTTATAACATAGGCCAAATTTGACAATCGATTTGGGTGACTGCCTTTGACAACAAACTTTGATGACTACCTCCATTTGTCAACTTGTGACAAATAACTTTGATCCTTACTACCAACTCAATTGATTATATACTTTGAGAAAAAAAACTCAATTAGTAAAAATATTTATTGAAATTACTTGTTTCAATCAAACCTGTCTTTTACTCATTTTTGAAAAACAACTTTCTTTTCAGAAGCAATCCAAACAGGTCATACTCAAGTTTTTTGTCTAAAAAGAAGACCAAATACCATTATTAGAAAAGAATAACTCTAATACCTTGTGTTATCCCACCAAATTTTTTATATTTCTCTTTCACTTCCTTTTTTTGTCTTTTCACATTTGTGCACAATTTAGGCATTTATGGCAATCACTTTTTACTCCTCTAAATTTTATATGTTTTTCTTATCCACTTTTTACTTATTTTTTTCAAACACCAATACTAATTTTGAAAACTAAAAATTAATTCAAATTTTTTGTTTTTATTTCTAATAATTCACGTGATAATTCAACATTTATAATTAAAAAAAATGTAAATTAGTGTTAGAATAGAGAGCAAGTAAGTTTAGTTTTAAAAAAAAAAAAAAAAAGGTTACCAACTGAAAAATCTATTTATAAGGCTTTTTAAAATATTTTTAATATTTAATTCTAAAATATATAATTAAGCTAAGTCTCACTCATTATTTTTTTAAATTCGACAATTTAGTTAATTTTTTTAAAAAAAGAAATTTCAAATTTTAATTTGATTTTTTAAAATCAGTCGTAAAAAGTAGAAAAAAAAAGTTTATAAAGTAATATTTATGAATTTAATTTTCAAAAAAAAAAAAAAAAACAGATTAGTTACCAAAGAGGAGACTTGGATTTATGAAAGAAAATCATATCCCCTTCTAAATGTCTAGGAAACTGTGATCACATGGTGGTGCATTGAGAAAACCAAATCCCTCCATGCATTTGAAATTAACAAATACTACTTTTATAAATTAAATGAAGGAAATCAAATTTTAAACAATAATAATCAAAAGTTAAAGTAAAGTAAAGTAATAGTCTATACATTTTGACTTACATATCTTCAATTTCCATGCTTTCTTTATACTATTTTAGAAATAATACATTTATAATACTATAATAACATTGATTTCTCAACTTTAGTTTAACTGATTTAATTCTTTTTTTTCAAATCTGAAAAAACTTGCTTTAATTATTTTTCTTTTCCAGTTAATTTGTAACTATTAAGTTAGAAAGTTTCCAAACTTTTATTCAATATAATTAAGAAGTTTTTATTTGAAGTAGGTAGTTAAAGTAATAATTAAATTATGTAACATAAATTTTTTTTAATTTTTGTGGATTATTTTTATTGCTTAATGAAGTGATTAGCCAAGTTGAACCATCGAAGGTTCACCTATTTTAACACGGTTGATGTTATGATGTTTAACAGAAACAATACTTTTAAACATCAAATATAGTAATATAGATGACAAATAAATAAATAAATAAATATAAAAGTAAATTAAATTAGCATCAAATTATTTAAAATATAATATATTGTTTAGTCTTTAATTATAAGTTTATATATATTTATCATCCAATGCTTTTTGAAAAAAGAGTTGTAAGAATTTTGGTTGCCTATATTTAATAAATTCTTTACCCAACTTCTTTGGCTTATAACAAAGAATTTCCAATGACAAATTTCATCTCATCAAGTAATGCTAATATAATATAATATATATATATATATATGGGAAGTTTATTTTTTACATAAATGGAAATATATTAATAGAATATTGAAGATAATTAATTTTTTCATCACTAATAATTATTTACAACACTATGGAGAAACGTAAAAATGCAGATTTTATAAAATTTGAAATTTTAAAATTTTAAATCAATGGGCAATCAAGTCAAGTTAAAACATTTACAAATTTTCTTTATAATTTGATTATTCGTATTAATTCGAAAAAGCAACCTTTTCAATTAGACAATTACAATCTTTTATGATTATATTTCTAGAATTTCAAAGAAAATAACTTACCATAACATTTATTTTGTAAATGCATATTATATTCTATAATTACTACTATCATTATCAACCAACTAAATTATATAAGTTTTATATAAAATAAACATTTTTAACAAATAAACCAAAATATAGCAAAACTTCAAATTGTATCTATTATTAATAAAATCTAAAATTTTATTACATTTTAAAATATTTTGAGATGTGATGATGATGAAGAATAGGATGAAAGTAGTTTAATTTGATTTCTAAGTTGACTTTGGGCATTTTACCAAACCCAAACCATTAAATCAAAAGGTGGGTTTTCATTCTTTTCTAACCACCAAGTTTTCCTTTCTTTTTTCTCAACAATAATAATAGTATAACAATATTAGTAAAAGAATAAACCACAAACTTCCCATTATTCCTTTCTTCTTTGCTTGATGGTGAGACTTTCAAAATTGCATTCTTTTCTCTCTTTAAAACAAGGTACCTTATCATGACCCTTAGTCCTATATTCTTCATCCTTCAATTGAATTAAATAAGTTTATAGTGCCTTTTATATTGA
This sequence comes from Cucumis hystrix, assembly GCA_025688845.1. Taxonomy (NCBI): domain Eukaryota; kingdom Viridiplantae; phylum Streptophyta; class Magnoliopsida; order Cucurbitales; family Cucurbitaceae; genus Cucumis; species Cucumis hystrix. Next base: position 6,153,172 of record CM046888.1, on the reverse strand, counting down.
GATAACTTCTTTTATGAATTTTTGACTTTGTCTTTATATATTTGCATTCAATGAACACGATTTGCCACTTATATTCATGGAAACATCCCTTCGATTTATTATGAATTTGGCTATGACTTTATATATTGTGTTGTCTAATTTTAGCATCATTTTCCTTAATTTGCAAATAATATAACTTTCTTGTTACTAAATGTTTATTCTTGCAGAATAATAATAATGTTTGGTTTAGATTAAGATTAAGATAATTAGAATAACAATGATTAAAAGAAAAAAAGTTTAGGAAGGGGTGTGGAATATAATATTAGAAGCATGGGATGGAAGGTTAAGGGACCCAAAATCAAAGGAGCAATTGGCTGAATTGGCTCAAATTGAGGATTGCTTGACTAAAAAGATTCATTATTTTAACATATAGTTTTATATAATGAAAAATTTGAGAATGAGAATCTTTATAGTACTTAACGGTCAAAACTCAAAAGAGCATATCCATCCTTGGGATTGTTTAGGCTCCTTTCTTTTCTTTTCTTTTGTTCTTGAAGTAAGAAAGTTAAGCTGCTAATATTGCATTCTATTAAGTATTTTTTAAGAAAATTAAATTTATAATTAACTTCGTTTTTAGATAATTAATAAACCATGAGAGCAAACTTATCTATCCATGTGATAGATTTCCATTATCTATCAATAATGATCTATTACTAAAAGACTCACAATCGAACCTACGTGTTGTTACACGTTATAATTCAACTTTGGTATATGTCCATTTTACACTTAGAGATGAACCTTGCCCATGACCCATGTTTGTTCATATATGTTTCTAAGATTTTTATTTTAATTCTTTTCAAGAGACTTTATTTAATTTTATCGTATTTTAGTTTTCTATTCATAAACTTATGTTATTATGCATTTATTCTTTGTCAGATTTAAACACAAAATTTTGGTATCACAAGGATTTTTAGCAACGTTTCGATATGAAGATGGTTAAGGTATTACAAAGGGCGTATTTGGCCTATGAGTAAAAGTTGGAAAACCCACTGCTAGAGATGTCAAGAGACGGTTTTGCTGTTTTGTTAGCATCCAAAATTCTCTTTGAATGAGTATCTAAATTATTTTCAGCTTGTCTTGCAATACAAAGATGCTTTTGCATCTAAAGATTCCATGCATTTTATGATAGCTTGATGAAAGGCATGCATCTTGAGAGTTTTGGATACCCTTCGACAACATGGATTTTAGGGATAATTTGTTTCGTGATAATCCAAGATTCTCATAGAGTGGACATTTGAATTACCCCGTTTGTTTTGTGACAATGTAAGATGCACAATCATATAAATTTATTTGGCATTCTAAGATGTCCTTACGAATAACGCATCTCGAAAGTTTTGGATGTCATCTTGAAACATAGGTTTTATGGATATTCTTGTTCGAGAGATCTACTTTTTTATTAAAAAAAATATATTTATTTTCACGTATTTATAACTAAAATAGACCTTTCAAAAGTATTGAAACAAAAATATTGTTAACTATGTATTTCACTTTCTTTGGCTATAATATATTTATTTTATTTTTAAAAAATTGTATTTATTATTTAAAATGTCTTAAATTAATAAATATTATTTTGTTGGGAAAACTAACAAATAAAATAGTAAAACTATATTAATATTTTTAATAAATACAAATCAACAAAAGCAAATATCTTATATGGGAAACTTATATTGAACTAATTCTAAATTATGTCGTAAAAGCATTATTAGAATATTGGATAAATTTTAGACATTCTCGAACAGAAATTCTACTAAACAAACATAGTTATTCAAGTATATTTGGATATCTTCAAAAAAAATATTATAGATACCGAACATTTGTAATTTCCAGCAGGTTAATATCCATGTTATTTATATTATCGACAAACTAACCCTTTAGAGGCTGTTTGGCCTCTCGGCTTGGCATCAGGTGGGCTTAGCATTTGATGTCAAGCACATATTTGGCCTATGGTTTAAAATCATGGGCTTAATATGTGGGGTAAATAGAGTTTTTTTTTTTTTTTTTTTTTGAATACAAGTCAAATAGTTAGTGCAATTTTCTATTGTTTTGAGCAAATAAATATAATTTTTTTTATTTTTTATATATATGTAAAATAAAAAGAATGTTTTTATTACTCAAATGAAAAATAGAAAACGATACATTTTGGTTCAAACAATAAAAATAAATGAACACTTTAGAACTTTCATTTTCATCTTTGCTTTATCATTTTTTGTATGGAAAAAATATGAATTCCCTTCACCAGTAAAACTTGAAGAAAATAAATGACAAAAGTTTAAATATTTGAATATTTTGACACATAATTAAAATTTAAAACAAACGATTATATATAATTTTAAAATTTAAGAGTATGTTATACATAGCGTACAAAATTTAGGATTTAAATATACATTTTGCTTTTTCTTTTTTCTTTTTATCACTTTAACTAGAAAATTTATGACTTATTTGGATTGACTTAAAAAAAATATTCTTTTTCAAAAAAAATTTAATTTTTGTTTAACCTCTTTTGATAAAAACAATTTAAATATTACATTGCATGTGCATCCTAAGAAGGCAATCATAACTATCACTAAATGTAACTCTAACTCTACTTGACTTTCGTTTTTGCAGGACCATTTTGCTACGCTTATTTTAAAACTTAACTATTAGATACTTTTTAATGTGTTGTTTAGCTGAAACTTTTGTAAACTCCATCCGTTTACATAACTTGTTATATTTTGTGAATAATTTGTAATATTCCTAATTAGATCATCCATGTTAATGCAACTGCAATCAAAATTATTGTTATTGAATGTTAAACTTTTTTATTTTTACACTATTGTCGTGAAAATCAATAAGTCAAAAAATAGAATTATATGTACAAAATATTAAAAAAAATTAATTAAATGCTTTATACCTGATAAATTTAGATTGTACAATTGACAAAAAAAAAAATTAGCTAAGCCTAGAAATTAAAACCAGCACCCCAAACACAACCATTAGAAATTCAGATTACCAAATGCCCCCTTATAGATTTTCATGTTGAGGGCATATTTTTTTTTTGTAGAGAAAAATAACATATAAAAATAATATAAATGATACAAGGTTAGGGTTTGTTTGGATTAATTAGAATTTTTTTTTATAAAAAAAATAGTTTTTTATTTAAACTTTAGAATATAGAAACGTTTGAAATAAGCTAGTATTTGAAAAGTTACTTCGACTAGTTGCTCTAGTTCAATATTTTTCTACAATAACCTATTTCAAAATTAAAAGTAAACAAACTTGCTAAAAAAAATCTAAATTTATAAAAACAAATATGTTATTTAATTACATTATATTAAAATTAATTATAAATTAATTAATAAACTTAAATTCATTCTTGAAACATTTTACAAATTTAAATCGTCTTCGATGAATCCCAAATCATCAAATATTTTTAAAGATGTGAAATATTTTTAAATTCGTTTTGTCGTAATATAAAATATCTTAGCGTTTTTGGATATCCTAAGGATAGGTCTAACTAAAAAGTATCTCGAACTCAAAAGTATTACTTTTCCTAAAAAATACGTTGTATGGAATCCTATGTTAAGGGTATTCTTTTTTAATTTTTTACCCATACTTTTACGCTATATTTGAAACCTCAAGATTATGAGTAATTTCAATTTATAATTGATTTCAAATGAATTATGTATGTTTGTTATGGTAAAAAGAATGATTTTAAAATTCAAAATGACTTCAAATCCTATTTTTATTTAAAAACTTTCCTAGTCAAGATGGTTGGATTTCGTAGAATTATATAAGATTTAAAAGTAAATTACATCAATGACATCATCATTTTCTAATTTTCAGTTAAAAAAGGTAAAAGTCTTTATTAGTAAATTTTAAACTTTCCCTTCCCTTTTAATTACCCTCCAAACATGAAATTTTAAATACTTCAAATCTTTCTGTTCCAAAGAAAACAAATAATCTAAAATCCTCTCTTCAATTATATCCTTTATTTGAAGTATTTTTAAAAATAATAAAATAAATTAAAATATAGTAAAATTTTAAATTCTATTACTGATAGTTCTATCAGTCTACCATATCAAAACTATAGGTTGTAAATATTTGGTAAAATCTACCATTCTTAAAAATTTCCCATTATTTTTATTTAATAATTAAAATAAATACTAATATAACCTCTCTCTTTTTTAATCAGAGTTGTTTCTGTCTTTTTTTATAAAGTTATTCAAACTCAAATTTAAATTAATATTTATTTTATAAAAAAGAAAAACGTTAAAATAATATGAATTATATATATATATATATATTTATTTATTTATTGGTAAAAAAGATTAAACAAAGTAAAACTATTTTATAAGTTGAAACGTGAAACTATAGGAAATTGATTATTTAGAAATAGGGTTGGTTTCATGTGAAGGGTATTTTATACCGTATAGATTAAAAATAAATTTTATACACTACACTTCTATAAAATGAAAGGATGCCACCAATCACTGGGACATACACAAACAATCCCACATAACACAGCAAAGCCAATAAAAGGGGAATCAATAGTAATATCAATCAACAATAAGTTGCTTTGTTGAATTGAATAAATGGAATGAAGGCATTTATTGTTCGTTCTTTGATATAATATATAGTTTTGAGAAGGGAACATTTGATCTACAAAACTCTAAAACAGATAAAAGAATGAGATTCTTTGACAGTAGTAGAAAGGGTAAGTGAAGTATATTAATTTAATTAATGCACCCAACTTGACTTTACAAAATGAAGATTAAAAATTTTAAAAAAAATTTATAAAAAAAAAAAAAAAAAAGGAAGCAAAAAACACAACAATGACCTTTGACTTTGAGCAGAAACAACAAACGGGCCAACTCTGAAATCTGCCTCTTCTTTGTAAATCTGCTCCAAAAATAATATCCCCTTCCTTCTTTTCTATATTTATGTGTATACCAACCATTATTATTCCTTCATAATATCAATCAAATTAATGTTATGCTGCCAATTCACTCTTCATATTCATAAAGCACTTGACTTCCTCCATGTCACCAGTGACTTCAGAAACTCCATCACCTGCATTTCCATATCATTCACCCACCTCTAATCAGTCAGATATATATCATATATATTATACACTTGGTTTTTCCAGGCACAGGCTCAAAAATGGCTAAACAAGTCAAGTCTGAATTTGAAGATGCTTTGTTTGCAGGGTTATGAGAGAGTTTGTACCTCGGATGGGTCTCTCAAAGAGTAAGCTGCACTGCTTTCCTTGGCCACTGAAGAGACTAATATGCCATAACCGCAATTTCTTTCTTTCAGTACCTGTAATTCAACTCAACTCCTTTCATTTCTAAGTTTGAACTTCCCAGAGGGGGATAACCAGGGTATTGGAATTAATGGGATGATAAACTTACCCTGAAGGCATCTTCATCCGTGCGATCATCTCCTATGTAAATCGGCAGCACTTCATCGCAATTGTTAAGTCCTGGAGCACGGTTTAAGATTTTGAGAGTGTCATAGATTGACATTGATGATAAATAAACTTATACAAGAATGTTCTTGAAAGAAAACAAGCGTAACGACTACTGGCTTTCTTACCTAGGGTTTCGAGCAAGAATGCAACAGCTTTGCCCTTGTCCCAGCTAATCACAGGTCGTACTTCTAAAACCTATGAATCCAAAACAGGGAGATCAGAAAAATAGAGGAAAACTGATGGTAGTATTTAGAATAATCGAGTATCTAATGACAATTTGATTGAACTTCCAATAATGATATCAAAATACCTTACGACCATGACTGACACGCAGGCGGGGGTAATTTTCCAAAAGGTCGTAAACAGAATTCGCAAGAGCATTCCAGTTCTGAAGAGAAATTCAATTAATCGGTGATCTTCCCTACTAATTGGTAATCTTCTACAAATTGATACTTTTTAGGAGAGGGTACCTTATCATCCACATTTCTATAATGAACAGAGACACAGAACTTGTTGTTTTCAACTTTTGCTCCAGCAATCCCCTTGGTGATTTCAATCAGGGATTTGTAAACCTGCCCAAACAAGAGAAAATTTTTCATTCAAATGCTATAAACCATGATATAAATAACAAGCTGTAGCCTAATGTAAAAAAATATGTTATTAGGCTAGAAAGTCAATGCTCACCTCGTCTATCAAAGGTAAAAACTCACTAGCAGGCTGGAACATAACTTCCTTGCCCTAAGTAATGAAAGGAATTTATGTAAGACCACTATCGAAATAACATCCAAAAGAGAAACATTTAGACATGACTGTTAAAAAGGACAACTCTCATTCCGCTACCTGGTTGTCAGCTGAGTGTCTATCAGAGACCATAATGTCCATTCCATGACTACCAGCATAGTAAAGTTCTTTTAGTCCAATAAATTCGTAGACCTGAACAATCGGAAAACAAAGGCGTTCAAAACTTCGAACCACAGAAATCAGTTGAATTCATTAGAAAATATTATGCAACAGATGAAGCATAGAAACAAACCTTGTCACAGAAACCAGTTGAATTCATTAGAAAATATTATGCAACAGATGAAGCATAGAAACAAACCTTGTCACGACTTCTTCCACTAATTATAGCCGTTGGAAAATATTTTGCAGCCTCTTTCACAGTAGCACGCATCTAAGAAATTTGCAGAGTGATTAGTCATACTTGGCAGCAAGGGTGAAGTTATTCTAAACAACTTATTTACAAGCAATTACAGATTCTTACAGCATCAGACATGAAAGCGCCGTCAGGGTTATCTACAATTGGTGAGAGAGTGCCATCATAATCCAAAAATAGTGCTATTCTCTTTCCTTTTGCATGAGGTACGATCTGGTCGAATGAGGCAAGTGCTGATGGATACTTAATCTGAAATAACAAAGAGACATATAGTAATACATAAACAACTAGTCCAGGATACTCAATAAAACCCTTCCAACATCAGAAGGTGATTGTAAAAGAAATAGTACCATCCAATTGCGATACAAAATATCTGGATCCAATGATGGAAGCTCATTCACATCGTCCTTGGAAATCCTATTAGGAGGAGGAGATGAAGATTTCATAGCATCTAGCCAGCTGCTTGCTCGAACATCATCAAGCACACCAGTTTTTTTCCTGGGTATTAGAAGCATATTTGGCGAGAAACCAACTCCTGGAGCAGATACATAGGGCAACATATTCAAATGCCCGCCGAGCCTAGACTTGCTGATAGGAGCAGGGTCGGTGAGTATGGGAGAGTTGTGATTCGATTTAAGATCCATATGATCCGATTTAGAGGTTGATTCAAATGTATAGGTTTATAGTTTTACTTGCTACTCACAAAAATAAAGCGCAGTTATGTCCTCTTTAACCAACTCTTTTATCAATAAAAAACCACTTTTTCAATGTTTTCTTATCACTACCACTTGGCACACGATCCATCAAGCACAAAACATCTGAAAGAACATAAAAAAAGAAGACATTAGAATGTTGTTGCTATAAACATCAATAAGCATTCAGATCGAAAAACGGATAACAAAGCCAATCTTATTCAAGCCAGTACCTTGTCATCTTCCTAACAATCTGAAAAGAAACCGTGGAGAAGAACTACCTGAAAAGTGTAGTTCATACAGTTAAGAAAAAAGCTTTGGGACAATAAATATAAAAACAAAATCACACAGATCTCATGGTTTGTATCATAACATAGAGCGTCAATTTCAACATCAAAATAAGTACTCTGCATCTATTTTATAATTTTTATTAGAGAGGAATGCAAGAAAACTTCAAGTTGTCGTACACAACATACAACAAACGAAACAACCATCACAAAAAGGCACGCAAGTTTATAAATATCTTGAAGCTCTGCCACTACCTAATAAGCAAATGTTTTTCTGGAAGTAAAGTTCATCTCACAAGAAAATATCAACTAAACCGACAAATTGAAACAGTGATGATGAGTACGTTTACATAAAAGAAAACGTTAAAGGAAGTAAAGAATATAAAATGTAAGTAGCAGTAAAGATAGCAAAGCAGATCTAAAACTGGAGAAAACTAACTAGTCCCTTTGCACCTTAGAACACTAAAAGAGTGTTAAAAAGAGTTGTTGTGAAGAGCAGGAAGTAGTAGAAGAGCTTAAAAAGAGTATGCAAAAGACTACCACTACCACACAGTAAAGAGGAAACACAACCATATGCAACCACACATTATGGGCCTACATAGAAGCAAGTGAATAAATAAAAAAATGGACAAAGAAATAAAGATTCACTTTCCCAAAGGCCATAGATGAAGTAAAATACCAAAAACAAGATTTTGGTTGCTATTTCAATGGAAGGGCAATAAATGCAACCAACCATCAAACAGAAACATGGCTTTTACATTTGTGGCTACAATAAACAGTTCCTAATCTATGAACCCAATTGAAGGAAGGTGAGAAATCGAGCTCGATTATTATATCATCAAGTATCAAATGTGGCGACAACCAAATAAATGTCCCATCAATTTAATAAGAAGAAACTCAAAAAAAGGCAAACCAATTGGAAACAGTGCAAAATGAAATATGATTTTGCGGATGGGAAAAGAAAAAATAAAACTAAACCGATCAATCAAATTCAGAAAAGAAAAGGACAAAAAAAACTCCAGTAAAGAAACAAACATACGAGCTGTCATTCAACCGTATATGAAACGAACTCCACAGTAGAATCAGGGAAATTTTGTACAGAACCCAAATTGAATTGCATTAACCCCAAAGCGCAAAAAACCTATTTCAATTCCATAAATCCAATTCGCATCAAGACAAATAAAGTCATACCAGAATGAATTCAAGCACCTAAAAGCCTAAAATCTATCCAAACACGTAAAACAAACGTATCAACAATTGATTAAAACCCTATAAATCTGCAGGCATTTTAAACCCAATTTTTCTGTTAATAACAAATATTGCGCCGTCAAAAAGTTAAAACCCCAACGAACAGAACAAATTTAAAAATAAATACAAGCACCATACGAAAGAGAGGTAAAAGCTGCAATGGGAAAAATTCAAAAGGAACCGAAATGCAAGCAGAGGCCATGAAAATGCAGAATCAACACCAATAAACAACAAACGAGAATTGAGCAAAAGAGGGAAGAGACGTACTCAATCGATTGTTGAATTAGAAAAGTGGATTAAAAAGGGGGGGGAAATTCAAGACCCCAGATGGGAAAAACATAAATAGGAAAACCCCAGAAGAAGTTAAGGGTTTAAGAGGCAGATTATAGGGCGGCGGGGAATAGAAACAGAAAGTAAAGAAGGTGAAAGAAGAGAAAGAGAGGAAGAGAGGAAGAACCTGAGAAATGTGGCGAAATGCAGAAAAAGAGGAAGCCGAAATGGGGAAGACAGAAGAACGGAAAAGAAGCGAAAAGAGAAAGGAAAAATCTTGATGCTGAAATTTAAAGAAGGGAGGAGAAGAAATTCAATTGGTTTTTGGTTATTTATAGAGAACTTTTGTTTCCGATGGTCTAAGGGTGTGGTTGTTGAATCCGGGAACACCCCTCATACACTCATTCACTCTTCACGCGCCAACCTCCACCGTGTTCTCCACGCCGCCTTTTCCAACCTCCAACCTCCAACTTTAATCAATCTCTCTTTTTTCACTTTTTCATCCATTATATTATATACTACTTTTTTTTTTCTTCCAAAAATATAACAAACCCTCGTACAATTTTTAAATAGTACCTTCAAGCTAGAATATCCAAATTATCCCATCAACATGTGATATCACTCACACATGTGTGATAGATTTTGATACACCATCGCAAGCATACCATGCCTCGAGATGTTCGAGAATAAAAGAATTATTCTTTTTAGTTATTGTATCTCAAGCCTTAGTGACATCAAGATGGTCCAAGATGAAATAATTTTGTTTTTATTTTATTTGATCTTGAGATGTCCATAGATGAAAGATTTCTACTTTTAGTTATTCAATTTTGGGCCTTAGTTGCACCAAGACGACATTAATAAATGACAAATAAGATATAAATTGTAAGAACATGTATGAAATTTATGAAAAAATGATCATGCGTCATCATAGATTTTTCTTATTTTGTTATACGAACCACCGTAAATATTTTGAATTTTTTTTTTTTGGTCTTTACGTAAATTACTCATTATATATTAGTTCCAAATACATTTTCTCCTTTGGTAAGTCATTAATTCAAATTTGTTTAGTTTTCATGTCATTTTTAAAATGATTATTCTATTTAATAAATGAAGAAGTAATTTAAAAAATGAATGTGTACCAAACATATTAGTTAAGACTTATGAACAAGATTTCAACCCACATTTGTTAGGTAACCTTTTTCCTTAAAAGAAACTTTTAAAAAAACATCTATTTTTTTTTCTTGTTAGTTGAGAGAGATGCTGAAATGAAAACATGTACATTAGATTTAAAGAAAATAGTTAAATTATAAAGATTTAAAAAGCAGGAAAGGGAAGGGAGAATCAAAGTAGATATCCAAACCATTGAGAATGTTAGATGAGTTAATATTGTATTTGATTGAAGGTTTTGGAGTTTTATTGGTTAATGAGTGAATTAAGATTTGTAATCAAGATTAATGTTGGTTTATTATATGATTTGGTGCAGCCCCTTAGATGGAAAGGGGCCAATCTGTGACAGATGGATTTTTTTTTTTTTCCTACTAAATTAAAATATTTGATTACATACGTCAAAGCGAGCGATTTTCGGTTGTTATTACGTCTAAATTCGGTTTTCGTTCGTAAACAAATAAAATAACGGAAAAAACTACAAAGTAGGGAATTCGCATTTTTTTTTTTTTTTAGTTATTCGGAAATAATTAATTAAAAGGAAGGAAGAAAATAGGTCAAAAGTCATCGCGTGTGGGACCCAGCTCTAGGTTACGTGGCTTACAGCTATTGCGTACAAAGCGCGTGACGACACGTGTGGCCGTGTCGAGGCTGACGGGGCCACGTTGTCGCTTTGTGGGGCCCTCCACGTCAGTGTTGGACGTGTGCGAACGTGTCGTCGCTTTCGGCTACAAGTGGCTAGTCGTCGGTGCTCCTCGCTCTGTTTCCACCTGGCGCTTTCTAACTCGTCCGATCCCTTTTCTTTTTTTGTTTATTTGTTGACGTGGCATACCTGGACCACTTTCAATTATATATATACATATTTTTAAAGGTGTATGCAAACCTTTCTCCTTTATAGAAACATTTCTTAATTTCTACTAATAACTAATAACCAATGAGTCAGCAACAAAAAGGAAAGTAATATTATTGATTTTTAACATTTCACCAATCAAATTCAAACCCTAATTTCCAATTATTCATTGTTTTGTTAGTCATGGAAGGACAATAGACGTTTATGGTGTTGTTGATGATGCTAATTATATGGACTAATGCTTCGATCTCATATAGATGCAAAATTATTGTGGATTTCAAAAGAAAGAATCCAAAAAGGTAATGAATGGGTTATTTAATAATGTTGAATAATATGATTTAGAGTTGTCATCAATAACTACGTCAAACTTTGTTAGAATATAGGACAAGTTTTGTTATTCCAAATGAAAGTTTGTAATGAATACTAAGTATGAACTAATGGGGATCTTTTAGTTGGTATTGTTGACTAGGAGCAAGAGAATAATTATATGATGTAAACTCATATATTTACTTTTGAATATTGAATTAAAATCTATCATTTCAACATCTTTTTACCCGATTAATTATGAGTGGAAAATTTTAAAGCTTCTTTTCATAGCCATTTTGTTTGGATGTTTGTCTTTTAAAATCTAACATAATTTTTAAAAATATTATTATTATCTTTTTAAAGCTCTACATAGTTTTTGAAGAAAAAAAAAAAGTAAAAAGTAGATCACACAAAATAAGAAAGGCCTAAATAGTGTTAGACCTTTTGTAAGCTCTATTTAAAAATAAAATAAAAAAACTAGGATGATACTTGATTTTTCTATTCACTAAATTATGTTCGAGTTAACCTTTATTATTTTTATTTGGTTTATATTAGGATATAAAATTCTCACTAAGTTTTTGTTGTACACTAAGAAATATTTGGAACATTAAGTTAAATTTGAAATCAAAAGTTAGTATATTGGAATTAGGAAGTGTACCTTCAAGATGCATAGTTATAAGATAAAAAATTTCAATAAAAATTCAAAACAGAAACATGGAAAAATATTTTCTTAAAAAAAATGAATAGAAGTGCAAACTTCAACCTTGTTTTCAGACATGTTAAAGTTAAAATGTAGGGGAAAAAGTAGAAGACTTCAGAAGGCCAAACACCCCTACATATATATTTGTTAGTACAACAATTTTAAGACTATGATTGAAACTTCGACATCGTAGAAATAGAGAGTCATACCAATATCACTTAGTTAAGTTCATTTCAATTGATGATAAATCTATAGTTAAGTCCACAATAAATTTATAATTTGTCACGTTCTCCCAACACCAACATATTTATTAAAATGCATTTTAAAAAATGGAGTTAAAATTGATTCTCCCGAGAAAGACTTGCACAGAAAGTAAACAAGGGAGAATTAAATAGCAATAGGAAATTGGAAAAAGTCTTTATACATTAATAATAAGAATAGGCTTTTCGTTTAGTCAAAATTTGATTTCTTAAAGGAAATACCTTGGAAACTTACAACTTCACCTTTTCCACACACAATGTTCCTTCACAGTTATTTTTCCAATCAATCACCCCCTCTTTGGTAAATGGTAAGTGTTTACTCTACGTATTTTTATGGATTATTTTTAAATATATAGTAAAATAAATCCAAAAAAAAAAATATATATATATATATATATAGTAATCGACGAACTGTTGATAGACAAAGAAAAACTATTATTTATATCTATTCGTATCATGATAGATACATATACTGTAGTCTATATTAGCATATCACAGATAAATTATGGTATTTTGCTATAATTTAAACATTCTAAAAAAAAATTAATATATATCTTAAATTTAGTTTTCTAAAATTAATCTTTTATAAAGGTTAATTTTTATTTAAAAAACATTATGGAGAATTTAAAACACCGAGTTGAGTTCTAAAGTTTGACGTAGAATGTTTGTACTTGAGATGTAGGGTTGTTTACTTAAAGTTCCTCCATAAATCTGCAAATTTCAATAGTACAACCATAAACTTGATAGAGTTAACATCATATATCGATAAGTAAAACATGTCTATGTGAGTATATTTTTTATAGCGATACCAATAATCAACGACAATTGAATTGTTGTTTTCTTTTAGATATATATTAAAAATATGAACTAAAATAGAATAAAATCTAAAATATCTAAACCCAAAATAGTATATTAACAAAAATAAAGTAAAAGAAATGAAAAGAGTAATTAACTTTTCATATTTTCCCACTTATTTTGTGTGTGTGTGTGAGTGCATTACATAGAATTTGCAATAGAAATGAAGAAAACAAAATTAGAAGAAAAAAAAAAGTAAGAAGGTAATCAAGTTAAGTATTAAAGGAAAATGTAGTATAATTATAGCAATAAAAATTAATTGTGAAAGAAGAAAAATGAAAAAGTGAGATTTAGTGGGTCCAATTGATTTGTGGTTTTGATTCCAATTATAGAGAGACAAAGAGGAATGAATTTTTACTTAGTCAAAGATGCTGACAATGCAAAAATAAAAGAAAAAAAGTTAAGGAAAGGAAATAACAAGGAAGGAAGTAAAGTAGCAAAATAATAAATAAAATTAGTACTATAGTTTTATACTAATGTTTAATTGTTGAGGAAGGAAGAAGCAAGGAAACTACTTCTTCTCTCCTCTTTGCATTTTGCTTTTCCAAATGGGTCCTCTCATTCACTTTTTTTAAAATCTCTACAACAATATTCCCTCTCACTTTTTTTCTTTTCAAGTAGAAGCAGTGAAAGGTATGATAGTTCAATTTAAGACGGATGAATTTAGCACAGCACTAATTGACACGATCTTCTATTTCAGAGGTGGACTTGGAAAATTTTCGAAAGGTCATCTAACATAGAATTACTTAAGGCTATGCTAAACTTTGAAGTTCACCTTGTTAGTATAAATAGTAACTTTTAATTTTTTTAAGTCTTTCTTAACATTACTTTCATGTCATCGAAATCAATCTCATTCAGATGTGATATCGGTTCATTCGTGTCTCTCTCTTAAACTCATGACGTTACCATGGTAATTAAACAATATCTCATAATTTCAAATTTGATATATATATTTTTTTTGTTGAAATTTGAAAAGTGGAGAGTTTATATTATAATTAGGGATAATTGTTTTAAAGGAAAATATCTATAAACACTAGTAAAATTTTATTGTCTTTAAGTGATAGACACTCATAAATATCCATCTGAGTTTACCGATGATAAATGATTAAAAACAAATCTTAATTAAGTTTGCTTCTACAATATTCTTTTTAAAATACTATATAGAGGTATCTAGCTAGTTGTATCCCAAGAACGAGTTTACGTAGCTTGTAATATCAATACATTTGAAAAGATAGGTAATAGTAATTAATTTCATACATAAATGTAAACTTAAATTGATGTGTTAATCACATTAATAAAATAATAAAATTACTCTAACGTGTTAGATTCCCTAAAATTGGAGGCCTAACCAAAGGAAACGACTTTTTAACATATAGTTTTTTTGACATTTGAGGCATTCCTTTGAATTCTTTTACTCCATTTTAATTAAGATTCTAACTAATTTCAAATTCTATTACTAATTACTCTTTTTTTTCCTTTACAAACTAAGCAACAAGTTATTTAATAGACTATTGACACGCAATGTATAAAAGTGAAACAATTGATTGATAAAAGATTTCAAAGATCATGATGTGGAAGTAAAAGTTGGATTAGTTTTTATTCTTCTTACTTTTTAGTTAGGTAAACATATTATATATATTCAATGACTCGAATCTATTTCATTTAATTAATTATATATTTTGTTGAATCATTTACATAAATGTATAAAAAAAAATGTAGACCGTATAACAAAATAAGAAAAGTTCATGACAAGTGCTATCATTTTTTCATAAATTTTATATATTTTCTTGTAATTTATATCTTTTTTAAGATTTATTAATCCTGAGCCATTTCGGTACCATTAAGGTCCGTGATCAAATAACTAAAGGCATAAATTTTCATCCTAGGACATCTTGTAGCTATGCTCGAGATCAAATAAAATAAAGGTATAATTCTTTCATCTCGGGGCATGGTATGTATAAGATCGTGTATCAAAATCTACATGATCGTGTATCGCATGCGTGTGGCCAATTTATCAAATGTTGGCTGGGGTAATTTTGGTATTTTACGTTATAGGCCTGTGGGTTTTTTTCATTTTCAAAATTGTTCTATACTGTGTAAATATTCGTCAGTTTGTTATATTTTTTAAAAACTTTATATTTTATTAGATGTTATATTATTTTTTTAAAAAAGTATTATACATTAGATACTCAACAAAAGCTTAATTAGTTCCGCCGACATCTAAATGTATCAAGAACAAAGAGATCTTTGATTCAAATTCATCCATCTACTAAAGTTAGAAATATATTTATTTATATCTAAATTTTTAAAGTTGGATATGCTCTTACGTTAAAATTTGAAATGAATATTAGAGAAGGAAAAAATGAAAGAATTTTTGTTTAACTTTATATTTACTCTTTCTAGAAGCTTATGGAAAAAAAGAGTTGAATATGGGAAAATCTTTGATAATTGATTCTTTTTTCATATGGAAAAAGAAAAATCTTTGGTTGATTCCTTCTTCTGTGTACAAATGATGTGCTCAATATGTTAAAGCATAATGAATTAAATATGAGAATATTTTTAAAAGCAAAGGACTGTTTTAGATTTCAATTTGCTATAATCTAAGATGATGTTTAAAGAAAATGACATTTTTAATGAAAATTTTCATTAGCAATTATCATATAAAAAAAATTGTATGAAAATTGTTTTATCTATGGTTGCATGAATTTTATTATGAAATGTGAGGCTATACTACAAAGTTACTCAGAAAGATTATTCAAATAGGTCCAAACATATTTTAAAACAATAATTCTACGTATAACTTGATTCGTAAATGACTTGATCGAAGTATTTTATTGGTTATTTAATCGTAAGGTAAAAGATTAAACTATTACTAATAGAATTACTTCTAATATGAAAGATTTCTTTAAAAAATTATCAAATTGACCCGATCTTAACAGTTGAATTATTGAAATGTGATTATGGAAGCAATGTTCGAGAAAAGAAAGAAAAAAAGAATAATGATGAAAATGAAAGTGACGTTTTATGAAGGTTTGAAAACCATGGGAGGAAGAAGGTAACTCCCACAGATTTGGGAAACTTTGATTGATGATTTATGATCACCTAAAAGAGTGGACTAATGGGGTTTTCCATTTCATCACACATTCAATAATTGAGAAATTTCTGTTTGATATATTATTAGTGACCTCACACACACAAACTCATTAATAAGTCATCCTTATATTTCCAATTATAATTTAGAATTGAGGCTTTATTTTTTTTAAAAAAAAATAGTACTGTTAACAACAAAAATGTGCAAAAATTGACCAATTGACCAATTGACATTCATCCACTTAGGCATAAATGACAAGAAAGGTTGTATTTTTCATTGTTCATGGCTGACACATTTGACAGGTCAGACACAACCAAATTTCTTAAATTAAACTTTGTATAATGGTGAATGGTGACAAATTTGTTGTCATATTTTTGTTACTTCCTCATTTAATTCTTTAGAAAATGAAATTGTTAAATGTGGTGTACTAATAAGTCTATACAAGGGACCTAATCAAAGAGCTGGCTTAACATAAATAAGCAACTTTCTGTTAAAGACATTTTCATTTTATAAATTCAATGGATAACGACGACAATTTTAGAAATAATAATAAATAGTACAACAACAATTATAAATAGACACAAAGTCTATCATTAACAAACTCTTATGAATCTATAGTCTATGTATATCATCGATAAACCATGAATAATGTAATCTAATATTAACTTTGCTATATTTTCAATTATGTTTTTTAATATATATTAATATTTTGAATTTATTCGCTATATTGTGAAAGGTTTTTTTTTTTTTTTTTTTAAATACAACTATTTATTTATTAAAAAAATGGACCATATTTAATCAATTTTACGTTATTTACAAGTCAAGAAAAGTTTAAACCAATTAGCTTTTATTAGGCATTTTGGAAGGAAATCTACTGAGGGTAGTGTTCTTCAATCAAATAGTAAGAGTTTAATTTGAAGCTGTAATCTCAATATCATTTGCAACGATTTTTTCTTTTTAACAACATGTGGAGCAGAAAAATTAAATTTATGTTTTAACAACGTAAACTTTTATGCAAATTGAGTTAGACTGAGTTGATTTAATTATGTTTATATTGACTATAAAATTTCTTTCGATTGTAATTGATAGAGTGAAAGGCATTTAAAAGTTATTACTAGGTAAAAGTTTAGACCCATGAAACATTGACATTTAATTTGCGATAACTTCAAGAAGATCTTAAATTATCTTAATTAGCATCAATATGTATTGACTGTGTTCAAATCCTTCACCCTAATTTGTACTAAAAACTTTATTTGTATTCAAACCTTATTAGAAAAAGTAAATCAATGTTAAATTTGTTTTATTATTTACTTGAGGAGAACTCAATTGCCTTAAAACTTGTAAATTAATGTTTTCAAATATATCAAAATGTTGTATATTAATTAGTGATAAATAACCATAGATACTAATAGAATTTTAGGACATACAAATTACATAAAAATCAAATCTATCAATTTTTTAGACCGTAATTAGTAATTTTTTTACTAAATTAGGTTTGAATTTATAAACTTTGATCAACAAAAGCATTCTTCTCACGAAAACTAAAAATCAAATGCATATTAAATTATGAAAAAAAAATCAATTAATTAATTATAAATTCTTATATAATTCTTTTTAGTGAATTAATAGACATTAACACCAAAATAGAAAATCGATTATCTAGTTAAACAATAGTGGCTGTGATGAAGTAAACAGCCATAACCAAATACATAATAATAATAATAATATTTTGTGACCAAAACCCTAATTTCTCTCTCTCTCTCTCTTCTTATTCTTTTATTTCTCCATTGTTGGGTTGGTTGACTCTCAAAATCTTGACTTCAAAACACAATAAATTGAAAAGAAAAAAAAATGTTTAGAGTTATGAAAATATGATTTCATTACTTAATTGTTTAATCAATACTCTATTAGACGTGTCAGAGTAAATAAGTGAGCTCTTATTATTATTATTATTATTATTATTGGAAAGAAACGTATGACATTTGAATTTTGGGGTGCGGTTTTAATTTATTATTTCATATGGTCCTACCAAGAAAGGTTCTAATTATAAACACTATATTTAGCTTTCAACTGTGAATCACAACATTCACATTTTTAATAAATAAAAAAAAAAAAAAAAATACTTGAATAAATAAATCCTATGCTCTTTTGCTATTCGTTTAATCATTTTTACACGTATTGAAGAAATGGTAATATGAATTGTAAACAACGTTGATTCCTTGAGCGAAACTAACGGTTCAATTGTGACAGAGGAGATACGTACCTAATTTGAGTAATGTGATTGATAATTCCTTGAAATAGTGTAAGTAGGTGTTTATATATGACCATATACCGTTGTGGGTAAGTTGATATCAAATATCGATGTTGATATATAAGATCGATAACAATGCACTTTCTATTGTTGTCTTTTACTTATTATTATTTTTCAATTATTTTCTAGTGTCACGTATTTGAATCCATATATATGCGGAACAAACATTCATTAAAAAAATCAACCAAATCATGCTTGATCAAATAATAGTTAGAGGAAGATAAAGTAAAATACAAAAATTGATTTAAGGAATTCAAATTATTGAAACATGATGATTTGATAAGTTTGATAAGTTTTTTCCCTCGATTTCAAAGGACATTATAGTAGTCACACATGTCCATATCATTACCAAGTATCAATGTACAGTAGGAATCAAATACTATTGCTAATTGTTTATGTAAACACGTCTAAACCAATGTCACTAAGACTAGTTACAATTACCACATGAATGACTAATTTTGATTACAAAGGTATAAACTTGACCTAAATTACAAATTTTACTTCGAGGTCGGTTTTTGTCATCTCTAAATTTTGAATTGTTTCGGTTATATCCTTCAAATTTGAATAGTGATTTTATATAATATGAATATCTTCAAATTTATTTAAATTATGATAACTACGAGAAGATTTAATTAAATTCATAATTAACGAACTTAAATCATTATAAAGATTCACAAAATATCTCTCATAGATTATTTTATAAGACAAAAAACTTAAATAAACAATAAAATTATTTGAATAGTGTCTCAACTCAAGAAGTAAAGTGGTTTAGTATGTGGTTCACTCTATGATTCGTAGGTTCGAATATGATTCATGATATAAATAAATTTAATTTAACTTTACTCGATAAATAAGCACACCTATTACATCTATTTTGAAAATATAAAAGTCTAAATCATCCACATTATTAAAAAAAAAACAATTGCATGCTTTTTTATGGATGGTTTGTCACCTTTCTAAGACTAAAGAAAGGAAAGGAGAAAAGAAGAAAAAGTACAAGTACTTAAAAATGGCTTTTGGAGGCACAAAAAGGCAATCATAGCAAAGGACTAATATTCTGTTGTTTTTTGGGCATTGTGAAAAAAATTATACAATCAAATGAATAAAAAAAATATATATACACACATACATATATATGTAATTATGTACATATGTGTGTGTTTTGATGTTGATTTTTTATGATAAAAAACAGAGGCAAAATCTAAAATTATAAGGTTAATGTATTTTCTCAGATGGATATATACATAAATTTTTATAGGGTTTCAAAAGCATTAGGAAAATATGAAAATTAAAATTTGGATTAAAAACGACTTGTTAGAGCAATTACATCACTACTATATGGTATAACGATTTGTTTGTTTATATCAACATTAAAGAAACAAATAATGATTTGTTTTTAATTCAAATGACTCATAAGATATATATAATTAATGTAATATCGACTCAATGATGTGGTTTTTTTTGTCGATATTAGATGAGAAATTCAAATCGCATACACTAACAAATGGTTAATTATTGTGAACATAGTAAAATGTTAAAATTGAAAAAAAAAAAAAAAGCAACTATTTAGTACAATAAATTGAATGAGTTAGGCTAATTACCTTAGCATTTAGGCACAAGTCAAGCTAATAAGTAATTAGAGAAAAAAAAAAACTTAAATTAAGTAGGGGAGAAAAATCTTAACGCATAATTACAACTTTAACTTTTAATTTAATCAATCACACTTACACCTTGTAATTGTTACAATCTCATCAACTTTTAATTTGACCATTAAATTCATGTATAGTTTTTAATTATTGCAATGAATTCCTTGTAGTTCATTGAACTTTTGTGTGTACTTTTGTTCTAAAGTTATATAACTACTTTTAGCTCAATTTTTAATTGAAAAAAATTATAAAGAAATTAACTAAAGAATTTGTAATAACGAGAGGATCTCTAATTAAATAACAATATTTAAAAAAACATTTAAAAATTAAGATAAAATTCTATATATTACACTTAGAGAAGTATATTATTGAACTAACATATGATGAAATTTAGAATTTATGAAGAAAATTGAACAAATAAACAAATCGATCAAAATTAAAAGTTAGGTTATGTAACAAACTTGATAGTTTAAGGTTAGTTTGTGAGATTTTTCGTATATCGTTTTAATGACAATTTTATCATTTTTGTTTATACATACAGTGGCATGTGATATATATTGAATTATATTAATTTACAACAATGTTTTATTTATTTATTTGTATAAGTTAGAAGGTAAAATTGATTGGTTGTCCAGATTTGGTGGGAGCATTTGATATACAAGTTGACCTATGCAATAAAAACTATAAATATATATGTTTATGATCAAACATTGGCTATGAACCTTACTCTCCAAGAAATCTAATTAGGGCAACCAACCATGTTGCACCTAACTCACCTAATTTTGTTTCTAATCATATTATATTAATCTATTGAAAGGGCAAAAAAACATCCATGTGTTCTTAATCTAGCAATTTAATTTTAAGTTTTGGTGTGAGATGAATGTGACTATGTGTTTGCTTCAAATAATGGTTGACATTATTATTGCTATTATTATTAATGGTTTGGCGCACAATGTTATTTTTATTGATTTTGGAAAAATTCAATGTTGTTGTGGTGGGTATTTTTTTAAGTTAGATTCGGACAGTTTCACCGTCTTTTGGTTTTGAATCTATGTTTGAGTTTCTCTAATGTTTACGACTTTTTTCTATCTAATTTTGTAGAATTAGGAATTTAAGATTGTGTTCCCTTTTTGTGATCAATTCTTATGTTTTAGTTTAATTTGGTAACATGAGTATTGTTTAATGGGTATGAATTTGTTCTAAGATTCAAATATGATCGTTGGTGATGACACAAATTGGATCGATCGTAAATTTGTATTTCAATAAAGAATCACATAAATAGTACCTTGAAAAATGAATAAATTAAATCAAGCCATATTCTGACATTCGAGTTAGTAAGAGGCCTAGATGAGTACTAGAGTTGATACTAGCTAGTGTGTGGATTGTTTCAATTATGTAGCACTTTAACGAATGAATTGTATCTTGTATATAGGTTAAATTTTATGTAACTAACACTAATTAGACTCATAATCACACTTAGCTTTTTGTTAATTGATTAAAAACGTATAATAATTTCACTCTTTACGTGTGGGTATAATATACCACTACTTGAAGTAACAACCAAGACCCTCATCTGCTTGACTTTTCACTAAATCCTCTTCATGAACCGTATGTAATAAACTTAGATTACTACACTAGCCAACCTATTGGAAAGGTCTAGTGATATCGTCGCTAGGTGCTACCACATTGGGTCTTCCATGGTACTACCAAAAACCTTCATGGTATTGTTAGGTAGTGTTAGAATCTTCATGGTATACTAGTACTCTAAGCTACTTTTAAACTAGTGATCCCTTCATGAGTTCTCTAAACTACTTAGATTCTTGATGGATTATCCCCAAGTATAGCATGATCTTTCGAGCTTTTTCTATATGTTTCCCATGAGTTTTCTAAGCTACTTATAAGTTCCTCTATTAGTCATCATACTAAGGTTCTCCCATTAATGGTCCTTGAACTCTCTATCTCATGGGTCCCTTTCAATGCACACAATAGAGTCTCCTAAGGCCACGAGCAACTATTGGTTAAGACGTGGATTCCACTAACCTTAGTTTACCTTTTCAAACCTTCATCATTCTTTGGATCCTTTATCTCTCTAAACTTTCAATCTTCTTTCCATCTCGATAAATGTATTCAAAATAATTGCATAAGATTGAAAATAACTAAAATAATATTGGGATAATAGAATAACACAAAATGTTAAACAATAATTAAAACTAGGGATATTGTTTAGTGTTTAGTTTTATAAGAAGGAAAAGTATATTTGAAGTTTAAATTAAAATAATTAGACGTACATGGTTGCTTGTAAAGTTTCGTTAAAAACTCAAAAGGAATATTTGACTTTTCTTTACTAATTTTCATAATATATTTTATAGATCGTTTGTCACGTTCATATATAAACTCACCCAACCAAAACACATAGGAATACTAAAAACCTTCTAATATTAGCAAGTGGGCTTCGTGGTGGACAAACAATGATATTATAGCTACAAAAAGTTTAAAATAAACTCAAGTATAAAATAATGTGTATATACACACACAAACACACACTATATTGTATATTTATATTATAGTCTTTTGTACATATTTATGGTTTAAGGTTAGGCCACGTCAAATACAAATAATTAACCATATTTAATCATATAAATTAAGTTAATTAATGTTTTGTATTTGATTAATCATGTAAGACAAGGTTTTAAAAACAATTCAACATTTACAAATTATTTGCAATAAAAAGATATGCGATCGTAACGAGATTTCATCAATAAATCAATCATTACTTAATTTTGGTCATGATTACTAGATATTTTTTCAAACTTAGTATGTATCCTTATTTTTACTGAAGTTGTTTAAGGTCAATTTGGTAATGATAATGGTCAGTAAAGATAATCATAATTATAGCATTTTTATAATAATCCTTTTCTGATCTCATTGCTGAAGTAATATTATTAGTAACAGTATCGCCATTTATCTCATAACAATTATGAATCTAACACTTGTAAACGACATAAAAGGTAATCAAATGCAATCTACACTATTTCATGTTATATGATTGATTTATTAGGTATACGATCAAGTATACATGATCAAGAACTCTGGATTGAACAAAAGTTAACCAAGGTTAGAATGTTTGGTTTATTTCTTAAAATATATGGTATTAAAAATTAGGTAGAGAATGTAAAGTGACAAATGTGGGGGAGAACTCCAACTATATGTTTTAATTATTATATGAAAAGGGGGAGTTAGGCATGTTCTCTCTATGCCCTATAATTGAAAGTAGCCTAACTTTCCAACTTATTATTTCTTTATATATATATATTTTGGACTTTTTTTCGATTAAAAAGTAGTTTTATAAAAAAAATCTTTATATAAAACAATAGAATTTGATTAGTGCACGTGAAGTAGTGCATTTGGTTTGTATAACTTTATAATTGAAAAAAAAAGTATTAAGTTGAAAAAGAAAATTAATTTGAAATGAAATTAAAAGTCGAAATAGATTTGGCTTAGATGAATTTGTACTAACAAATCTTGAAATATGAAATTCAATTCCTTCACTCAACTTAGTGTAAAATAAAAGTAATGATCAAAACTCATTTCTAAAGTATGGTAATAGTTGTGATTACACTCTTAAACTTTCAATTTTAAAAATTTTGCTCTTGAACTCATATAAGTGTCAAATTTTATGGTTCATCAGTTTATAGGTCTAATTTCTACCGTTATTATATGTCCGGTGGCCTAATTTAATTTTAATGCTTGTAGAGGTTTAGAGATTAAGTTTAAGAGTTTAATTGTATCTTACTAATTTATCTATTATTTTTACAATTTGTCATAAAAATTATATATATAAATAAAAAGAAAGTCAAAAGAGTTTGGCTAAATGGGATTGGTCGGTTTTACTTTCTATGGATTTAAAATTTACAATATTTTCTATGCTTTATTATTTCAAAATTTAATTTTTTTTTATCTACGAATTACTTTCCAAACTTTAATTTATTGTTTCACCAATACAATAAAAGTTTGTTTTGATGTTATTTTAAGTACAATTTTTGTGATATTCTTTTACTACAACAATTGTTAGTTGAGGTTCACAAGCAAAATGATAACATTGAAATTACAAAATTAACGTAAAACTTAAAAATTATTCATAGTTTCGTATTTGTACAATCACATCGAATGTTAAATATAAAATAAACATAAGTATTTAAATTGAAATCATGTTAATGTGAAAGAGTAGTATGAAATATATATTTTAATTAGTAGGCATGCTAAAATCATACTTAATGAACAATTCAAATGTGATTTTTTTGAATAAAGAAGATTAAGATTTTGCAAAGTAAATGTAAAAAGATCGTTGGGTAAAGGGTAGGCATGTACATGCTTAATTAACTGTTATTATTATTATTGTTATTGTTGTATCTACAAGAAACTAATGAATTGAAATCAGAAGATATATACTCTCTACCCTTTGGGTATCCAATTTTCTGAATTAACAATATAATGACAATTTTATTTATTCTGTTCCCGAGTTTTGCTTTTGTCATTCTCACAAATATTGAAATTTCTAAACTTATGTTTGTTGAAAGTCCTAAACAAGTGTATTGAGTTGGGCCACGTTTGCAATTCAAAGGCCCAATTATGAAATTTATCTAAGAAAATGGGCCCAGGTCTCGTATATGGTACACATGAGGGAGGGCTACCTTTGAAAGAAGCAACCCAAACAAATGGGCCGGAGATGTGAAATTTTAGGCCCATTTACTTTTGTGTTAACAATTCTTTTGGGATGATTAGAGATTTAGCCTCCCGTTTTGATAAATGACATAACTCATTCTTTTTGGAATTTTTTTTTTTTGTCAAAATGGACGTCTGGCATGTGCATGTTATTTTATAAAATATCAAAATATTCACGTTCACTAACAGTAATTATTTCAACATTTACACTCTTATCGGTAGAACATTTCAATATATACGTTCGTCTCTCCAGTGCAATTAATCTGTATTACTTATGAGTCTGTAACCAATTTCAATGGGTTAACAACATATCCAACCGCTATCATAACTTTTTTCTAATAGATGAGATTTAACAATTTGGTTGAAGATTGTAACCATGCATAAATAAAAAAAGAATTAACAACTCAATATGAAAATTAAAATGGAGGGGATTTTGAGCCTTAAGCCATGTTTATAAGACAAAAGAAACAACCTCACATCTTGCACTCAAAAGCTTAGTATCAGGGTATTACTTACCCTCTCAATTTAAAAAATATATAATTAGTTGGATTTGCTATAATTGTGTTCTAAATAACTCTTTTTATTGATCAACAATCTCACTTTTTCTACCTATTTCAACCGTTAACTATTATTCAATGAACCGTACAAATTAATTATACTTACTCTCTAGATTACACTTTTTAGCTTCGTCAATCGAGAAGAATACTTATGAGAAGAATACTTATGAGATGTTTAGTTAGGAATTCATTAAGCAAATCAATAACCTCAACACAACATGATTCAACCACGATGTGCATTAGAATAAACGATCTTAGACTATTGGTTCTCAAAGAAAAAACGTATACACAACTCCTTTCATTCTTAAGTTTAAACTAAATAAACATAATTCGATTAATTGTATTATAAAATCAATGTAGCCATCCATCCATAAATTAGAAGAAAAGAAAGAAGTAATTATCCCAAGTTGTAATTTCCAACCAATTTCTTACCATTAGCATATTGGTGTGTAAGAGAAGAGTGAGTTCAGTTTGAAGGTTTGAAGAAAAGTCCATCACCCGATCTCAAATCAGCTACCAAATTCCATGAATCTCTGAAACGGAACAAACATCAAAGCAGCGATGAATCTGGATTTAGGTCCCTTCTCCGGCGAGAATTTCGACCCCAAGAAATGGATCAACTCCGCTTGCCAGACTCGTCATCCTCAGGAGTCTTTGGACAAGCACCTTGTCGATTTGGAGATGAAGCTTCAAATGGTGTCCGAGGAGATCGCTGCCTCACTCGAGGAGCTCAGTGCCAATGCTCTCCTTCGCGTTCCTCGTGCTACTCGCGATGTTATCCGTTTACGTGACGATGCTGTTTCTCTCCGATCTGCCGTCTCTGGGATCCTCCTGAAGCTTAAGAAGGTGACACTGATTTTTATTCCATCCAATTCACTTGGTTTTCTTTTTTCCAACGATCTCTTGTTTCTCTTATGCATTTCCGAGGATGATGTTGTTGTTTCGTTCGGTTTATTTAATGCTACATTTTGGGGTTTCTCTGTTCCGTAGTTTCTTTAGCATTTCACGAGTTTGTGTTTTTTCTAGCGTATATATAATCACTATGTTGCACCAAAATTGAGAAGAGAAATATTAGAGGAAAGGACTGGAGGTAGAAACTGAATGCGTAGACTAGAGGTTATGGAAAGTTTCAACTTTTGTTAATTTGTATTAGTGGCAGTCTCGTGCTCATGGTGTTGGGACCTGATTTTCTTGTTACTTCAGTAGTTATATTTGAAGGTGTGAATTTGGGTTCTACATCATTTTGATGAGGTGAATATAGTGCTCAAATTATTGTAGCATCAACATTTTGTATACAGAGTGATATTATGAAGAGGGTGCTATACATATTATATTTTTTAAAGCTTAACCGGAGTTTATTTAGATACAAGTGTTCGATGCATGATATTGTTCTCGTCCACGGGTGAAGGGATGTTCACGATATTGTTTTCGTACCTGTGAGGAGACTTGGAGGAGGAATTTCACTCTTCCCTTTTTATTTCTGTATTTGTTTATGTTTTTTTTTTGGGTGGTTGCTTTTATTACTAAAAAAGAGCAAAAAAATCTAAGTGTTTCGAGTATATATCTTTTGTAGGCAGAGGGATCCTCCGCAGAATCTATAGCTGCCCTTGCTAGAGTTGATACTGTTAAGCAGAGAATGGAAGCTGCTTACGAGACATTACAGGTAGAGACTGTTAGATGAAGTATGCAATTTCTAATGTAAGTGCTTACACTAGCCAATGTTTAGATAACGTATGGATGTACTTGAATGTTTTTTTAATTGTATTCAACAGGATGCCGCTGGGTTGGCTCAATTAAGTTCAACAGTGGAAGATGTCTTTGCCAGTGGCGATCTTCCTCGGGCTGCTGAAACCTTGGCCAACATGAGACATTGCTTGTCTGCGGTTGGAGAGGTAAAATTCTTCATCGGTGCCTTTTCCTTGCTTACATGTTTACTAGGTGCAAGATTAATCTATTTGATGGTTCTATTAGGTTGCTGAGTTTGCTAATGTGAGGAAGCAACTTGAGGTCCTAGAGGACAGGCTTGATGCCATGGTTCAACCTCGTTTAACAGATGCACTAACAAATAGAAAGGTACATTCTATGCCTAAAAAAAACATTTCTTTTGCAAAGCCTCGTATTTGAATGCATGATTTTCTAGAACTCCATATATGTTACAGGTTGATGTTGCTCAAGATTTGAGGGTGATTCTCCTTCGAATTGGAAGATTCAAATCTCTGGAGCAGAACTATACGAAAGTTCACTTGAAGCCTATAAAGCAACTTTGGGAAGATTTTGACTCAAAGCAACGAGCACATAAAGTTGCTAATGAAAAGAATGGATTTGAAAGACCAACAACTAATAATGATTTTCAATCAAGTTTTCCATCAGTTTCATTCACCAGTTGGCTGCCAAGTTTCTATGACGAATTGCTACTTTACCTTGAACAAGAATGGAAGTGGTAATGTTTATGTTCAAATCTTTTTATGTGCTGTTTGTTCTGAAGAATGCATGGTAGATAACATGAAGTGATTTATTACGGTATTAGTTTTGGATGTTGACTTCCGTGAGTATCTTCAAGGTAAGAGTTGAACAACGGGGCATAAATAGTGGTCTTGCCTCACAAGTTCCAATATACGGAAATATATCCTCCTTGTTTTCTTTTAGTATTAGTATTGGATCTCTTTCTAGTATTTTTTAGATTATTTTTCTTACTTGAACTTAGCTCATTGAGTCAAATTTAACCCTAAATGTTAAGTTGTTACCTTCATCATACTGGGCATCAAATTTGAACAAGTGACGAAATCAATACCTTTATGTAGTTTTACTTTTCTTTTTCTTTTTATTTTGACACTTGCAGCTAAGCTTTCAGCATTCTTGTGGTGAGGCTTCCTTCTTTTATATGTTACTTCTTAAAATGAGAACTCGTCATCTGTAGGTGTATGATTGCGTTTCCCGATGATTACAAAGCTCTTGTCCCAAAGCTTTTGATTGAGATAATGGCAGTTGTGGGATCAAGTTTTATTTCCCGTATTAACCATGCAACTGCGGATGTTGTTCCTGGAACATTGGGGAAAGGTTGAAGTGAACATCTCAAATCAATTTTATATTTTCCACTTCCAAGTACATATTGTTTATGATGTATTGATGTGTATGGGGTGCCAGGTGGTCATCTATGCACAGTATAATTTCCCCCCTAAGCAGATTGTTTTGTTGTTTCAGGAATATTAGATGCTTTATCTGGAGATATGCCAAAGGGTGTCAAGATTCAAACAAAGCATCTAGAAGCACTTATTGATTTACATAACATGACGGGAAGCTTTGCTCGGAATATTCAACATTTGTTCTCAGAATCAGATCTGAACATTTTAACCAACACGCTGAAGGCTGTATATTTTCCTTTTGAAACCTTTAAACAAAGGTACTATCATGCATGGTGATTTTTTTCTAGAAATTTAGGCACTTTCCCCCCTGTATTTAATGAGAGCGTTATGTTCTTGCAATACATCCAACAATAGTTTATTCTCCCTGTTCCTAGATACGGACAAATGGAGCGTGCTATCCTTTCTGCTGAAATTGCAGAGGTAGATCTTAGAGGAGCTGTCACTCGAGGTGTGGGAGCTCAAGGGATTGAACTTAGTGAAACAGTGCGTAGAATGGAGGAGTCTATCCCACAAGTTATTTTATTTCTTGAAGCAGCTGTTGAGAGGTGCATTAGCTTTACGGGTGGTTCTGAGGCTGATGAAATACTTCTAGCTCTTGATGATGTGATGTTACAGTATATTTCTTCCCTCCAGGAAACTCTAAAATCCCTTAGAGTTGTCTGTGGAATTGATCAGAGTAGTGATGGTGTTGGGTCAAAGAAGGAAACTGGGCTGGACAAGAAGGATGGAACACGCAAAGTTGACTTGATGTCAAATGAGGAAGAGTGGTCCATCGTCCAGGGGACACTACAGATGCTAACTGTGGCTGATTGTTTGACTAGCAGGTCTTCTGTATTTGAAGCTTCTTTGAGGGCTACTCTTGCCAGACTGTGCACAACCTTATCTGTTTCAGTCTTTGGTTCGAGTTTGGACCAAAATCAGTCTCACATAGTTGGCGATTACAGCAATAGGGAAGTGACTATGGGTGGCAGGGCTGCCTTGGATGTGGCAGCTATTCGCCTTGTCGATGTTCCTGAGAAGGCAAAAAAACTTTTCAACCTCTTAGATCAGGTTAATCAATTTTTCAACCACTCTTACTTCTCCTTTTCCCCTTACTTTTATTTTCCTGTGAGATGCCTGTTTCCCTGCTTTCCAGGTAGATTTGTAGTATTTTCATTTATAAATTTTCTTCAAAACTAGATAGATCAAATTCTATTTTATAGATGAAGGTATATTGTGTGTCGACCATGCTCTTAGATTTTGGTTTCAACTGATCCCATTCAAGCTAAGTAGTCGGATCATCTTTGACCATACCATTACCAACCTCAGAAAATGCCCAGACCTTCCTTTTTAAGAAGTTGGAGAGAGAAAGGGAGAAGTTTAACAGCTGCTTAATTGTATTCTATTGTTTTTCACTTATCAATTGCCGCTTAGTTTTTGGGCTCAATTGGTCTTTCTCTCTGTTTTGGCATCTGAGTAGTTTCTTTAATGTCATGCAGTCAAAAGATCCACGTTTCCATGCTCTTCCACTTGCATCTCAGAGAGTTTCAGCATTTGCAGACAAGGTTAATGAACTCGTATATGATGTTCTCATATCCAAAGTACGACAACGCCTAAGTGATGTATCTCTTTTGCCAATATGGTCTTCGGTTGAGGAACATAGTGCCTTACCTCTTCCAACATTCAGCTCTTACCCCCAGTCTTACGTTACCAGTGTTGGTGAATATCTTCTCACTTTACCCCAACAGCTGGAGCCACTTGCTGAGGGTATCTCTAATAGCAATGCCAACAATGACGAGGCTCAGTTTTTCGCTGCAGAATGGATGTGCAAGGTACCATAGCTACATTCAGTTAAATTTAAAAAATTTGACCCAATATTGTGATTTTTTAAGTTTCCCTCTCAAATTCTAAACAAACTACTTCCTTCTATTCATAGTTTCTGTTTGCTTCATATATTATTTAAAGAAACCCGCGTGCATGAAACCAGGTGAGTAGAAAAGAAGTCCCATCGGTAAAAGAGGGAAAGTACATTTATACATTAAAGAAGTTGAAGAAAGCAACCCCATTACTCACTATTAAACTTCAAAGTTACCGACAGAAGAAAAGCATCATATCATCATTGCTATGAAATTCTTGTCTAACTCGGGTGTCCTCGTTATAGATACCCATTGCAATTATCCAGAATCTCAGTGTTAGTTGCCAAAACATAGAGCATATACTATGTAGAGTAGCAATGTAACATGACCAAATGTCTATAGCTTTGTAAACTATCATCATGGGTTGATCTAGTAGTAAAGTAAATAAAAGGTTCAGGTTTGGTAAAAGAGTTAAGAGGTAATGGGTTTAATCTACGGTAGTCATCTATATAGAGTTTAGTATCCTACAAGCAAATATTGTAGGGTAGACTAGTTGTACCGTGAGATTAGTTAAGGCGTGCGTAAGAAATTCGTAATGTACTATCAACTAGATCTTGTTTGTTTTCTGAAGGTTGCCGAGGGTACCGCTGCACTTTACACGGAGCAACTGCGTGGGATACAACATGTAACCGATCGTGGAGCACAACAGTTGTCTGTCGACATCGAGTATCTGACAAACGTGCTCTCTGCCCTGTCAATGGAAATTCCTCCTGCTCTCGCCACATTTCTCACTTGCTTTTCAACTTCAAGAGATCAGCTTAAAGATCTTCTCAAATCTGATTCTGGAAGGGAGCTTGATCTTCCAACAGCAAACCTTGTATGTAAGATGTGGCGTGTCAACTTAGATTAGCAAATTTTTTTTTTATTGAAACATCTTTGGCCTTACGATAAGTACCGTATTATACTTGTTATTAGGTAATACAATTAGCTCAAGTTGGACACTTCATCAGTTTTGTTTAAATTAGGTTATTTGTTGGGGTTCTTCCTAACAAGTTGATTTCTTCATTTAATCTTGTCAATATTTTACATAGCCAAGAACAGGCTTTCGGAAGGTTCTCATATTTAAACTATATATATACCTTCATGACACTTCTCCATACGATTTTGTTTAGTTTTCGGTTGTTGAAATTTATGTGTATTTCCCTCCAAATTTCGTAATGCAGTTTCCACATTTCTACATGTACATTCTTAATTGGGTTCTAAAAACAAAAATAAACTT
This sequence comes from Cucumis hystrix, assembly GCA_025688845.1. NCBI lineage: Eukaryota > Viridiplantae > Streptophyta > Magnoliopsida > Cucurbitales > Cucurbitaceae > Cucumis > Cucumis hystrix. The sequence continues at coordinate 6,121,315 of CM046888.1, read as the reverse complement.
AGTTTTTGAAAGCACCATAAAGAAACCTATAGCTAGAAATGATTATGAACAAGGCCTTAAAACTAAATGAAACATTTAACAAGAAAACAAGAAGGGAAAAGAATAATACAAAGAGACAAAATGCAAAACAAAACAAAATGAGTAAACTGTTGGAACAAAGAGGAAGAAAAGATGTTGTCCAACCACAAGTAGTATGGCATGCCACACACAATTATCAACAAAGCCTATATTTTGTGGCTCTCATTTAATTTCCCGTATATATAATTTTCAAACTCCTCTAGTGTTTACAAAGCTCTATGAACCAAAAACCATCAAACTTCTCAGCCAAAAACTCTGCTGCAAACCCATCTTTTTAGTTTCTAATAACAGCCATCCACCATGAATGACACAGTGGATAAACTCGTAATCTTCTTAGCCAAAAGAGATGGCATAGACAAGCTTGTGAAGACCTTCCAATATGTCTCCAAATTGGTTCACTGGCACCTTGAAACCTCTCATCCAGACAAAGCAACCAGAGCCAAGAACTGGGAAGTTGCTTCGGGGATTAGTCGAAAAGCCTTTCGAACCGGGCGTTTCCTGACTGGCTTCAATGCCCTCCGACGCTCCCCTGGCTCAACTCCGACGTTTCAGTTCCTGGCTGTTCTTGCTAATGCAGGTGAAATGGTTTACTTCTTCTTTGACCACTTGCTTTGGCTGTCAAGAATTGGGACACTTGATGCAAAGTTAGCCAAAAAGATGAGCTTTATATCAGCCTTTGGTGAGTCTTTTGGATACATATTCTTCATAGTTGCTGATGTTATTATGCTTAAACAAGGGATTGAGGCAGAGAGGAAGCTGAGAAGTTCTAAAGAGGATTCAAAAGAGGAAAGTATTAACAAAATCAAAAGTGATAGAATTATGAGGCTTATGGCAGTGGCAGCTAATGTTGCAGATTTGATTATTGGGTTGGCTGAGATTGAGCCTAATCCATTTTGCAACCATACAATCACCCTTGGGATAAGTGGGCTGGTCTCTGCTTGGGCTGGTTGGTACAGAAATTGGCCATCTTAGAATCAAAATGTTAAGTTACATTTTGCATCTTCCTATGTTTCATCAACCATTATGTCCATTTCATCTATATACTTTCAAAGGTTTTATTATATTCCTTTTTTATCTTACCTCGAAAGTTATGTCTATGGTGTTGTTGAAAAGAGTATAGAAATTCAACTAACCAACTTTGCAAGTAGTTTAGATATGAACTAAGATTCTAGTTGAAACGTAAGAAATTCTTATATTAGTTTTTAATACCTTGTTTCTGTCACATACAAAAAAAAAAAAAAGGCTTATCAAGATTGATCTTTGTTTAAGATTAGACATGTTGTTTCCCTCTTGTAATAAAATTCCGAAAAAATATCAACCTAAAGTATTTGACAAACACTAGTGTGAAACAACTTTTAAACTTTTCTAAATGAATCAAATTAGACACCCAGTCATAATTTCATTTGAGAATAGTCAATGCACTTATTCTAATAGTCTATTTTCTAAACTCGATATTTAAAGAAATCTACACACTCGAGAATCAATGCATGTATGATTTTCAAAGGCAACCTTGGTAAAAAATATGTCTAAAATGTGTTAGATTTTTTCACTTCAAGTGTTAAATTTTGAAAATATATCATTTTAAAAATAAATTGGATTGTATTAAAACCACTCAAAAGTTAAAAAATTTCCAAAATATATTTTAAATTGTATTTATTAAAAAAAATTATATGAAAATAACTTCATAAAGAATACATTTTTTTCGATAGGGAAACCCAACAAACCCAAACTGGGTCTTTGTATGAGTAAAAAAACTAATGTTTGCAATAACATCATACTTTGGTTAAATATAATAAAGACGAATGCATAATTGTAGTCTAAACCATTAATTTAAGTCTAATAAGTAACAGTTTACATATACATATGTATTCCTACTCCACATATAACCTTTGATTCAAATATAAAAAGTATTAAGGGATAGGAACAAATGTTAATTCTTTATACTTTCAAAAAAAAAACCCTCAAATGTGTAATCGGCTGTCAACTAAATTACAAAACTACTAAAAAAATATTTATAAAGTACAATAAAATTTTCTTTTTTTTTTTTATCAATGACATTCATAACACTAAGAGTGTGTTTGGAAGAGAGAAAGAGTTAATGAAGAAAAAGAATTATGATAATCCTAGTGTTATGCTAATATGTGTTTAGAGAAATGAATATGAAATGTAGTGTTACGATTGTACATGTTAGGATGAAGGGTTATTAATGTAGTATTATTATAATATGTGTTTGAAAAAATGATTATTATAACATGTGTTTGGGGAAAAATTATGAGTGTAGTGTTATAATAATATGCGTTCGGGACAGAGATTATGTTAATGGATTTAGGATAATTTTTTTATTTAAATAATGATTATTAAAAATATCATAGATTTTTTTTTTTTTTTTGTAAATAAACAATATTAATTTGTGTAATTATAATAAACCAGTTTTTTGTTTACATATGTTTTAAAATATTTTTCTTATGTACACTAGGATTAGCAAAATATTTGTTTCGTAAATCGTTACGTTGAAACTCATTTCATTTTATTTTTTAATTTCTTATGTTTTGTCATGCAAAATTAATGCGTAAAGCTTATTTTGACGTGTATGCAATTGAAAAATAGTCGTTCAGTACAACTTTTGGTTAACATGCTACGAAAATAGTACATCTGTGATATTAATGGTCATTCGGTTGGAACAAAAGTGCAGTGAACTCGTTCTCGAACCGGCAAGGGTTGGGGTCCGCCAAGGGTTTATCAACAAGCCAAACAAACATATGGAAAGATGGAGAGAGGATGAGAAGTTTTGGAGGTAACACACGTTTGTGGCAACCGGTCAACGAAACGCATTAGAGAGAGGATGAGAACCGTTTTGGAGGCAACGTCGAAAAGCAGCCGTCGCAAAACGAAAATGGATTTCAACAACAGAGACATAAAATCGAGGAGAGTAAGACAAAAATCGAAGACGAACATAACAAACCGATCATAAAAAATGGGAGGAAGGAAATGTAGATTTCCTTTCATTTTGACACTTGAGAGGAAAGGGAGAAGACAACGAAAAATGAGAAAGATAATCAGAGGAAAATGGAAGAAAATGAAAAATCAGAGGAAAATTGAAAAAATCGATCGAAAATGGGGTAGGGTTATTCAGGGTTGTACGAAGGAAAAAGGTAGGAGAAGATAAACTTAAATGGGAATTAGGATAACCATAATCCCCATTTATCATAACCCTTGGGCCAAACACAGTGTGACCCAATTTCTTTATCCTTTTCCCTCTAAAATCGTGGCTCAAACACATCAATAGTTCATAATAGCTATAGGGATAATTGAAAATTTAGCAATTAGATTCAAAATAATTAAATATATAGCAAAATTTTAAAAAATTTGCAAATATAGCAAAATTTGTCAAATTCTATCAATGATAGAAATCTATCACAGATAGACCATATTGTAAATATTGGTGATAGACCATACGAGTATATCAGCGATACAAGTCTATAAACGATAGTTTTGCTATATTTGCAATTTTTTAAAAATGTTGCTATATCCTTAATTATTATTTCTAAAATGACCATCAATTACAATTATCCATAACTATATTTTGCTAGGTAGCATTTTTCAATATTATTATTTTTTTTTAAAAAAAAGGTATTTTTAAATACAACTTGTATGTAAAAAATTTGAACTCGACACCTCTTATTTTTTGAAACAGCTAAATGATGGTGCGTTATTATCATTATTTTTTTGGGATGTTCAAAGAGTAAATTTTAACAATATTTTTATATTTGGATGAAATGATTCAAATCTTATACATTAATTTAAAAAAAAGGTCATAATCACCCAAAAAGTCTCAAACATCTTTTCTTCTATGGAATTTCCAAGACATACCCAAATTATAAAAACAAACCAAACCAAGCATTCAAATTAAACTTGAAGTTAACACCAAAAAATAATTACATTTGCATCACCTAAACAAAAATAAAAATCGAATCTTTACCATTGAGAATAAAAAAAAAATGGTACTTTTCCATACTTCTCTCCACGAAACATAATCCGGGCGGTTCGGGAAGTCTTATCTACCCAGTACCCACCCATTTTGTCCAAAACAAACGCATTCAATTTGACCACTGTGCTGATTTTTATTGTTTCTCCATTCTTTTCTTCAAGTCAGGGCAAATTATTTTTTTGGATCGGTTGACTCTTCCTCAACTCCACTATTCTTTGGGGGGGTGAATCAGATCTTCGACAATTAAGCGAAGCATTTTAGCTGAAGATTCGTTGGGCAAGTTCATTTTCTTGCTGGGGTTAGTAAGAATTGTTTACATCTTGCTGTTTTGTTGTTCTTCACTTTGATCTTTGCATTTTTCATAGTCCGGGATAAAGATTAGTAGAAGGGTCGATTTATTTTTTGCCCATATGGTTTGATTTTTATAACTTCGAATATATTGTTTCTTGATTCTTATTGATTCTCTTTTGTCGGTGGACGATTTTAGATGGGTGATGGGGCTGCGCCTTCTCGGTATGTGAAATTGAAGAAAGATCAAGCGCCTTTGGAAGATATCAAGCCAGGGGAGCTTAACCAGCCCATTGATGTTCCTCAGGTAAATTGTGTGGTGAAAAGCTTACATTTCTAGGAATTATTTTTGCTACTGTTTCTTTCTCACGTTTCTATCTGTAGATTCGAGATTTTCTGTTGATATCATTGGTATTTTTTAATGGGGGTGGAATTTGCTTATCACTTCAAGATTTTGTAGTTTTGTCTGTAGATACATTGGTGAGACAATACTGACTTAGTGAGTGAATTGTTCTAAAGTTGTGCATTTCGATGTAAAAGTTCCCAATATAAATGTCACTGGAAATTTAGATTGATTTTTTAGTAGTGAAGAGTGTATCATATATGCAACGAGTCCAATGAGGCAATGCTGAAAGGAGGAGGTCACTTTTAGATGTTTATGAGGTGATAGGTTCAACTTAAGAAGGATAAACAGTAAACACTTTAGTTTGGTTATCATGTCTGTGTCTAACACATAACAAATACTTGTTAGTGCAACAAATGTGTTGGAGATGTATAGAACACTTGTTGGTTAGACTAAAAAGATACATATTTGACAATAATAATAAATTGAGTCTTTAATATAGCAAACTAATTTTCTAAGCATATAAATGATCAACCAATTTATTTTGAATTTTCTACAAAAAATGAGATATGTGCTTGGAACTCAAGAACACAATTGTACAACCTAGAACAGATCCTGTTCCAGTACGGTCATAAAATGAGATATATTTTTAAAAATGTATATTTAAATGTGTCCTTGCCATGTCGTGTCCTAGATTTTAAAAAATGATGTGTTGTCGTGCTTGAGTCGTATCCATGTCACATATTTGTATTAGTGCTTCTCAGTGTTCAACTTATGGTAGCCTTCTTTACATTAAGCTGTAGGGTCTGTTGTTTATTAAGATTGATGAATGCTAAATGATGGAGGAACACCAATCTTCGCTGATGTTGGTCTGTTTCTGTTTACTGCATGTCAATAATTTGCTAACACTCATACTTGTTAAACTCTTTGTTAGTTAGATGTGGATAATGTTGTTAGTCAGGTTGAAACTTCAAGCTAACGTATTTTGAAATTTTTATTTGATATGAACCTTGTTTTCTTCTGTAGGAGGGTTCTCATTAAACTGGAGCATTTTTGGATTTCTTGATTTGCATCTGTTTGACTTTTTTTTGGGGGGTTTTGTTCATAATACAGCCTCTTGGTGGTGCATGAATTACACCAAATTCTTATGTAATTATAGCCTTCCTATGATTATTAATAATTGGAGAGCTCTACATGTTTAGGCTTCTTTTTTTTTTTTTTTTTTTTTTGGGGGGGGGGGGAGGGGGGGTTGTCCTTTCGGCTCATTTGCTGGTTTTATGAATATATTTCACTGTTCCTTGTAAAAAAAAAAGCCATAATTCTTTTGCAGATACTATTCTATGGTTCTCTAGGTTGTGCTGTTTATATTTTGTGTATGAGCATTTATATAATTTTGATAGGAACTTTATGTAGATAAGAATATTCTAGGGGAAACCAAAAAACATACCATTTACAATTGCAGTCCTCTGGCTGAATTTCAGTTAAATGTAAGAAAGTGTAACGAGTGTGGACAGCCACTACCTGAAAGCTTTGAGCCTCCAGCGGATGAACCTTGGACAACTGGGATTTTTGGCTGTGCTGAAGATCCACAAAGTTGTAAGTTTTCCATGTATATAGTATTCTGCTTAATGTACGGTCCTCCGATGAGATCTTGGTAAACAGCTTCGTATTACGATAATGATTTGTTTGGTCAGGTGTATAAATTAGCTGATAGAATCTGTGACAAGGTAATTATGGAAGAGTGAGAAAGAATGTTTATGTTTACTCAAGGCATGAGTGAATTTTGGATTACTTTTGTCGATGCTAGTTTTCAAGTGGAAGTAGTTCTTTATCACTTTTTTAAGCACTATTAATGGCATGTTTTGCATCAACTGTTTAGTCAAGTTTTTCTTCAAAACACTGGGGGCTGTTGGCCCACCAACTTTTTAAGGTTGTATTAAATAACCTAACTTCAATAGTAAACATCATTGAAGTTTGCACCAGTAGCTCCATTTCTCCCACTTTCTCTAGTTTTCACATTTATTGAGGAACTCAATCTTTCCCTTATTTTCTACTTTTCACATTTATCAAGTAACTCCATTTTTCATTTTTTCTCTACTTTTCACATTTGTCAAGGAACTTCACTTACAACTTTACACTCCAATCTCAAACCCTAACTCCAACATATTGATTCTAAATTTATTAACTCCACCTAGTAAGCGAAACGGCCCCTTTGATTTTAGAAGTTTCAATGTTGCCTTTAATTATCCATAGATTATGAAAACTATGAGATGTTTTTTATCATTACCTCTCTTCGTACCCTTACCTAAACTATGTACTCTTCCGAGTGCCCTTAGCTTCCTTGGTTGCTCTGTTTCTACTTCTATCATACATAGAACGTTTGGGAAACCTTATAAATGTTAAATATGGAAACTTCTGCAATTATACAATTGGTGTTACTCATTACATATTCCTATTTCATGCTTACAGGCTGGACTGGGCTGTTTTGTCCATGTGTTTTGTTTGGGCGCAATGTCGAAAGCTTGAGAGACGATGATATGGATTGGACGAGGCCATGTGTTTGTCATGCTATATTTGTTGAAGGTGGCATTGCCTTGGCGACAGCAACTGCAGCGTTCCATTGCATTGATCCAAACACGTCTTTTCTCATTTGTGAGGGATTATTGTTTACCTGGTGGATGTGTGGCATTTACACTGGACTCGTCCGCCAATCTTTGCAGAAGAAGTATCATCTAAAGGTAGTGTTCTGTTTATGTGCATAACAGTTTCTTTCAGCTTTGATCTTTAACTATATATATATATATATGATTGTTAAGCACATTTAATTAAAGCATCACTTGTTCTAGAATTGTTTGCTTTGTGTTTTGTGGATCCTGAAGTGTCCTCTCATGTGTTATACGAGGTAAAAATCTCCCCACATAAGAAAAGTTTGCGGATCGCATTGCATTGGATATACTGTTTAAAATGTTTTCATTCTCGAAAGCCATTAAAATATTTTCTATTAATTTTTGTACACCAGAATATCAACCTCGTCAAACCTGAAAAGCTTGAATAGCTCGAACAATCATCCTCTTTTTTTAAACACGTGTGACCAACATCTCAAAAGTTGGAGACCATCATCTTACCAATCGATGCTTCATGGAGTCAAGACAGTTGTTACAATCGTATGTTTTTTCAGCACGTGCTGTATGCTACTAATTAGTTGTACTGCTGATTGCAGAACTCCCCATGTGATCCTTGCATGACACATTGCTGCCTGCACTGGTGTGCTTTATGCCAAGAACACAGGGAGATGAAGGGACGTCTAGCCGATAACTTTGCGGTGCCAATGACAATCGTTAACCCCCCACCGGTTCAAGAAATGAAGTCAGAAAATGATGAGGAAGGCACAACTTCATCTTCGAACATGAGGAATGGGCAGACCAATCTGGAAATGCAGGCTTTGTAGGATCCCATCATAGATACAACTACCACAAGCATACATTAGATAGTTTCAATGAGCTTTTCTGAGACTCGGACCATCCCAAGAGTGTAATGAACTCAACACAGTCTTGAATCATTTTCATTTTTAATTTCTTTAATATTTGATTTGATTTTTTTTATTTGGCATGAATTATATACAATTTTATGATGGAGACTTGGAATATTATGGGTGGTCATTGCTCGTCGCTATCTCTCTTCATTATGCAAATATAAAAATTTTGGTTGGTGAGTTTATTTATTTATTTTATTTTCCTTCTATTAATTATTGGTATAGAAATCAAATGATTAATTACATTTGTATCAGCTTCGTCCAAATTAATCATTTAATTATTGAAAAGAGATGCAAACCTTAGAGTTAAGTTATTGATTAAAAAGGGTTAGCTTATATTCAAACAACATGTGACAATGGCTCGAATGAAAACTAGAACTCGAACACTTCGTGTTATACTTGTCTTCTTAATACCAATTAGGAAATGCTCATTAGGTGAGGCATGGTTGGGATGACTTCCCACCATGTATTTGTGGTAGTATTTTGTTTTGTCGGATCATCTCTCTTAGTTTTTGTTTTTAAGAAAATTAATTAAATTGTATTAAGAAAACCTTAACCATACATAGTTTTTTTTCAAGTGTTTAATTTCACCCAATAGATTTGTGGTTAAAATCTTCACTCATACAGTTTAAATCAAAACCCTAATTTAGAATTTAAAATTTGTTCACAACTTCACTCGACATTTTTTACTTTTTGTTACTCACTTCTATCTATTTCTAACCATAAACTTTTATTTTTATTTTTAAAAATAAAAAATTTAAAACTATTATTAAACTAATAACAATTGGGTAAAAAAAGTACTGTTTAAATAAAAATAAATAATTTTGGTTGACTTTTACTTCACCTTTCCAAAATTTATATAATTAAAAAAATCAAATTATAAAGTTAAGAAAAAAATCTGTAAAAGTTAGTTAAATAAGATTTAAACTAACTGAACTTTGAATTTAAATAACTAATGATTCAGTAAATTCAGGAAGGTTCCATTAATCATAGCCATTAAAAAAAAAAAATTCCCCACTAAACTAGGTTTTATCCTTATCTAAACCCTAATAGAAAATTATTATTAATTTTTGTTCCTCTCAAGAAAAAGAAAAAAGAAAAGAAAAGAAAAACATAGTTATTTAATATTTATCTCTTTATATAAATACAACCATTAAACAACAAAGCAGCCCTCGAGAGCTTCCATTCCATTTCTCCAAAAGACTACTCGCCGATGACCAGAGATATCCTTCCCTTCGAATTCGGGGGCGGCGGCGCGGGCGAGGGCGAGTGCGAGCGCGGCGGAGACATTTTCTTCGGTAAGGATGATATGAAAGAATACGCATGGGATGGAGTTTACACGGAGGAAACAGTCCGATTCATCGAAACAGAATCCGCCAAGAAAGCTCTCAGAAAGAGAAGCAGAAGAAAGCTAGAACCCTTCAATTGCTTTGAGTTCTTGAAAATCGTTTGGTGTTTCAAATTCTAACTAACTCTCTTGATTCTCTCTTATTTTTCCTCTTTGTAGATCGAATCAAATGGTTCCTGATCTTTTTCTTGTGCTTCCCTCGATCTCGATGCTCATTCATCGGAATTTTCCGAGCGAGGATATTTTGTAATTAGAAATTAATTAGAAATTTTGATTCCTGTATATACTTCAATTGCTTAGAAAGCTTCAGAATGTATATAAAATCTCTTCTTGTTATTATTATTGCAATTTCAATTCCAATTCCAATTTGCTGTTAGGAATTTTCTTGGAATCCAAACAGTATCAGGTCAACCGAGTGATGGAGATTTTGCTTGGATCGATGAACTCGAATTCCTTGGAAAGTAGATTTCCTTTTTTATTTTAGAATTTACAATGGAACTTTCGTTCAAATGCATAAACGTGACTCAATCTCTTAATTTTTTTTTTTTTAATTTTAAATTTACAAGTGATGTATTAAAATATTGGAAAATGTAAAAAATGGCAAAACTGATGAAGGAAATATTTATAAAAATTTAGTCTTATCATAAGGTTTCTAATCAATATCCACATTTAGTTAAATTCATTTCTCTATATTAAAACAAGAGAGTATTTATTTTTATTTCATTGTTGCTTATTAATTAAAATTATATAGAAAAATTGTGGAAATCTGATTTGGTGAGCAAAATAGTAATAAGAATTATGGATTGTTAGCGTTTCCATAAGTATCACATGAAAATCAGTTGTATATATGAAAGAGAAAGGATATCTCGTGGATGTCATTTAAAATGAGAAAGATATGAAATTAATGTTACAAAAGTTATGACAAAGAGTCCCACCCACATTTGTTGTGCTAATTCTTTTTCTTCTGAAGCTAAATTTCCCTTAAAATTAATTGCTTTTATAATAACAAATATTTTAAAAAAATGACAATTAAATTCCATAATATTTACTCAAATCTCATTATATAGATCTCTCACCAAATGACAAATTCCTGCACATGAAGTATAGGGATTGGGAGGGTTGAGGGTTGACCCTACCGTCGTCGGTGGCAATGGCCAATGGGGTTGTTGTGTTGATCCTTTCCAAGTTTGATATATATTCTAATTAAATAACTTATCATCTTCCTCTTTCATCCACTCATTGTTTATTGTTTGTGTTTTGTTGTGGATTGATTTGGGTATGCAAATGCATCGCTCCACAACCGACCATGCGTATTTCTAAACCACAATATATAATTATTTCCAATAATGTCAAAAACCCACTCTTATTTTATTTTACCAATGTTATATATTTTGATTCATTTGACTTTTTTTAAATTAGGATAAATAAAGTCTTTATCTACCTAAGTGGTATGTTTTGGTCAACTTCAGTCCACTTTATTATTCATGTTAGAGTTTTATTTTTGGTTAGGGTGGTTTGCAAATTTATGTGAATTAAAGTATTCTCTATAAAGATCTTTAGTTGTTTGTGAAAAAATATGATCAAAATAATCTTTAGTTATATCTAAATTATCAACGGCATAAATGTATAAACTCAAGCTTCCTAAACGTTAATCTCTTGGAAGACAATTTGAGGCTACCTTGAATTAATAGATTGACTTATCAATCATGTGGTCTTCATTCATCTTCTTATCAATCATATTTCACACATCCGTTGATTATGGTAAGTTTACATATCAAAAGGCAAGCAAAAAATTGTCTTATTGAGGTTCAAGTTAGTTGTCTTAATCACAACTAAAAACCATATACATATATTATATATATATATATATATATTATTGTATCTTATAGACATTGACTGACTGTTTAAAAGATTTACCTAAATTTCGAGACAAAACAATTATTTCAATCTTTAAGAATCTCAACAAACTAAATCCTTTTTTGACAAAAAAATTCAACAGTTTGCATACTTCACAATCTCGTTTTCTTTATGCCTTTTTGATTCCCTTCTAATTCCCAACACTTGTTAGATTCATATTAATTAAGACTATATTCTAGTCTCGTAGACTGACCCTTAAAGATATCATGAAATGTGATCAATTTTCATTGAGTTTTATGAACTTCGGTTTGCATATTGGTTTTTTAATTAATTTTTAGGCTAAATTATAAATTTTTTCTCCATAATTTAAGCCGTAGAAAAAATGAGCGTTTAGTTCCTATAATTTAAAAAGTTAGAACTTAGTTCTTACACTTTGATAAAATCTCATAAACAATATTCTTTATGAACAATTTGGTTAAATCCTAAAAAACATTATGTAACGTATAGGTTAGGTATGTTTTATCAAATTAAAAAGACTAAAATTTGATTATAAACCATAGACACTAAGTTATAACTTAACTCAATTTATAACAAATTATTTTAAATTAATATTTAAACTATTCTAAGAGGAGATATATAACTCTCTTTTATTTATGCACTAATGTTGGGCCTTGAATGGACCCAACATGAATACAGGCCACGGCCCATAGTCTAAAAGCCCAAATTCATTACAAAATTTATTTATAATTTGAAAAAAATTAAGAAGGAGGAAGAAGGAACAATTTCCCGCCTTCCGGTGTTCTCTTCTCTTCTACAGACAATTCTTCACTTCCAAAATTTCCCACAAACAAACTCTCTCAAAATCCACACTTCCAGGGTTTCGATTTCCGAAACCCGATTCACTACATCTCCCTTCTAACAATCTCTGTTAGGGCTCCGGGTGGTCATTCGGTGGTACCTTTCCAAGCATTTTTGGGAACGATGCACATCAAGGAAATCTGTCTGGAGGGGTTCAAATCCTACGCCACGAGGACTGTTGTTCCTGGTTTTGATCCTCATTTCAATGCAATTACTGGTCTCAACGGTTCTGGAAAGTCTAATATTTTAGATTCTATTTGCTTTGTTCTTGGAATTACCAATTTGCAGCAGGTTCGAGCTTCGAATCTTCAAGAGCTAGTGTACAAGCAGGGGCAAGCGGGTATTACCAAAGCAACTGTCTCCGTTGTGTTTGATAATTCTGAGAGGAATCGGAGTCCACTTGGGTATGAGGATCATCAGGAGATTACAGTCACAAGACAGGTTTTGTAAATCTGTAGCTGTCCTTTATTCTGTGTTGATTTTCATCCATTCTTGATAAATTGGTCATTTTTATTTTTACTTACAATTATATGGTATGATATTACTTTGGCTTGTTAATTTTCCATTACTATTGTCTAAGTTTAGTAGCGGGATTTGAAACAGCGTCTTGATAGTTTGTTGCATAAGTGCTGCTGTTCATATTTTCCCACTAGAGTTTCTCACTAACTGCGTAAGCTGTGTGGAAGATTATAGATATTAGTAACTTGTACAAAATTTGCCGATTAAGTGGATAAGACACTAATTGCTATTCTAAATGTTGATGATTCGTTTTCCACCCACTGTTGTCGAACTCAAAAAGAAAAGAAAAAGTAATTTGTACAGTATTCATGGAAATGTATAAACATTCCTGGTCAATCTAATATATAACTTGCACTCTCAAGGCGTGGTTTTAAACTAGTTGATAGTTGGGTCTCTCTTTTTATTTTATTTTATTTCATTTATTTTCTTTTCTTCTGTTAGATTAGTTTTTCGCTGTTGCTGCTATCCCATTGTCATCTTACGGGGCTTTGCTTCACATACAATATCTTAGACTCTTCCAAGTTTTAGATTTTCTCTTTGAGTTTATCCATTTGCATTCTGATTAGAAGGCACATTCCAATGCTTTTAACAATTCGAAATCTTAGGAAGCATTAGACTTGAAATCAGAATCTTGAAAGTTTAAATTGAACTCTATTTCATGCGATATTGTTTTAAGGGAATGGAAGTTCTTTTTTTGACAATTGTGTGTTAGGTGAGTAACATTTTCATGTTTTGGGTTGGAGGATAGCATGCACCATACCGTAGCTCAAAGAGAAAAATGTGTTTGCTATCCTCTACACCATGACATACATCTTTAGTTTATGTGTTCATAGAAAGTAAAGAGAAAAACGTGAAATTTTCCTCAATCAATGGATGTTCTTTTGTCAAATTATCAAATTTGATGTTTGAAACCAATTTAGCAAATTGTACAGATTGTGGTTGGAGGGAGGAACAAGTATTTGATCAATGGGAAGCTTGCACAGCCTAGTCAAGTTCAAAATCTTTTCCACTCAGTGCAGCTTAACGTTAATAATCCACACTTTCTAATTATGCAAGGCCGCATCACCAAAGTTTTAAATATGAAACCGCCGGAGATTTTATCTATGCTTGAAGAAGCTGCTGGGACAAGAATGTACGAGACAAAAAAAGAGGCTGCTTTGAAAACACTTGATAAGAAGCAAAATAAGGTAGACGAGATCAATAATCTTCTTGACCAGGAGATACTGCCTGCTCTAGAGAAGTTGAGGAAAGAACGAATACAGTACATGCAATGGTCTAATGGCAATGCTGACTTAGATAGGCTTAAGAGGTTTTGCATAGCTTATGAATATGTGCAAGCTAAGAACGTAAGGGATAATGCAGCCAGTCTGGTAGAACAAATGAAGGCAAATATTTCTGAAATTGATGATGGGACAGTAAGGATGCAGTTGGAAATCAAAGATTTGGAGACAAAAATTACAACTTTGACTGCAGAAAAGGAAGCTAGTATGGGTGGTGAAGTAAAAACTTTGACAGAGAAAGTCGATAGGCTATCTGAAGATCTGATTAGGGAAACGACTATATTGGAGAATAAAGAAGACAATCTGAAGGGTGAAAAGAAAAATGCGGAAAAGGTTTCTGGCTCACAATCTCAAACATAATTTTATATACCCGACCAAACTTATGAACCTGATAGAAATGCTTATATAGTTATCTTTGGTTCATATAAAATTTCACATCTTTGGCCTTATTCTAATTTCTAATGTTGGTTTTGATAGATGGTTAATGATATAAAAGATTTAATGAACTCTGTGGAAGAGAGAGCGTCTGCTGTCAAAAAGGCTGAAGAAGGAGCAGCTGATCTAAGAAAATCAGTTGAAAAGCTCTCCAAGGACGTGGAAGATTATGAGAAAGAATATCAGGTAACCGATGAGTACATGTGTTGATTGCACTATTGACACTTCATTACTTGCAAAGTATCTCAATCACAAACTGCATTTGACATATGGGTGTATATTTTTCCCTCCTTTCCTTTCCTCTTCTTTTTAACAAACTTGTACAGGGAGTTTTAGCTGGCAAGGGAAGTGGAGATGAGGAGAAATGTCTTGAAGATCAACTAGGCGATGCTAAGGTAGCTGTTGGAAGTGCTGAAACAGAACTAAAACAATTGGAAACAAAAATAAGCCATTGGGAAAAGGAACTTGCAGAGAAAACTAAGCAATTATTGTCGAAGCGTGAAGAAGCTATTTTCGTAGAAAATGAGTTAAGTGCTAAAAAGAAAGACGTAGAAAATGTCAAGTTTTCATTGGAGTCTCTCCCATATAAAGAGGGTCAGCTAGAAGCTTTACAAAAGGTCGGTGCTATTTCTTTTATTCTCTGTACTAACTAACTAAGGATTCTATATTGATTGGATTGATCATCCTGTTAACCTATTTCTTTTTGTAGGAACGTGCATTTGAATTGGAGGGAGTACAGAAGTTGAAAGATGAGATACGCTACCTTTCAGCACAATTAGCTTCTGTTGAATTCAAATACCGTGACCCTATACGAAATTTTGATAGGTCAAAGGTCAAAGGAGTAGTTGCAAAACTTATCAAAGTAAAGGATAGTTCTGCAGTGACGGCCTTAGAGGTAGCTTGTTATAAATTTTGCAATTGACAATGACATATATCTACTTGAATATGTGCTCTCAAACTAAGTGGATATGTAGGTCACTGCCGGTGGAAAAATGTTTAATGTAGTTGTAGATGATGAAAATACTGGAAAGCAGTTGCTTCAGAATGGTGATCTTCAGAGGAGAGTAACAATTATACCATTAAACAAGATACAATCCAATCCCGTTCCCCCTAGAGTTCAACATGCTGCTACCAAATTAGTTGGTTACTTAACTATGTTCTCTTCACAGTTTGTTGTCATCTTAAGTTTGTCTACTCAGATAATTGTTTTTTTTCTATTGTTGCCTTGTTAGGTTGGGAAGGAGAATGCCAAACTTGCGCTTTCTTTAGTTGGGTATGACGAAGAATTGGAGGTATCCTTGTAATTTACCTTTTCGTTGGATTTGACTTCATCGTGCTCGCCATGGTGTAGGCTTAATTGTTGACATATATTGGCTTTTCTTTGCTTGTGAGATCTTATATTTAAGGAAAGATTACTTAATAGGTTTTGGAAAATATAGGAATTTATGCAGTTGAGTTTGATTTAGCAACCTGGTTGTGGTTGTATGCAATAGTTTATCATTTCAAGTTTGTACTAGAAACTTTTTCTTTTTATAGCATGACAATCATGAATGGACTGGTAGCAATTGACTTCTTTTTTTGGTTGGTTAGGTAACTTTTGTTTTCTCAATGTAAATAACATGTTTCTGCAAATTGGTGGAAATTGTAGAGTGCAATGGAGTATGTTTTTGGTTCAACCTTTGTTTGCAAAAATATTGATGCTGCAAAAGAGGTATGCTAATTCAGTGTTCCTGTTGAGAGAAATATTGTGTTCTTAGAGTCAACAATTAGTTTTCTTATTGTAGACTTTTTGGTATTTATTAATCTACAGGTTGCTTTTAATAGAGAAATTCACACCCCTAGTGTAACACTTGAAGGTGACATTTTTCAGCCAAGTGGTCTATTGACTGGAGGAAGTCGCAAGTATACCTCAAAACTCTTGTTTATGTTTCAAGATATAGTATGAGCACCAATTATTATTATGGATATGCAAACAAACTGGCGTTTCTTTTATACTTAAAATCTTTTGATTAGGTTCGAGGAACACCTTATGCCTTGACATGGGAATATGTTGAATGAATAGCATATTTGCCTTCAAGCTCCCATTGCTAAGAATCAAAAATGCTTTCAAAATTTGAACTCAGCTTGTTAGATATTAAGCAACTATCTTCCTTGACAGGGGTGGTGGCCAATTGTTGAGACAACTTCATGATTTGGCTGGGATGGAGACTGAACTTTCCACACATCAGAAAAAATTATCTGATATTGAAGCAAAGGTAGGCTGTACAGTTTCTCTCGATTCTTATGAAAAGTGAGAAATATAAATATACTTACTAGGAGATTTCTGCAATATCTTTCTGAAGTTCATTGGTTGTAGTTTATACCATTTATTGGTTTTAAAATTAATAACGCCAATAGGTTATACATTGCTTTATTACATGATACACAAAATGAGGAATTCCTTAATGTAACAAGCAAATACAGAATGCTTGGTTTCTCTCTATCTTGCCTTTTCTCTCTCTCAATCTCTCTCTCTCTATACATACTGCACGACATGACATATATAGTGTCAAGATAAACTGATGTCTGTTGGTGATGCTATTTTGAATTTGGAGGCAAGGTGGAAAGGTTTGGCAAGCATTGTTCAGAAGTCATGTTCTAAGCGGTTATACAAGTTCTAGGTTAATTTTGGCAAGGTTCAAATAGTGAAAATTTTGACAAGTTTGTTGAGATGATGAGAGTCCCACATTGAGAAAACCAAGGAGATTCACACTCCTTAAAAGGTAGATGGGCTACTCCTCTCATTGCCAATTGATTTTGAGATGGAACCCCATACTATCAAACAAAGTTGAAGTATTATATAATATTGACAATGTTGTATTACATTATTTATTTTTCTCTTTTGAAAAAGACCAATAATAGGTAAATTTAATGCAAGAGAAATTGTTACTGATGGAATTAAAAGATAAATGATAAATGGAAAGGTCATCTACAAAACAATTAAAAGATAAATGATTAATATTTTCATCCAAATGCAACTATACCATACAAAAGTTTACATATTATTAACAAATAAGATATAGAGAAATCATTCTATCAAATAATGGAAACTTTCATCTTCGAACTTCTAAAATAACCCACTAAACTTATTCTGTTTATGTTGATATAACAAACATCCTATTCCTTTATAATGTGATATTTGTCTTAATTTTTCTTTTTCTCAAATTTGGTCTTCATAACAGGGGAAAATAATTCAAAGTTCAAGTTTATTATTATATTGTCAAGTTATCTGTCTATTATTTGTTGAAGGTTGCACAACATTTTTTAATACTCCTGGATATTAAAACTAATTTACTACTTCTTTGTGGCCAGATGCTTTTAGAAAGTTGAAGAGTGTTCTAGACAGCTACCCATTTCAAAATTCTTATGTTTATTTGTTTTTAATTTATTGTTTCATATTTCAGATTTCAGATATCCTTCCACTCCAAAAAAAGTTTGCAGACTTAAAGGCAAAATTAGAGCTCAAAATGCACGATCTTTCGTTATTTCAGACAAGAGCAGAAGAAAATGTGCATCATAAGGTTTTACCACTTGTGAACTCTTTAGATAAGTTTAATGTTAGGAACTTAGGATTTATGTTTAGATTGATGCTTGAGTCTGCTTATTGAACTCAATTTGTTTCTTTCTTTTCATTATTTTCTCTTGGTTTCGTTTAAGCTTGGTGAATTGGTGAAGAGGATTGAGCAGGATCTTGAAGAATCAAAGGCTGCTGCTAAAGGAAAAGAACTTGAGTATAAAGATCGTGTAAATGCCGTCTTATTGCTTGAAAAATCAATCAAAGAACATGACAATAATCGGGAAGGAAGGCTAAAAAATCTCGAGCAAAAGATTAAGGCAACAAAATCTAAGTTGCAGTCATGTTTAAAGGATTTAAAGGTACACAAATTTAGTAGAAATTACAATTCCTTACCTTCTCATTGAAGGTTGATATTTAAGAAAAATATCACGTGGAATACATGCCTTTTGTACGTATTCCTTTCAATCATGACGATATTGAAACTTTTGCATCCACTTGGTCAAGTTTCATTTTCAAACTTTTTCACCAGTGATGAGACAAGTTACAAAAACTGAATAAACATTTAGAAGAACACAAATATTCAGAGGGAAGTATGTACATCTTCCTCTTACTTCATATGCTCATTGCAAGAGTTGAGGCCTGTGTAATATGAAATTGTTATGGGCAAAGCCACACACCTTTTCATTCTATTTTTCTGGCGACTCTATGATACTTTATCGCTAAAACATATTCTAATTAGTTAACACCAGTTATGCCATTGATCTGTCAACATGGTGTCTAACCTGTAATCTTTTTAACAACTAGTTTTACCTGCTTGTAGGGGCATGAAAATGAAAGGGAGAAGCTAGTCATGAAAATGGAAGCTGTTATACAAGAGAAGGCATCATTAGAGGCTGAATTAGTTGCTTTGAAAACACAAGTTAACCGTCTAACCTTGGAAATAGAAGAACAGAGGGCCAAGGTAAAAGAAAAAACTTTAGCTCATTCAAGTAGTAGAGCAGTTATTGACTGTTTTTACCTGATTTCCACAATTACAGGTACTTTCTATAAAAACTAATAATGATCATGCTCAGTCTGAGCTCAACACAATTCGTTTGAAGATGAAGGAATGTGATTCCGAGATCAGTTGCATTGTTAAAGAGCAACAAGAACTTCAAAATAAACTTGGTGAAATGAGTATTAAGAGGAAGAAAATGGAAAATGAGGTAAAACGATTGGAGATGGAAAAGAAAGATTGTTCGGTTCGAGTAGACAAATTGGTTGAAAAACATGCATGGATTACATCTGAGAAACAATTATTTGGAAAAAGTGGAACTGATTATGATTTTGAATCACATGATCCTCTTAAAGCTAGGGAGAAACTCGAAACATTGGAGGCTCAACAATCCAGGTGAGTGGCTATGGCTTGGAAATTTGATTTTTAACTATTAAATTATTTCAAATGGCTATACTAAAATTTTTAGGCGTATCGGGGATGATTTAGTAGTTATGCAATACCCCTCTTGATAGATGCTCAACTGATTGTTGTATACTTTGGAAGATTATGCTAAAATCATTACCATCCTACCCTTACTCTTCTCAACTCTTCTCTTTACATATGAAGCCTTGAGAAAAGGGTGAACAAGAAGGTAATGGCAATGTTTGAGAAAGCGGAGGATGAGTACAATGATTTGATGTCAAAGAAAAACATCATCGAGGTTAGTTTCGTCAATCATGCATACATTTTCTTGTCTTCGTTTTACTAACTCAACTCTACTTTTTAGAAAGACAAGTCCAAAATAAAGATGGTGATTGAAGAACTAGATGAGAAAAAAAAGGAAACTCTGAAAGTTACATGGGTCAAAGTTAACAGGTGATTTTGTGTAAATCATGTGCCATCTTATTTTGGCATTCATGTCCATTTTCTCCCATTGTCCTTCACTCAAATGAGTTAACTGAGCATCTTATTTGATCTTGCAGTGACTTTGGTTCCATTTTTTCTACATTACTGCCTGGGACCACAGCTAAATTAGAGCCTCCTGAAGGTTGCAGCTTTTTAGATGGTCTGGAAGTTAGAGTGGCATTTGGTGGTGTTTGGAAGCAGTCATTATCAGAATTAAGTGGAGGTCAACGATCTTTGTTGGCACTTTCTCTAATTTTGGCATTGCTTCTCTTCAAACCAGCTCCACTTTATATATTGGATGAGGTTTGTTCAATTTTCTTGACTTAAAAATTTGATCAAGATATTATGTCATTTATTTGAGATCTTGGTTTGCAAATTTGATGTAGATTAGCTCATCCAGTTTACTTACCGGATGATTTATGCCTTTGTTTTACTTAACACCTTTCCTGAAAAATACCTCCCACCAAATTATCCAATCATAATCTGGCATGTGACAAATTCTTTTTATTATTTTTTTGAAATATTTTAATTTTTTTGGTGTGAACAGTGGAAAAGGATGCATACAGATGGGTGCATGTATTAGGATTTTGCTTTTAGTTTTGTGTTTTTTCCTCTCCTGTAGCTGGCCTCCCTTTGTCCCCTCTTCTTTCTTGGGGTTTGGGAATGGGTGCACATATGTTAAATATCTCACTCTGGTGTACTTCTAGTCTTCTAAGTCTCAAAAGGGTAAGAAAAAAGGAAAGGAATTGTCGAAGGGAAGTACTCCATACCATGAACAATTAGAAGACATGGGTGGAACTAATGTGATAATACCAATACCAATGTTTTATTTATTTATTTTTTTTAGTAGCACAGCTGGAAAGTGTCATGATATATTGTTCGATGAGTTTTGATTTAAATCACTGGGATAATTGAAAGCTAATAATATTGCTCTTGATGTTTCTTCAGTGATAGTATCCACATGTTTATGTTAAAAAAAATGGCCGTAATAGACTGTTTACCTGTCATTAGCTTTCTTTGCTGGTAATCACATGCATGGATGTCCACTAGGTTTCTCATAAGACCATCTCGACATGTTTAAATCTCCCCCTATAAGCTAGTGGTCGTTACAGGGGTGTGACATGTCATATAACTCTTCATAGAAGGACGATCTTTCTTTAGCCTTAGTTGGTCCGTACACTCCTGTCAACCAAAAAAGGTAACCATCCATGAGATTAATCTGTAATGAAAGGGATTGGCTACCTTCAATGACCTCATTAACTTGTGTCGATGGGTATTGTTGAAAACCCTTTCCTTATTTTGTGCTAAAATGTTTGAGTTGTCCTGTATTAATTAATATTTGCACGGTAAAAATTTATTCACTTGCATCTCTCTTGTTATAGTTTGTTTTACTCAAATTTAATTGACATCTAGTCCTCAATCAAATTAATGTGCAACCTGATTTTCAGGTTGATGCAGCTCTTGATCTAAGCCATACACAGAACATTGGGAGGATGATCAAGGCTCACTTCCCACATTCCCAGGTTTCTTTCATTTTCTTGATATTAATTTTATTTTTTATTTTTCTTGAAATATGATTACCATACATTCGGAAGTCCAACTGTATGATAGCCATAAAACAATAAAATTGTGAGATTTAAGATGGGATGACTTCTAGCAGCATGAAGTATTATTGAAACAAAATGATTCATATTAATAAATGCGTGCACTAGACAATATTATGGTAGCTTATCCTTTTCATTTCATTTGTCTCACAGTTTATCGTGGTTTCACTCAAAGAAGGCATGTTTAACAATGCCAACGTACTTTTCCGGACCAAATTTGTAGATGGTGTTTCCACTGTTCAGAGAACAGTTACCGCCAAGCAAAACAAGTGATCCTCGTAGCTATACAAGGTTTTAGTCCTTTTATTTCTTTCTTATTTCTGTGGAAGCAATTATTTTTTCTTATTTAGCTTGTCATATCCATGTTTTTGTCCAAGAGTAATGCTGTTTTAGCAATTCGTCACAGTCGGTCAGGTCACAATCACTACAAATAAGGTCGATGAAGTAGTGTGGGATCATGATTGTCAAAATAAAGGTCTGCTTAGACGGAGAACTTAAACTTTACACCTTCATTGGTGATTTGATTGAACAAGTCATAAAGCTTCCTCATTGTAAAATTGCTGCATAAACCACCATTCTCTCAACATTGAACTAACATCCAATTTGCTTCTGTTTGTTTAGATGGAAGTGTTAAGCTATTTGCTCAGAGTTTTTGTGTGCAAATCCACCCAGTGAATGCGATCACAGAAGTTGGTGCGTATTGTGTATGTATATGTTAAATCATTCTGCTATATCCAGTTACATTTATGTTCTCAATGTACAAAATCTTGTAATTCAAGCGTAGTATCAAAATTTCCAGCAATTTGGAGTACAGCATTGCCTCTCCTATTGATTCAATTTGCCCCAAAGCACCACTGTTGGGTTAGATAAACGAAACCATGTCATCCATTTGGTTTAGTCCCACATAAAAAAAATTGAAGTTTTTGGATTGAATATGTAATGAAGTACTGGCCAGGATGATGGTGAAGCCCAAGTGAGGCTAAAGTGATGGGTTGGAATGATTTGAAGTTCCATGTGGGTTTGGACTTTTGCCTGCTTCATGGAGAGCTCTCAACCCAGCCCAATCATTTTTCCATTTACTCTAATTTAAATGTATTGTTGACTTGCAATTACTTTTATGAAATTTAAGAGAACAAAATGACATTAGAAGTTAAATTTTCCTGAAATTTATCATTAATCTTTGGATCAATTGCATAATATCAACGTCTAGTTTAAAAATTGGCTATTATCAATGAATATCTACATGGATAGATTTCAATTTGAAAAATATGTGATCAATAATGGAAATACTTGCAATAAAGGATAAACTTGAAATTCTAAGAACTTCTATGAGTTGAATGGTAATATTTGCTATATTTACAAATATTTAAAGTTCTTTCTAATATTTGTTGGATTAATTTCCTAATTATGGTATTTGTTATAACTTTCCTTGATTTTAAAGTGCAAGTTAGAGAGAATAAGGTTGAGGAAGTTGTTAGAAAAGACGAAGAGAAAATATGTAGAAAATGAAAGCTTACCTGAAAAGCATTTATCATTTTGACATTCATGTCCCAAAATATCTAAAGAGATGAATGGAAAATTTGGCAAACACTTATTTAACTCTTGAACATTAATTTTGAATGCATTTAAAACTCAGAAACATCACAATTCCGAAACATATCTTTAACTTTAATTCCATTAGTACACAAGACCATATCTTTATATTTCTAATTTGCCCCTATGCAAGTAAATAAAATTAGTCATATTCAGATAGTTTGTGGCTTTCTTGATTTAAAATTACGGCATCCATCAAGATTTTCCTTGTGTTTAATTTCTTGCTTTTTCTTCCTTTGCTTCTCTTTACTCTTTCATATTGGCTCCTCCTCTCCGTAATTTTAATGTCTCCGTTATGGATGTTTATTGGTGACAATGTGTATGTTTGGATTGACTTTTTAAGTTTTTATAAATACGAAACAAAAATATTTAAAAATACTTAGAATTTCAATTGAAACACATTTTTTTGTGATTGTATTTCCTATATATATATATATATATAAACTTGAATATATAGTTGGTTATATGCAACAATTTTATTGTTAAAATAAGATAAACCTTGATACTAATGAATAAAAGTTAATAAAAATATTTATAATATGAAATTTAAGTGGACAAGTTGAAACGCTTCCTCTAATCAAGCGTACAAGTTCAACTTCACTCAACACATTCGTCTATTATAGCTTAATTAACATAAACTTTTCAAATAGGTGAACCATGTAAGATGCAAGGGTAATTCGCCCATCTCGAGAGGCTTTCAACTTGACTGCAATTTTTTTTTCCTATATTATTTTTCCCCATATATGCTCTCTTAGATGAGTTGTTTCCACACAAAGACTTGTTTAAAATATATAACAAGTTGACATGTTCAAAGTGGTAAGTTCATAGAACAATCCCAAAAAGTCTTCTTTATTTTTCTAAAGTATTTATCTTGAAAACGAAGCCTCTCCTCACCTGTCTATTTGGTTTTGTTACTTAATATATATGCACATATTTTAGCACTTCTCTCCACAACCAAAAATTAATGGCTACACCAAGATTTTTGGTCTTCTTCTCCTTGCTCCTTCTTCTTGCTTTCAACTTTTCGACCGGGGTTTTAGCTCGACCAGCCCGTAAGTCTTTGTTTTCTCTAATGTCTTTCTAGAAATTGAATGTAGAGACAATCTGTGGAATACAAATGACGATAATTATATTACGTCTATTGGTATGATCAAGCATGTTGGGTGATTTAACGATTATAGAAATATATGTCGAGGGCTACGTTTCGCTGTCCATGCTTATCGATTTTCACAAACTCTATGTTTGACTTGTTTTTTTCCCCTCTAGGTGAAATGGTGGCGGTGGAGACTAATTGTGAAATGGGTCGGAAACTAACAGCTCGACAGTTGGATACCTCTTGGGGAGGAAATTATTCTCCTCCTCCGCCCCCTCCTTATCGTCAGCTTCCTCGCCCTCGTCCTTGTTATCGTCGTCCTTGTATCCCTCCCTAATCATCAGTAAGGCAAAATCGCCAACGTGAATGACAAATTGTTGTATGAACTTCGAATTTTCTTTGAGGTTTGTGACGTTTAATGGTGTAGTGTGACTTTGGGTGGAGCCTGGGGCACGGGTGCATTTGGAGTTTAATAATGTCAAATAATTCAATTGTGTGTGTGATTAAAGTTTTCAAGGTATTGATGTAATAAAGAATGTTCTTTATGTAAATGGGACTGAAGACTATGTGTTATTGACTTCTTTGATTCAAGTTTAATACAGATGAGAAATAATAATGAGTGTGTGTGGGGGAGTATGTTCATATCAAACAAAGAACCACACACCAAGTCGTCAACATGGAGTATATACTTAGCTGGTGAAGATGGAAAATCTCAGACCTAAAGACCATTGAGTATACAAGTTCTTGGGCGTTGGATCCCCACCCCAGATTATTGTACAATGTAAAAAGAGAAAAACAAACTACACCGATTCTTCCTTCGAATAGTTATCAATTATGACTTTAAGTTACGTAAGTTTGTTCACATCTTAGGTCAACTCCTCTATTTGCTAAAAGCTAGTAAGATGTTGTAGTAGAAGACAACGCTAACTATTCTAGAAGGTTATTTAAGTATCTACAATATAACATAAATATGTAAATTATATCATTTCTCTGTAATTATGGTGAAAGTTGTAAATCAATATCTCAAAAAGTAAAAAACTAAAAATATCCTAGATTTTATTTAGAGGTTGTATCTTCATCTTTGAACCAAGCTAAGTAAGTAAAGTAAGCAAAGAGAGGAAAAAAGAAAGTAAGAAAGTTAGAGAGAAATTTTGGATGAAAGTGAGCGGAGTGTTTTGAAAGTAAAAGAGAATTTTCTCCAAAAATGTATGGTCCGTAAATTTTCTTAATAAAAATTTATTTCTTCTAAATGAGTGTTTATTTCTTTTGTGTCAGTTTCTTAAGCCTAAGATTAATTAGAATAATCAAAGATAGCTGTGCTGGAAAATGATGTTCAATTTGTATTTGATTATGCATATTAGCGAATGAACACTTGATTGGATTGAGTTGTACAACATCGATGCAATTCTTGATGCACTCAAATATAAATATCTATATTATTTAACTTATTCTTTGACAAATGTTATAATCAAATACGAGTGACAAATTGACAACAAGAGTTAAATAGGGTTTGGATATAATAAGACCATATTTTATTATAATTTTGGCAATGCATGTGAGTATATAACTAAAGTGACATTAACTTACATTATCAACGTAACATTAAGGAGCAAGTAATTGGTTTGTGATTTAGTTTGGAACAAGTCCACAATCAACTTTTTAGTTCGATTTGGTTTTGAAATTTGAATTGTGAACGCCCCTACAAAGTAAATGTTTTGTGTTTATTAAATACATTATAGATATACTTTCATTGAGACTTTTCAAATGAAATTAAATTCTTAAACAATAAAAATTAACACTACTACTTAAAATCTGAAGTAAAATTTGCCACATCTATAAAAGTTTAAAATGTAAATTAACTATAGTGTTTAAAATAAATACACTTTTACCTAAAAGTTATGAATTTAATTTTTATTTGATTTATAGGTTTAAATATTTTTGTTCGGTATTCTCATTTTCATTTTTTATATGAATTTTCAGTTAATTAATTTAAAACAATTATGATGTAAAAACTTTTAAAAATTAATTAAAAAGTTAATGAAAACTAATCTAATTATAATTGATTTAACTAATATTTTAAAGGAACATTTTTAAAAATAACAAAATAAACTAAAATATTTACAAGTTATAGCAAAATTTTTAATTCTATTACTGATAGTTTTCCATCACTATAGCATATAAATGACTATCAATTATAGAATTTGCTATAGATTGTAAGTATTTTGTAAAATTTGTTATTTTTAAAAATTCTCTTATTTTAAAATTAATTAATAGACATTAGTATTAATATTGAGATTGACTCTTTAATTTTATCTCATTAACATATATGAAAGCTCAACCTTTAAGCCATTGTGTTATATTTTTTGACTTTTCAACTATGAAAAAAAAAACCATTGCAAAAATCAATGAATTTGTGGGTCAGTCACGTACCATTTTCTTTATTGATTTTATTTACTCTTTTTATCTCCATGTGTAGGTGATTATTCTTCTTTTTCGATGTTTAAAAAGTGTCACAAACCGTATTCATGACAGTTATTTCAAATCCTTGTATGATGTAAAAAAGGATATGATCATCAATGATAGTTAAAAAACAACTATGGTAAAATCTTCTTTCATAACAACAAATTACTATCTACAATCTATACTATATATAAATGTGGTATTATGGAGAGAAACAATTTTTTTCTCCATTTTACCTTTTTCAAAAGTTGGATTTACTTAGTTACAATTTTAGTTTTATTGTAATTGACATTTTCATTTCATTTCAACATGAACTTAGCTCAACTGACACCTGTATATTCGTGTGGACAAGAAGTCCCAATTCAACTTCCCACCCTGCATTTATTATAATATCTTTAAAAAAAAATTTGAAATAAGTGGTATAAAGTTGATAAAATTAAAAAAGGAAAAAAAAGAAAAAAAGAATAGAAGGAGAGAAAGGTTAGAAGATGAAAGGAAAGTTTTTTTTATTTGAATTTCTAAATATTAATTAAATAATTAATAATTTTACATTTAATTATATTTAATAAAGGAATTTTAAAAGATGCAATCTATCCAACTCCTAACTATTTAAAGAGCTATTTATCCTACTGTTTTTTCTTCAAAATCTTAATTTGTTTATTGTTTATGTTAATTTGTTTGTTGTGTGATTTTTTTCTCAATTTTTCTCTCAACTTTCTTTCAAGAATGCACTAATATTTTTTCATTTATAAGAGATGTATATATGCTTTTACAAATGTCGTCAAACTAAGCAATCAATTCTTTTGGCTTCTATTAGATATTTTTAAGTTATTTTATATAATTGTCTTAAACCAATATTAGAATATTTTATAATATTTTAAATCACCCACTATAACATTTTTTATACAACTTGTAGCTATAACTATGTAAAGTTAACATTTCTTTTTATATAAAAACACTTTTTTTCCTGTAATTTGTTTCTTTTTTTTTCTCTAAACTCACCCTCTAAAAATTTCTTTTGTTTGTATGTAAAGTAGTGAAGAAGGGTTTAAGATTAAAGAGCTAGTGATTGATTATGACAAGTTACCAACAGTTACTATTACAAATTTGATCTTTTTTGACGCACACAAATTTTGATTTCTTAATAGTCATGGCAAATGACTATCAAGAAATGATATAATGTTTATCTTGACGCTTATGTATGTCAAGAAAAGTCCTCTTATTTTGTTGAAAAATACGAAAAAAACGTAAAAAAATGTGGATTTTTGATTTCCTTGATGGGCAAAGTTTTCTTAGTTTTGTTAATGGTCCACAAACGTCAAAAAAATTATTTTTGATGGACAATAAACATCAAAGATTATATATTAGTTAACTGACAATGCCCATCAAGTTAGTTAAGTTTTCTTGATGGACCAGACCATCCAAGGATGAATTTTCTTGATTAGGAATGACCATCATCGAAAAAAATTTACATATTTATTTTTGATTTCTTGATGGGTTTAGGATTTTCTTGATGGATCCAGGGTTTCTTGATGAACAAAGACCAAAAAAAGATCATGAGTTTATGGTAAGATCATGGACAAGATGATATCTTGATGGACATTGTCCATTGAGAAAAAAACTATTTTTTACGAAGCACAAACTTCAGACGTTATTACTTTTTTTCAATTGTTACTTTCTATTAATCAATAATACAACATTACTTTTAAAAAAAGTTAACTGTTGTAATTATAATTAGATTGAAATAATGGACTTTATCAAAATTAAATTAGTTATATTGTATTCAACTTTAATGAGTTGAATTGAAATTTTATAATTTAAGGTTTTTAAAATTTGTAGAAGCTATAGAAGCTGGTCAACATGAACTTAGTTCAACCTAGCATCTGTATGTATCACGCCTTTCCAAATTAACCACATTAGATTAGTTTAGATCTTATATATGGTTTTTTTAAATTATTTAAATAATAAAGTCATCTAGTTATAGAATGTATATTGACACAAAGTTTGATGTTTAATATTATCTTTTGTGTGTTTACTTTCATGTTTAATGAAATTGTATATGTTCAAATAATATGACATGATACAACTATCTCAATTATACAATATGAGATTCTACTATATTTGAATTAAAATTCATATTATGTTATTTATAGAAATCCCACTCTTTTTATATACTAAAATAAAAATAACAAATTATACTAAAATAAAATGACAAATTTAATAGGCAATGCATATGTTATTAACTAGTGAAATTTAAAAAAAGAAAAACTCACATCTTTCTTTATAACAAGTTTAAAATTTATGATAAAAGTAGAAATTAAACTCGATCAAAGATGAAAACAACCTCATTCAAAGCACTTTTTTCTTAGTCTCTCCTTTTGCTATCAACTTTTAAACTGAGGTGCAATGAATCCGTTGAATTTTGGATAAAAGACTTCTATTTTCAAAAATTTTTCATTCAACCTATTAAATGCATTTAACTAGGGATAATAATTAAATGCATTCCATACGTGAGATACACACGTTTTTCTACATTTTCTCTTATCATTCATTCTAACAAAACTAAAGAATATTTCTTAATTATATAAAATATAGAAAAATGTGTAGCACGAAATGTATCTAAGTATTGCTCTTTTTAAATAGATGATCAAAGAAATTAGGCATGGATGGAGGAAGAAATTAGACATGGATGGAGGTACGATATATTATTATTATTCTTTAAACAAAGTAATTTTTCAAAAGAGAAAATATATCAAT
Source organism: Cucumis hystrix (assembly GCA_025688845.1). Lineage (NCBI taxonomy): Eukaryota > Viridiplantae > Streptophyta > Magnoliopsida > Cucurbitales > Cucurbitaceae > Cucumis > Cucumis hystrix. The sequence goes on along the minus strand of CM046888.1, from coordinate 6,091,844 downwards.
GACCAAATTCATTGACTGAACTAACCTAAAACCTAAAAAGTCTTGTGGAGACCAAAATTTTCTAATTTGTTTCCTTGAAAGTGAAGCCCTCCCCCTTGGCTTATTGGGTTAAATTAGTTAATAAATACACACAATCATCAAACTTCCTCTAATTCTACACTAAATCATCCTCCTTTGTAAGCTTTTTACAATCACAAACTAATGGCTGCAGCATCAATAACTTTGGTTGCTTGGAAGAAAGTTATGATCTTCTTTACTTTGCTTCTTCTTGCTTACAACATTTCGGCGAGAGAACTTGTTGCTCGCACCACCTGTAAGTCTTTTTCTCTTTCCATAATACCCTTATGATACTATTCACTATAACCAAAGTATCTCAGCTTAAACTTTTGAGTTTGATTGGTGCTTTAACTGATTCGACCAGAAACTCTTTTACGTCTTTTGTTTTTGGTTAATAGGTGAGCCATCGTTGACGACAGAGATGAATGATGTGATAGACCGGAGATTATTTGTTCGGCAATTGGATACCTCTTGGAGAGGAAATTATTTTCCTCCTCCTCAAACCGCCAAGGTCTTGATTTGAACATGAGACGTTTTTATTTTTAATTACCCTTCCTTGGTCTCTGTTTTGGGGACGAGGATCTACACAAGTTGTATGAATTATTTATTTTCCCTTACAAGGATGTGGCCATTTAATGGCGTTTTGTGTGATTTTGGTGGAGTTTAACTACAGCCACAAATTCTTTTTGGTGTTAAATTCAGTAGTCTTAATATAATAAACAGTTAACCCAAAGTTTAAGAACATACTTTTGATTTATTGATCCTTTATAATGTGTGATACAGCGTACAATTTCGTTCTAGTTTGTTATAGCACCCTTATGTGTATCATGTCTGAGTTGGAAACGCCATGAATATATTACATATGCTTCGAATAATCAAGCATAGCTCGGGAGAAATGCCCCAAAATCTAAATTGTAGAACATGCTATGTTGCCTCAGAAAAAGTAAGTTGTTTTTCTCAAAGCTTATAGTATCGAAGGTGATCTTTTTTTTGGGGGAAAATTGTATTATTTGTTATTTTTTCATTTCGAATATTATTATATCAAATTTATTTGTTCATCATAGCAATTGAATTATTCCCAAAAGTAACAAAAAATCTAATTGGAATTGTCATATGTATAAATTAAAAAAAAGAAAGAAAAAACTAATAAAGAAAGAAATTATAAATTCCATTAAAATATGGTCAAACTATGGCATTCAACAAAAATAAAAACAAAAAAGGGATAGTATATATCCATTTATATATACCCTTGAACTTTAGAGCTTGCCTCGAGATTTAAACCTTGGACTTAAATAATATGTTCAATTTAAATTAAACTCCTAAATTAATTTTATGAGATTGAAAAACAATAGGTGCATCTGATAGATAACACAATGTCAAGCACAATGTCACAGACAATATGTACGACAAAAAGACCGTTGCAAAAGAAAATAGAAATATAATGACACAAAGATTGATTATCTATGTTTGATGTAAAATCATCTACGTTTGGAGGCAATGTGGACAGTGAAATTCATTTCATTATATAAAGAGTTCAGCAATTACAACAAAATTAAGTACTACTTATCTGATAAACTCCTCTTTAGTGATAATTTCCATATAGCTTGCTCTTCAACATTTCATCTTAGGATTCCCCTAAGTTTAAACTTCACCCACTTCAAAAAAAAAAAATACTTCTTCAAGATTTGTATGAGATACTCTCGATACAATATGCTTAGGCTCCCCCTAAGAGTGAGATCCTCTCACATTCACCATATTAGGCTCCCCAAATACAATATCAAATATTGAACTCCTCTTGAGTTCTTCAATATGGTTGTCGAACCAAAAGTCTCAACGACAAGTACAAGTATTTTCAATATCAATACATGAAGGTTGAAACTTAGACAAATCTTAAGCTCCAAACGTTCAATGTACTCACTTTTTAAATTGAGGCAGCTAATTATCCTTAAAATGAATGAGAACACACTATAAATATGACTAGCTATGGAAATATAATTTTAGAGAGAATAAAATAATATTTGCACGAGAATAAGGAATCTATGAAAATTTGCAAATCACACATATATGAAAAGTATATTTTGCTAAAGCTGTTCTTCGGCGGTATCATAATGTTCTTGACATGTTGACTAACATGTTGCTCTAGTTTTTTCTTTAATAAAATCAACTAGCTACGTTGAAGTAACATAAATAAATCAATTTAGATTATTAAACAAAATTTTCTTTTAAGAATCGTCATACGTTCACTAATAATCTATTTTGTAAACTCAACATTTGGAGAAGTCTATACATATTTTGAGAATTAACAATCGAAGAAGAATGAGGTTAATTGAGTAATATTCTTTTACCCCAATTGTAATAAACTCTTATAAATAGCTGGGTTTTCTCCACTAGTATGAAAATCATTACCATTCTAATAAAAGATTTACAAATTTGATTTTTGAAAGATTACTTAATGCTACTTAAGGCTACCAAAATTAATGCATGATAACCAAAAAAAGCGACATTTTAAAAAATAGTAGAATGAACCATGTTATTTATAAAATATAGCAAAATTTGGAATTTTATTAGTTTTGAGAATATATTTTAAATAATTTTGCTATTTACAATAATTTCTCTAACAAAAAAAATAGTACTTAAATTTCTCAATTTTTAAGTTTCTCAACATAATAGTCTGAACAAAAATATGAAAGAGAAAGTAATTTAAAATTGATATATTTATAAAAAATTTAACGTTTAAATGAATACAACTATTAATTTATAATTTTAAGAACAATGATTAGGTGCATCTCTCTCGTAGCTACAAAAAGAGAAAGATTTAAGAATTACGTTATTTTAAATGAAGGAACGTACAAAATAGTCACATGTCAGATTTTGATTGAATGCCCACCTAAAATTTTTCCAAAATTGAATGGTTACAACTTCTGAAGTATTTGGGATATAATAAAATGATATATATTAATCCAAATAAAAATCTAAAATAGTGTGGGGGCGAAAGAAGTCTAGAACAAAGTTTATGAACCACTTAAAATGGCCGACTTGTTTGACTCTTTTAAGTTCAAATTTCAACGAAAGAATGTATGGAGTAAGAAAAGTTGTAAGTAAGCCAGTAGGCCACACACAGCCACAAGTCTTGTTTAGTTTGTTACTATCATTTGAGTTTCACCCTTTAACTAAAACTGGCTATAAATAATATACCAACTATCAGCTACCTTCATGAGAAAAAGCTTATATCAATGGTCTCAAAAATGGCATCCTCCCCCATGAAGATTTCCCTTATGTTGAAGCTGCTTTTCTTTGCTACTTTGCTTTTCATTGCCTATACTACTATTTCTGCAACAAACAACATTCCTTTGCTCCACAAACCTCCTATTCGTAAGTTCTCTTTTTCCCATTATTTTATCATTATTATAAATGAATATATATAATGAAATCTATTTTACACAAGCAAAGAAACATATACTTCTCTTTAAGAGACATGGGAGCTAAGTTGGTAAGAAAACGATAGAGGTTGTTTGGAGAGGTGATATGAGCACAACAACCAATTTGGGGCGATGGTAAAATATGAAAATGGTGGAAATGAAATAAAATGCCTTTGGTGTTAAAAATTGAGTCCAAAATGTTTAATTAAAACAAACATGAGTTTTGGTTTACATTACACTGTAAACAGATTACATTATGGATATCCAAACACCTCCATAGTTTCATTTTGAATTTTGTTAAATCACTAACTCACTAATTGATGTAAAAGAGCTAATGAACGAAAGCTAATTTAATATTACACTACAAGAAATTGGGGATCTCTCAACGTATCATGTCATCGAGATATTACAAAAAAGCAGTAGGACTAGTTTTCCTGAAGACTAAATGGTCGTTGGAGATGTGGTTGAAAAAACCACATCGAGAGAAGATGCAAGGCGTCAAGAATGGATCATTCCCGATGCACCATTAATACGGTGTTGGGAGTTTTGAACTCCTGACACATTTCATTTATGCATCGGGAACGTATCATTCTAGACGATGCAATCGTGTCGGGAATGGTCCCAACGCCCAAAGCATAAGTGAAACTGTTGGGAATTGAGGAGCTTCAACTCCCGACGACATGCGTTGAAAATTGTTACATTTTTAATTTTTTTTCCAATTATTATTTTATTTTATTTTTTTAGGTGTAACTATTTCATTTTCAGTTTCCATCAATAAAATAGTTGAACAAAATGTTATGAGTTAATTAATAACTAAATTAACATACAAAGTTCCAACTACAAAATTGGAACATATATTTCATAACAAACATCGAACACATGTTTCATAACAATGTGCTTTTGAAAGAATAAATATATATAAAAAAAGACGTCGATCATTTAACAAAAATTCCCCCCTAGGATTTCAGGTAAAATGGCTGTGGAGTACAAAAAAGGTGAGAAGGCTGTGGTTGTACCAAAAGTATATAAACCAACTTCTGCTGATTTCCCATGGGGTGGAGGCTATGTTCGTCGTCCTCCAATCATAAACAACCCATGATATAATGAAGCTTTACAATTGTTTGGATGATCATCATCTATGTTTGTCTTTTGTGGAGCTTCAATCTCTAAGTCTTCTTGACCCTGCAATAAAAAGTACTTTAATAATTTCATATATTTCTTAATCTTATCTATTACTTTATTTCTTCTCAGTACATTATTCAAGCTCTTCTTTTTCCAATGGATCATATAGATTAATACTTCAACATGCATGGTCAAGCTGTCATATTCATTTCCATTAATTTTATTTCTTGAGATAATTAAATACTGTGTTGGTTGACCCTAGAAAAAGACCTATCAATAAAATATAATGGCTCTATGCATAACAATATGATTGAAGCAAAGTGCATGGTCGAGACATCAGTGATGTGTTTCAATCAAATAAGTTACCTAAACAATAAAATAAATACTGCATGGTCGAGTCATAAGTGCTCTATGCATATATATAGCAAAACTAATTAAAGCTAATGGCAAAAGTAGCATTAAATAAATCAGCAAATATAACAAATATGGTTGAAGCTTTTGAAAATATATCAGAATCATTTTTTAAGAGAACACCAAATTTACAAAGACAACATATGTGTTAGGACAAAGCTACAGAGGTATATATCAATAATAGAATTAGCTAAGTCTATAATAATAAACTTCTATTATTGAAAAAATTCTATTATATTTTTTAAAACAAGATTTAGTAAAATAAAGGAACAATCAATATACTCATATCTCAATGAGTTTGACATATCCATAAGTCCATAGCATTTTATCATGTCCTATACCCGATAGCGAAAGCAAATATCATTGCTACAACAATATTACAAGAGTGTTCGATTCAAAAGATAGTAAAAGAAAATGAGAAAATAGAAAAGCCTTCTAATTGAAAACAATAGTAAACATGTCAGAATTACAACAGAAAAAAGAACTCTATTTAGTGCAATAACAGGAAGTTGCCAAATTGGTATTAGATTGCTTAGAACACATTAATGATATATTTCGATCACTGACATAAGTCTACCATCGTGGATGTTTGACTATCAGAGGCAGAGTTTAATGTTAGTGATAAACTATTGATATTTCCATGCTCCAATCACCGATTTTTTCGGGATTGGATGCAAGCATTGAAGTTTCCCATAAGGTGCTTTTTTTATAATAATTTTGTTGGTTTTCTTAGATAATGGATAGTGTATTGTCCGAGTCAATTTTAATCTTATTTATCAACCAAATTAAAAAAAAGTTTATCATTGATAGACTTTATATTTATATATATATATTTATATATATATGAATGTTTGAATTAGCTGACACGTATCTTGATTAATCTTATAGAACAATTCGTTGATGAAACTCATAGGATAAATTAATTTCTAAGTAGGTGATCAATCCGTACTATGACTCCCATTTTACTACTAGACTAATCTATGATGATTCACTGATAGATTTTTATATATATTATTAATAAAATTGTACTTATATTAAATTTAAAATAAGAGATTGTCAAAAATAGAAAAATGAACAAAATATTTACACTTTTGTTTTTTGTTTTTTGTTTTTTTTTTCTATTTTGAAAATCCCCCTTAAAACATCTCAACATAAATATGCCATAGATAAAATCTAGAATTTTGAGATAGAATTCATATACCCAATAAAAGCATCTCAATCTTACAACATCAAAATAAAACAAAACAAAATAAAAATCTTGAGTAGCATGGGGCCATGTGCCAAATTTAGGACAGCCATGAAAATATATAAGAGAGTGCCAATGGAAATGGCCACTTGTTTGACTCTTTTAAGTTCACTATATGGCCCATTTTTAATTACCAGCATTAGTCTCTTGCACCTTAAATTTGCCTATAAATACAAGTAAACAAAAACTAGCTCTTCACCTAGCTAACTCCATCATCTATGCTTATTAAATGCCCTAAAAAATGGCTTCCTCTTGGAGAATTCCCCTTTTGTTGAAGCTTCTTTTCTTTGCTTTGCTTCTCATTTTCTCTATTGTTTCTACACCCAACAACGTCGTCGAGCCCTTGTTCCACAAACCTCGCATTCGTAAGTCATCATTCTCATTATTATCTAATATGCCTATTCTTTTTCAATATGTTTTAAAAATGTATTTAAAACGACTTTCAAAATAATACGTTTTTAGTCATGGTTTGTTCTTATTTTGAATACTCTCCAATAAAAAAAATTGATTGAATATAATACATTAATTTTTTTCACCTATTAAATTGACCAAGTCAATCCGGATCCAACCGTAAACACTCATAATTTAAATCTTATCAAAATAGATATATAACATAGACCCTAATTTAGGAAACTTTTTTTAGAGAAAGCATATGCATATGCAAGACATTATATATATGAACCATTTTACTTCTCCCCCTACAAAGAAAATGACAACCCATAAGTTAAATTGGTAAAAGTATATATGGTTCCATTTTGAGTTTTATATGTAAATGGTTTCAGGTAAGATTGGTGTGGATAAGAAAAATAATGATGGGAAGGCTGGTGTTGTACCAAAAGTAATAAAACCAACTTCTGAAGATTTCCCATGGGGAGGAGGTTATATTCATCCACACTTAAGCAACCCATGATCACATTAATTTTAAACTATGTTTGGTTTACATCAAGCTGTGTAATTTGTTTTTATTTGGTTGGTGGTGTTGACTTTTTTTGAAGCATCAATCTCATGTTCTTAACCCTACTATATGTATATATATATATTAATTGTTATTTCTCTCTCATCCATTATTTTGTATTTTCAATGGGCAATGTGCATTTGTTAAGGCTCTATTCATCAATCCATCTAAAAATTACTTACTCACGTCTATTAGATAACACGTTATACAAATTCATATCATAAGATAGGTGAAAATAAGTTTGCATTTGTCATTGCATAAAAACAACAGTTTGATTATACTTTACAAACTTTAATATATCATATTAGATAACATTGAGTTCCCTCGACTAACATCTTATAAAGAGCGTAAAGTTTCTCGATTTTTTAACTTGAGATTCTAAAAGAAAGAATTCGTTATTGCACTATGTATTAAAAAAAGTTCTAAAAACAAATCTCCCTCATGTGGCCTTACTTTCTTTGTAGCATGAAGTAGACTATATATATAGGTTTTTTTTAAAAAATAGTAGGCTATATATATAATGAGGTCTCTTCTCCATATATTTGACAAAGAAATAATAGCAAATAAATTGAAAATCTCTAGGGTAGAATCCCCATGGATTTAAAAAATTAACAAAATGAAATAATCCCAAGTTCAACTTGGATTAAATATATGTCCATGTGAGTGTGTAGTTGGAACCAAGGTTTTAAATGTTATTGATGCTCTAAAATGTTATTGAAGGTTATAATTATTATGAAAATGTGTTGATGTCCCAATAAATATTTTTGTTTAAAAATTAAAATATAAAAATGCATAAATTAATAGGTAAAAAGAGATTTTCAAATTAATATAGTAAAACGAACCAAAATACTTGGTAAATATATTAAATTTTTATATTCTATCAATAATAAACATAGACTATAAATAAGAAGTGGTATTGGTAGACACTAATTGTAGAAGTTTATTAGTGCATTGTCAGTATCTATTATTGATAAAATCTAAAATTTTATTAAACAGTTTTGTTGTTTTTCCTAGATAAAAACATTTCAAACTTGTATTAAATAAGGTCAAAGTGTAATTTCCAAGATTCTATAGTTGTATTTCATCGATTTTTTTAGTAGAAGACAAACAAGAAGATCTCTTGGGTATCATCTGATCACTATGGATTTCAAAAAATTAATAGAAACAAAATCCTCAAGAATCCTTTAGATCAACTTTTAGATAAACGTAAATATATTCATGTGAGTGTGTAGTGGACACCAAGATTTAAAAGAGAAAAAAATGAAGCCTCAATTTGAAAAATAATATATATCATAAAATTATCGGATTATACTTCAAATTTATCTAAAAAAACGTATAACCATTCATAAACCGAATTGCCTAATTATTTTAAATGATTATCTAACTTAGTATTAGTCAAAGCACGCTTAACTAGGGAGTTTTAATGAAAAATATAATCTAATGTGTATTAGGGTTGACATGATCACTCCAAAACCAAAATTTCTTCTAGTAGGTTCAACATTTTTTATTTTCCCCATTTTTTTTTGTAGCAATTTCCAAGTCAAGTTTGAAAGAGTTCAATATACAATACCTCCCCTTCTCTTCTCCAATATTAGAACAATCAGCCATTTCATCAAACCTTTATTAGCATTGATGTTAGCATTTATTGATCAAAGACTGCTAATGTTGACTTGATAGCAAGCCCATTTATAAGGAATACCAATTTGTAATTAAAGTAGGAATACCAATTTTTCTTTTCTTTCTTTTGGTTCAGAAAAAAATATAAAAATTTGGGAGCCCCAGTAGTGAAAAATTACTGTTATATATATATAGTGCACAGTTTCAAATCGCTAATTATTAATTTATAGGATCATTAATAATAATCAAACTGTTATGTAAAAGTTAAACACTCAGACATAATAAGATCTTACCCTCTCAGGATCCATGTTAGTTTTCTCCTTATAGGGTGGACTAGGCATAATAAAGTCTACGAAGTATTAAGTCTGCATCTATCGATCTATGACTTTCTTAACTTCTATTGACCGATGTTGGGGAATTTGCCTATGAGTTGGACATATCGTATACTTCTCTTGGAATGATCCAGTTGTTGGTCATTCTCTTCAAGCAAAAACTTAGCCATATTTTTACCGCAATAACAATTTTCATTGACACCATTATGTTAAACCTCGCTTGAACGCCGTAGTTATTGTCTTGTTTTGTGTATTGTCATACTAAGTAAAATATCTGTTGTCAGAATATGAACACGTTAGCAATTGGAAAAATAACCCCTAAACCCTTCAAGCTCCATCGCCTAATTAAAGTTGTAACCAAGTTTGTTTTGGGTTCTTTATTTATAAACGCCACCAACATTATCTATATATTCAAAACATTATTTCAGCTTTAAATCTGCAACCAAGTACAAATGGTTTTTTCCATAACAGCTTTCATCGCTAAGGTTGTCATCTTTGCTTTGCTACTTCTTGTGTCGTTCAATGTTTCCGCGATGAACCAGCTCGTCGAAACCAATAGAGCTGCTCGGATAGCTAGTAAGTTTTCAGCTTTCAATTATCACTCAACTCGAAAACTTATTAATAAGCATATAGTTTACATAATAAGAATGATCTAAAATTTTTTATTCGTTCGTACTTTAATATTACCCTGAGTTTGGAATTCGAATACAGATCAATTTTATGTTCATTCGATAACATCTGAAACATAAACTTTAGGTAGAGCTAGGGGTTATTCTTCATCGGTTCATCGAGGTTGATTTTTGGCTAAAACTGACACTGATCCCACTGATTTGTTGGTTTAGAGATTCGTTGGGTGGTAGTGAAAATTTATTAGGGATGGAACGTCCAACCGACTACACAAATGATCGCCTGGTTTTGGGAAGGAACTCTATCGGAGCCATACTAAGATGAAAAAATCCTATAGTTCTTAGTGGCGTTGGTCGGTTGGTGATCGGAAAAAAGACACCAAGAAGAGAGAAGAGAATCTAGTTTCGAGAAAAATGAAAATATCCGTTGTCATGGTGATATACCCATTGATAAATTCATAAGTTGAAGGATTCGACATTAGTATTAATATTATGTGTGTACATCAAGAAAAATACAATTTATTTAGTTTAATATAAATATGAGTATAGTATGCAATAATAGTATTAAATATTTTCTATCTTCAAAAGATGATAGTTAGTTGGTGCGAGCAAAGTCTCACATTGTATATACTGTTTACTTGGAACATAAGCTTTTATGATTTTAATTACTTTTAGTTTCACAAATCTTATCTCTTTTATCTTAATTAATAATGTGAGACTTTGGTGGCATCTAAAGGAGTTGGTTTATTTAGCTTATTTGTCACACATTTTTTTTCCCTTTCAATTAAATAGGTAAGACAAGGATTGAAAAGAAGGATGTGACGAATGACAAATGTAGAAGATTAATCGCTCGAGAGTTGGATTGGCCTCCTTGGAATGGAAATTATGCAATCCCTCCTCCTTCTAATCCTACTCGATCTTGTTTAACATGTTAAACTTAATTATAACCTTATATATTTCTTATAAAAAAGTTAAGTTAATTAATGATAGTTTAACTTCCATTTGCATTAGAAAAGAAAATTATGTGATTATGCGTTCAAACTCCTACAGCATCATTTTCTATCGATATAAATATTAAATTCATCTTTGAACTATAAAACTGCTTGTATTTTTCATTCATTAGTGGTATAATACTATAATTAATCAATAAATTTGTCTATTTTATATTCTATCATTTAAGTCACATATACAAAACTCATTTTATATTTCAAAAACACGAATTAAGTTTAATTGGTTTTTTTTTACCAACTCACTACCAACTCTCTACATCTATCAGCCACCATGAACAAAGTCTAAGATGTTCTCTCACACAAGCCTCAATAAATTAAAACACAACTTTTTATTTTAAACTAAGAAAATCATATTTAGTTAATATACAAAACTTTTGTATCATTTAAGTCATATTTTTTCTCTTTTAATATTTTGCAAATGTAAGTTTCTCATATACGCCTTAATATAGACTAAAATATCTCTTTTTCTAATCAAAAGTCAAATTTAATTTAATCGTTACTTATATGTATATTCTAAACTTATTGAAAAACATAAATTAAGTAGATGGTTTGAGGGTGAAATAGTGAACTTCGTCAAAAGAGTTATGAAGTCTAAAGTATTGTGGACTTGAGTTTTATAAGATATACAAAGTTGATGGTATTCACAGTTTTTTTTTTTCTTTTAATTACTAAATGATCTTCTTTTAATTTTTTTTTGAGGGTAAAGAAGAGAGGCATTGAGATTGAATGCACATAATCATTGCCTTATTTCTTCACATGAATTGTTTTGTATTTCAGCCCTTTTAAAAGAATTCATTTGGGTAATTCTAATGATAGTAATTTTGGATATAATATAATAAAGTATATAACAATATTAATTTTTTTTAAAAATTGTAAATATAAGAAAGTCTATCATCGTCGATAGACTCTTATGATCTATCACGAATATATCAATGTTAAACTTTAACCGATTTTATTATATTTACAATTTTTTTAAAAATACTACCACATCTAATACTTTGAAATTTAATTCTATATTTGTAACTTTCACAATTCATTATGATTGAACAATCTTACAAAGGTGGAAAAAATATTTCCCATCTCTCTCTTTTGGAAGAAACCTTCTTTGTTTAGATAATTAATTATTTTCTTCTATGAAATCCCTGCCCCATTTATAGTTAAACAGGAGTAAACTTTAATATATAATCATTTATCATAGTCTTAGACTTTTTAAAATATATTTAACACTAGTATAGATGCACTATTCCAAGTCTATACTATTTTATAATTATGATGCTTTTACTATCTCTTGCTCTTAAAAAACTTTCTATTAGACTTTTTTAGCCTAATGTTTCCCCTTTCAAATAAAATATGTAACAACACTTGACTTTTTTTTACATAATATTAATTAGATCTCTATTATAATCCTTCAAAAGGAAAACTTCCATTTTCCTTCACAATCCTTTTATGTGTCCCTATGAGGAACAGTAACCCTATATATATATATATATTCAAGTCTTAAATTTCTTGGTCAAAATTAATTTAAAATTTGTTTCCTGACTTTGTCAAAATCAACTTCTTGGCCCAAAAAACTGAGGTATAAAAAGTAAAACAAAGAAAGAAAAAACAAAGAAAATTTGCAAATCGAATAAGCGTACGTTCTCCTTTTCGAAGTGACATTTTTTCCAGTGCAACCAAACATCCGATAAAAATTGAATTATTTTTATTTTATTTTTACTTTGTAAAAAAGGAAGCATGAGGCAACCTATCGTTGCCCTACTTCTTTATCATTTGTGAATATCACATCCTTCCAAATTTGTTTGTCATCTCAATTTCTACGAAGATTGAAGTTCATCTTATCCTTCATAGGAACAACATGCGTACTTGCTAGCAAGGGACGATGAGAATCTCATATTGAAAAAAATCAAAGACCTCGTAAATATTTTTATGGAATACATGAGCTATTCTTCTTATTGTTGAGTTTTAATATATGTGTACTTAGCAACCACAAAGTGTGTAGTTCGAATGATCCGAGTCTATCTATTGTACTTACAAAACTCAAACTCCATCACACATAAGCAATTTAGAGCCTCTGATCCACTCATCGATATTTAAAATAACATCCAAAAAGAAGAAAAATATTGTTCTGTAACTCTAAAAATAAAGTATTGATTAAGAAAAATTGTTACCATTTGATAACGAGATACTGAAAATTTTAAGAGATTTGACCAAAAGTATTTCCACTAATATAAAACGAATTGCCTTTTAAACCATACTTAAAAGAACTAAATATATAGGATAATGATCATAACTTAACCCTCAAGTTAGTATACTTTTAGTTTTGCTTACCTCTTCTTCCTCTTTTAATTATTATTATTATTATTTAAAATATTCAAATGTAAACGTGTTTTTTTGGTCCTAACCTACCAATTCCAACCCAAAACCCCTCAATTTGTTAACATAACATAGCTTACAATAAAAGAGACTATTTTTTTTTGTTGTTGTTGAAAACATAATAACAAATAAAGAACTGTTTATAGCACGACGACAAATGGGTTGTACCGCTAACTACACTCAAAGAAAAGAAAAAAGAAGAAAACAAAGAAATGTGTGAAGCCTATGATGCTTCCAATGGTGGATGTATAGAAATCTTGGCAAGGAGTTTACAGTTCAGTAAATAAAAGTAGGGCTTAAACTTGGATCTAAAGAAAACTCGATATAAATTATAAAATCAAATATATATACAAAAGATGGGTGAGACAATGACTATTTTGGGCCGTTTTCTTTGACCTTGCAATGAAGAGAAGATTATATATATACAAGCCTTTGTTGGGTTTATAATACACTAAGAAACTAAAGTCTCTTCTATACTAAGTTCAATAAATTAAAGTCTCTCTCTATACTTCAAATATATAACAAAGGCTTGAGGTTTTTGCAGACAAAAATGGCTTCCACAAAAGCATTTTTTGGTGCTTGGAAGATTATTGTCTTCATTGCTTTGCTTCTCCTACTTGCTTTCAACGTTTCTTCTAGGGAACTCAATATAATGGCTGACACAGCTCGTAAGTTTTCTCTTCTCATGATAGTTCTTTGAGATCATTACTTCGTTCAAGTTGCATGTTAATATAATTAAACTATGCCAAGTTTAATTTGGGTAAATGAATAATTTAATATATATGACATCATAACAGGGAGTCGTATTATTCAAACTTCTGTCTTATAATGTCTCATTTTCATTCTTTTCCATTAATATTACTTCTATTTTAGAAAAAAATGAATATTATGAATTTCAGGACAAAATAATCAAAACAAACAAACTATAAATTTGCATCACGATACACAACCATAGAAAACCATGCACTCAAGATTACGGGTGTGTAAACGGGTTGGATTGGCAACACGAATAACTCAAATAGAGTATTTCCAACCCAACCCTTAAAATATGGGTTGGGTTGTCGAGTTGGAAAAGACTTGCTTTCCTTTTCTAATTTCATCATTTCATTCTGAAAAATAGGTGAGACGATAAATAATACCCTCCAGCTATGACTAATATGATTAACTGCAGGAATAGCTAACATAACAAAACGAACAAACGTAACAAAACAAACAAATAACACAGAAGACTTTGATAACCTAGTTCGAAAAATACGATCTACATCTGGAGAGCTTTTTTGCTCAAATAAGAAATATTATTGAAATTCAAAAGGCAGTAACTTAAATCTAAAACTACTTTGATAAGTTATCACCATAACTTAAAATAAACTCAGGCTCCCCTGAAGGTAATCGTGAATCTCCTCGAAGACGAATTCAGGCTCCCCCTGAATTCATTGACCGAAGTACAATTATCTCAGTCTTTATTCATATTTCTTATCAATTGACACTCTGTCAAATCACTTGAGGATCTTCAATAATCTGTCATACTGCAAAAGGTAACTTAGACACCTTTGAAAACTTTCTTCAGTAACACGAATTTCTTCGAATAAAAATTCAATAATCTGCACACAAAAACTTGCGAGAAGCTTCACAATTTAAAGACTTTATCAAATCTTCAAGATCGTCTTTGAATCTCTTATCTCGTATACACTGAAACTACTAAAAAGAAGATATATATCAAGAATTCTTCATAAAATAAAGAAAGTAATCAATTTACCTCGTACAGATTATTCACAAAAAATATAAACTTTTGAACATCAACTATGAAGAATGGATTTTACGTTAAGAGAACTTCTGTTTTTAAAGAGCCAAGAAAGAAGAACTTCTTTACGATAAAATATTCTAAATATGAGGAATATCTTTCATCTTCTTCTTTAAATGAGATATTTAAGAAAGATCTTTTAACTTCTTATTAAAAGATATTTATAAATGATGCTAAAGATAAGAAAAATATTTTATCTTTCTTTAAATAAAAATAAAAATAATTTCATATTTGTCAAAAAATCTAACATGCACACTCTTAGTTAAAACACACAAAAACTATAGATATTCTAAAAAAACTATAGATCTACTAAATTTTCAACGAAGGAAAAAAACTCAAAATAAATAATCACTAACATTCGAACGTCGGAGACTGAGGAGGTGGTGAACGATGGAGATGAGAGGTCGAGACGAGGCGTGGAGAGAGATGAGGCACAATGTGAAGAGTTCGAGAGATGAGAAGGAGACGGTGAGAGACTAAGCGAGATGAGAATGACTGAAGAGGCGCAACGAGATTGATAGAGAGAGGTAGCGAGGATGACAAAAGAGAAATGAAAAAGCGTGAAGAGCGACGTCGTTGACCAAGTTGTTTTTAGTTTTCCTTTTACTAAATTAATAACAACAGGAAATTAATAATGCATTTTTTTTTATTCTTACTTTGTAAAAAAGGAAGCATAGGACAACACTTGATGTCCTTCTTCTTTATCATTTGTGAGTATCAAATTCTTATAGTTCGAGTTATTTGAGTTACTCTTACATCTCAACTCAAGATAAGGAGGAAAATGGAGAGTAAACCAACATGATAAAAGAATCAACAGTATATTAGAAAACTAAATTTACAATTTTGTATAAGACTAACTTCAAGTAGAAAGATAATAAATATTATATGAATTTATAGTTTAAATACAGTATATTATCTCATCCCAAAATAATATGATGTAGTGGCACAATGGGAAAAAAAATATTAGGCATGTTTTATTCACGTGCGACCATAAAGTGATTATGTTTTTCTTTATCGTCCAATTTCCAATAATTGATTATAATTTTGTAGCTTTAAGTTTTAAAAGGAAGAATTATTATATACAGTAAAAATGTAAAAATGTATTTATAAAATATAGTAATGATAATACTTCTATAATATAAACACCGAAAAAAAGAATGTTTAATCAATTTAAGTTTTAATCTACATCATAGGTATTAATTATAAAAAGAAAGTGCTTTGCATGTGGGTTTCTATTATCCCTTCCAATGATGTGATATTGTGATTTCTATTTGGGGTTGTGCAGGAAGGACCCTTTTAATTTCCAAACCTATGACTTTTGTAAAATAGTTAACATGTTATTTTTAAATTAACTAGAGGCAATAATATTGAATGCTAGTTTGAATTTTTTCCTATATATATATATTTGTTTTATTTACTATTTTAAAATTTAATATTAATTCCGAACTTACTAATTGAGTTGAGGGAACAGACCATTATATTATTACTGGCAAAATGTTTTTAATTAATTAAAATATAAAATATTATTAATGTTGTTTTAAAATTATAATATATATATTTTCTTGAAAAGGTATTGTAATTAAATTACACTAAGTTGAGATAAGCTCAGGTTAGAAAATTTTATATTTCATCATTTATTTTAATTTTTATACATGTACGAAATTAATGAACAAACACAAACATTTAATTTGCACATATTAATTAAATCTCCATATTCTAACCGGTAACTTTTAACTTCTAGACATCAATTATACTTCACACACCCAAATATGTACATATATTTATTATTTCATATGTTTAGTTTTTATATATTTAAATTCTATATATTTAATATCTACACTACAAAACAATATCTAATATCTATAATCCAAATGATTTTTTAGTTTTTCATAGCCGTTTTTTTTAAAAAGCATTTTAAATTACTTTTTATTTTATCGATTCATAAACTTTCAATAGAAACAACGTCATGATGATATCATAATATAATACTTATTATACACGGAATTAAAAAATTCCAAATCTTCTTAAACTTCTGGTCAAATTTAATAAAAGAAATGTTAAACTTTGACATTTTTTTAAATTTAAAAATACAATTTATTCATAAGTTGAAATAATATCCTTGGCCTTTTTAGTGTCATAAATGCTTCTAGCTACCCTTGGAACTAACAGAAATCCATCACTTAAAAATTTGGATAAAATGAAAAGAAGGTCAACTTGAAAAGGATGTGTGTGGTTGTTGTTCAATGTTTTCATAGGTCTCAATTTTCATTCAAACTTACTCTCACACCGACATTTTAGAGGTCAATTTTTCAGTTTGATAATTTTTTTTCTAAATGTTCATGAAAAGGGTCCAACAAAAATGAATATGTTGTTTTAACAAATTAAAAGGATAAAGTGGTAGATTTTTATACCTAGCTTAAAATTATTATTAACTGTATTTGTAATCTTAGGTGAGAATGGAGTGGAGGTGAAGGAGAAGGAGAAGGAGAAGAGATCATATAATCAAGTGTTGGATGGAGGTTGGAATGGAAACTACCATCCTCCAAATAAGTTCAAGGATGAACCTTGAAAACTCAATTTCCTTTGAAGGATATATAATTATCAAATTTATTTGTATTTTTTTCTATTAATATTGTAAATCATATTATATTTGTATCTTTTAATAACGATTTCAAACATTTCTATGGTTGGCCTAGTTTATATATTATATTCATGGTATGATTTATTGTGTGTATATGCAAATTTGGATGGAAGGATAGTTACAAATTTGTGACTGATGTGTCAATAAAAGATTTCTTAGAGAGCTGTGGAAAGGTGCTGTATTTTTTTTTAATTGTTTTTTCCTTGTTGGGAGAGTTGTGCACTGAAGTGAGACAAAGACAAAAAAAAAATAGGAATGATTTGGATTGAAAGTTGCAAGGGTAAAATGGAAATTAGTAAAAAATTTGAGGGCCAAAAGGAAATGTGAAAGTTCTCTATTATCACACTTTTAATATAGTAGAGATAGAAACACAGACATATACATATACATATGCATATGCATAGATATGCATACATACATATGTATACTCTATTATATTTCTCAAAAATTTTCAACTCGTAGCTTACACCAATTTTCTCGACGAAAAAAAAAAAACACCAAAATTTTAAGTTAAAATATATAATCACACTATTTTTTTCTTAATTCCAAAATCAAAATATCCTCTTGAAACATACCTAAATGACAATATATACATAGTTAAACACAAAACTATTTGACTATATTAACACACACTTAACTAGGAGTTGGAGGGTATCGAAGAAGGGAGGAAAGAAAAAGATAAAAATAGAAAGTTAAGACAATTTTAGAAGTTTTGTTTATTAACGACAATTAGGACACAATTTTTATATTTTTTTTTTTTAGTTTGAAGAGTAGTTTTGAAAGTTTTAAAAGTTTAGAGGTAATTTTGACATACAAAATGCTAACGGTTTTCATTTAAAACTAACTGTAACAATATTTTTGAACTAATTTAAAAATTTGTAGAGTATCTCTTAAATTTTTGTAAACTTAAAGCTTAGATGAATTTTCATAATTTAATTAAAAATGTGTTAGTGATATTTAAGGGTCAAATTAAAGTCGAAGAAGAAATAAATCACAAACATTCAAAAGCTTCAATTATTATTACATTATGAATTAAGTGGAGTGGTGTTGTGTCTTTGTCAACTTTTGGTCAAAGTGATCTAAAAGCCATCATCAAAGCTTTTGCATACTCGACTTGTTTTTATGACTATTTATATATTATTTTTTATATATATTCTTCTAAATAATCAATCCTCTTTTTTTTTTGTTAGAAAAATTGACCCTTTCAAGTATCATCAAAGTGGTTGTGGCTGGGGGCAAAGCTTTCCAATACTACTGCTATAGGAATTTTAAAAAAAAAACTAAAAGAAAGTGAAAAAAAAAACACGAAAAACTAAAGAGAATTAGAGAAAAACCATATCTACCCGAAAAGAAATCTACTATGTGAAAAATTATTCATATCAAACAAAATTCTCTTATAGAATAGAATTACGAGAGTACTCAGAGCTCAATATTATATTCTTCCCACTCTCATGCTTAAGAGATTCGCAAACCTCAATATTATATTCTTCCCACTCTCATGCTAGAGAATTTCTCTATAAGAAAAATTAAGCTAAATTTAGGATACACACGAACTTTTGAGTTTAATTGTTTTTAATTGAGACGAATTAAAATTATCAAAATTGTGAGATTCTATTATGTGCTTGGAGTCTATCATTTTCTTTTAATTTGGAACCTTTTGATGGGGTAGAATTGAACTCTTCTAATATTTTGCCAAAACCCAATAATATGGTCCAAATATTATACACTTTTGACATGAACTCTCATGAATTTATTTTTAAAATCACCTTCGAAAAATCGTATACCTTTGAAAATATAGTTGTGATCATTTATAAAATATAGTGGTAGCAGTAATACAAGTCGAACCTTAGAGAACCGCTACATTCTTTTAATTAAAGACTTCAGCATTTTTCTAGGGAACTGAAGGGAAGTTGTTTGTTCATTTGTGAGATAGTAAATTAAATGTGCAATGAAATTAAACCAAGAGTAGTGCAATGCTGAAAAGTATTACGATCAAGTGTTCTTATGATCCAGGAGATCCTAGGTTGGGTCATGTCCAAATTCCTTCTAACTAAGCAAATTAATTATTGAATCTATTAATCAACTCAACTCATATTCCATACCTAGCCTAAATTAATTAGAGAAGCTAATTAATTATAAACAGTCCAAGTTTATTAATTATTCTTTAATGAGAAGATGAGAAACATGCAATTCATCTAAGATAACAACATTATGAGAAAAAGGGTAGTGCTAAGTTGATCAACTAAAAGAAAGCTTCTAATTAGATGAAGTGAATCTATACCCAACCTCACTAATTGCCACAAAATCAATTCACCTACTTTAACAATTATAGTGAATCTATAGCTCTAAAACCAAATCAATTAGTTTGTCAAACACTATTGATAAACTATAATTATTATTATAAAATCTTAGCAAAAATAAACCAATTCAAAGTTCAATTATGAATCATCAAGATGAAGTGAGAAATCTCACAAATTACATGGAAGAGAAGAAACTCTTTAAGATCCAAACTAGAAATTACTTGAGAACGAGAATAATCATCATCAAGATCGAGAATACAAGGAAAATATTGTAAAATCAACCTCAATTGTACATAATATGATGGGGGGAGAGTTTTTGTCAAGGAAGAATGGGAAAAATAAGATATCAAACAACGCTCTAGTGGCCATGATGTTTTTTTTTTTTTTATTAAAAAAACTAGCTTTGCTGCTTTGCAAGAATTTCAGTTTCTAAAAAATGTTTGGTATTGCGACATTACGCAGTGTTAAAATATTGCACTCACAAAGAATGTCAGTCGTTAAACACCATATCTCTTTGGCACGAAGCAGCGTCGTGCTCTTTCTTGAAAGTGAGCTATCGTAAAAGTGCATTGTAATAAACATTGAGAGGGAGAAATCCTTTTTCACATTTCTTCTCTCGATTGACACTAATTAAATGCCACCAAACTGGTTCGAACTAATCTTATTTCCACCCTTAAAGGGAATGCTTTTGTGTGCTCGAGGTCTATAAAATCATTGAATAAACGTTAAAAACAAATGAATATACTAGAATTAAGTTAGAGAGAGATGAGATAGCAAATGTATTTCTAAGTACAAGTGGGTATAGATAAAAGACTTATTTGGAGATGGTACTTGTTGGACCACCTTCTAAATTAATAGCCGCAAGGGTAGACTTTATCTTTAAATTAAAAGGTGTTGAAAATTGTGTGTGTTTGGGTTGTGTATAAATTAATATTGTTTGAAGACTTTTGTGATTTATTTTTCAATTCCATCTATGTATCTTAGATATCACTAAACTTATTTCCTTAAAATAACACAAAACATATCCCTAAATATAGGCTCAATATGTTAATCCCAATTTACATGCAAAGCTTCCTTCAACTAAGGGATTTTATATATAAATTCGTTTTCTTTGATTTATATCCTAAAAGTGATATTAATGTCAAATTACTATAAAAGACAACTATTTATTAATTTAAATTATAATAATGCTATAGTTATATGGGGCTGATCGGTCAGTGACAATGGTGGTGGTAGTTGTTAGTACAAGTTGCTAAAGTTGGTGGTTGAGGAAGTGGATATATCGATATATGTAGAAGATTTTGTGTTCAAATACTTACATATTATAATATTAAATGTACATGTTTTAGATATATTATATTGATTAATTTGTTAGATTGTGTGTAAATAATATAAATATATTGTAAATATTATGAGATCGTCCTATCTTTAGTTTCTAAACTATCTCAAGTTAAGATTTCTAAATCGTCGAATAAAAACCACAAAAACACATTTAATTAAAATTGGAGTTATATTATGAAAATGATTGAACTAATTGAACAAAAAACCTAAAAATCAAAACAAGTTTGAGTTGTTTAACAAAGACTTTTTTGTTTTCCTCAAAACAAATAAACAAATAAGAACACTTGAATGTAATTAGGGACTTGGGAATTCATTTCACATGATTGGGCTATGTGAATTTTCATTCATAAAATTTGTCCTTTTAGAAAAGTCAACTATCACCCCACTTGTAAATATTCAACACTCTTTTTTCGTCAAAATATTCCATTTTCTCCAATTATATATATATATATATATATATATATATATATGATTTTAGAAAGAAAAAAAATACACATATAGCCTCATTAATAGGGGTTTAAAAAAGTTTTTTTTTAAAATAGAAATATGTGACAAACTATTTGCATTTTATAGAATAAAACCACTAAATGATAAAATTGATTTTTCTGTGAAGTATAAATATTTTGTCAAATGTTTTATTTTAAACAATATTCCTTAAAAATATCTAATGACTAAAAGAACTTGATCAATTCTGTACCATTCGTACAATTTGGACTTGGGTTATCAACTCACTAATTTAACTTAAATGTGATCAAATAAATGTTAAATCATAGATTAGCCCAAAAATTTATGTTGATACTAAAGATATAAATTTAAAATTAATTAAAATCTAAGATTCATTTTCACGAAAGATAACTACAAGTATAACAATTAAACTCAAAACATATTAACAAATATAACACAATTTAAATAAATTTGCATCTAATATAACAAAATTTAGATCACGTTTTTCGAGGCCTATAAAAAATAGACTAAATTGTTGGTAAAAATTTATCAATGTGATAAAGTTTATCATTAAAAAAAAATAGAATATTTGACAAAATATTTTGACTGAATCAAATGTAATAAATTTTGTTAGTAATTTTATTTTATAAAATGTAAATAATTTGTTGATTTTTAAAAAGAAAATCCCTAACTATTATCTAAAAACGAAAGTGACTTTGGTTCAAAAAGTTTAGGCTAATCAACTACTTTTTTTGAACGTGGTATAAGAATGATTTCTCTTTAATATTTTGTAGCTAATTTACAAATTAATTTTGACCACTTTTAACTTTTGAAAGATTTTCCTTAAATTTATTTTTTGCTGAAAAACTTGGACCATAAAAAGAAAAGAAAAAGGAATGAATGATTATAATGATTAAAAAATAGAATTATATATATTCTCTTCCAACCATTTCGTCAAAGTCCACTTTCGTACTAATAATGGAAAATCGTTTGTCCTATCCGTCGGGCCATTTTGAGTTCTTTCACCAAATGAAAAATTAACAATCCATTAAAATATATATACCAAAATTTATATTAATATTGTTAAAAAAACCATATCATAAAAACATGTTAATTATATTATTTGAGTAAATGTCGTTGCTAATAATGTCATTTGTTGAAGTTAATCAAACATATAATTTCTTTAATTTCTTTGTATTTTTAGAGTATTTATCACTTGTCACACATTCAAAGAAGGTCAATATATATTATTTATTCTCAACTTGGAATTTATTTTTCTTAAAATAGCTGTTCTTGCTATTCTACCTTCCATGCATGTGACAATCTCCTTGCTATTTGTTTATTATGATTATATTTAAAATGTTCAAGTTCTGGAATTAACCATATGTATATAGAGATTCTTTATTATATCTAACTAACAATAACTTTGGTTTTATATGGTGTCATTATCTCTTTACAAACTTTTACTTATTCATTAGATCATGTGATTAAAATGAATAAATAAATACATATTGATTTATTTGACTTGAATAAATTAAAAGTTTTAACTAACAGAGAAAAGTTACAATAACAACTTAAGTAAATTTCCTTTATAAAGAAAGTTATATGAACACTAATCACCTAATTATCTCCATACTTGGTTATCTATCAATATTTGTGTCTTACACTTCAACATGCATGGGCAGATGTGAGGAATTTAGGCCATGTTTATTCTAGGTGAAACATATGGATAATATAAAAATTGAAGTAGATTTATTACGTTTGTTGTCGTTTACCTTTAATTTGTTTCATATATGTAGGTATGATGCACTTTTAAATATGTAATAAGTAAATCGTAAACTAATTGATGAGTGAAGGGTAATCAATCAAATTGCATTTGAAAATTACGTAAAACTCAATAGCCGATATTGATTATTACCGTTTTGATATGATATTGTTATACTACAAGAATTTATGTATATGACACGTACTTATTGTTATCGTTATTGTTACTATTATTATTTGGTTAAAGAGTAATGATAATAGTGGTTTTTCTTTTTTACACAAAAAGCAAAGTGGAGGGATTTTTTTTCTTAATAATTTAGCAAGATTAAATTACTAATTTTTTAAAGCAAGTGAATGGTTAATTGATTAAGCATAATTAATAATTTTTTCCATCCTAATTAATTAACAATAGAAATATTTATTGGATAAAATTTGAAATTTTAATATATATATTTTAAAAATATTTGAATAGTTTTATTATTTATAATAATTTCCAATAATTATCTTCAAATATATCAACTGTGACGAAGGTATTCAAATGAGGGACTTGAAATATGTTCTAACAAGTTCGTCGTTCATTTCCATTCCTTCCAAATCTAAACACCTTTTTCTTTCCTTTTCATTCACACTGCAAACTTGAAAGCAAAATCTTTGACCAAAATCAACCTTCCCAGTTCATCCTTCTATATCTTCTTCTCATCTTTCCCATTTCCCAATCCAAAAACTCACAGCCATGGCGACTCCCACCCAAATCCAACGGCCACATTATTCTGTTTCATTCACTTCCCCTGTTTTCCTCACCTTCCTTCTTCTCTTCTCCATCAAACCCATTAACGCCATACCCACCGAAGTCGAAGCTCTTCTAAAATGGAAACAAAGTCTCCCAAAGCAATCCCTTCTGGATTCATGGGTCATCTCTTCAAACTCAACATCCTCTGTTTCAAATCCATGTCAATGGCGAGGCATCTCCTGCAACAATCAGAGTAGTGTCATTCAAATCAAACTCGACAACACTGGTTTAATAGGTACTCTCGATCATTTAAACTTCTCTTCCTTACCAAATCTCCTTCGTCTTGATCTCAAAATCAACAATCTCACTGGTGTCATTCCACCTTCCATTGGTGTTCTTTCAAAGCTTCAGTTTCTTGATCTTTCCACCAACAGTCTTAATAGTACTCTGCCTCTTTCTCTTGCAAATCTCACTGAGGTTTTTGAACTTGATGTTTCTCGTAATTTCATTCATGGGTCTTTAGATCCTCGTCTTTTTCCCGATGGGTCTGGAAATTCAAGAACTGGGTTGAAGAGTTTGAGGAATTTCTTGCTTCAAGATACTCTGCTTGAAGGCAGAGTACCTGAAGAAATTGGGAATGTTAAGTCTTTGAATTTGATTGCTTTCGATAGAAGCCAATTTTCTGGTCCAATTCCTCAATCTATAGGGAATTTGAGTAATTTAAACATTCTTCGTCTTAATGACAATCATTTCACTGGAGAGATTCCTCGAAGTATTGCAAATTTGAAGAACTTGACTGATTTGCGTTTGTTCATTAACGAGTTATCAGGGGAAGTGCCACAAAATTTAGGGAATATGTCGTCTTTAACTGTTCTTCATCTTGCTGAAAATAATTTCATTGGTACTTTACCTCCTAATATTTGTAAAGGAGGAAAACTTGTTAATTTTTCTGCTGCATTCAATAGTTTTTCCGGTCCAATCCCCCTAAGTTTGAAGAATTGTTCGAGTTTATACCGTGTTTTGATTCAAAGTAACAACATCACCGGATCGTTGGACCAAGATTTTGGAGTGTATCCCAATCTTATTTACATTGATTTAAGCAACAATCAGTTTGGAGGAAGCCTTTCTCCTCAATGGGGAGAATGCAAAAACTTGACCCTTTTGAGGCTAACAGGAAACAAAGTAAGTGGTGAAATCCCAAATGAGATAACTCAGTTGGAGAATTTGGTAGAGCTCGAACTCTCTTCGAATAATCTCTCTGGATCAATACCGAAAAGTATCGGGAATTTGTCGAAACTATCGGTACTTAGTCTACGGAACAATCGACTTTCCGGGTCGATCCCAGTTGAGCTCGGAAGCATTGAGAATTTAGCAGAACTTGACCTCTCCATGAATATGTTGAGTGGATCAATTCCTTCAGAAATAGGTAACAATGTGAAGCTGCAATCTTTAAGTTTGAGTATGAACCAATTGAGTGGCTCAATCCCATTTCGAATAGGAAGTCTTGTAACATTGCAAGATTTATTAGATCTAAGTCACAATTCATTAAGTGGAGAAATTCCTTCCCTTTTGGGGAATCTTCAAAGTTTAGAGAATTTGAACTTGTCTAATAACGATCTCTCTGGATCCATACCAAATTCTTTAGGCAAAATGGTGAGCTTGGTTTCTATAAATCTTTCTAATAACAATCTTGAAGGTCCTCTTCCTGACGAAGGCATCTTTAAAACAGCTAAATTAGAGGCTTTTAGTAACAACAGAGGACTATGTGGAAATATGAATGGTCTCCCACATTGCTCCAGTGTTGTGAATACACAAGATGATAAAGAAAGTAGCAAGAACAAGCTTGTGAAGGTTCTTGTACCAGCTTTAGTGGGAGCATTTTTAGTATCTGTTGTTATATTTGGAGTTGTTTTTTGTATGTTCAGAAAGAAAACAAGCCAAGATCCAGACGGGAATACAACAATAGTGAGGGAGAAAGTGTTTTCGAACATTTGGTACTTCAATGGTAGAATTGTGTATTCTGATATAATCGAAGCAACGAACGAGTTTGACGACGAGTTTTGCATCGGGGAAGGCGGATCAGGGAAAGTTTACAGAGTGGAAATGCCTGGAGGTGAGGTTTTTGCAGTGAAGAAGCTTCATTCATGGGATGATGAAATTGGGTCGAAGAATAAGAAGAGTTTTGAGAATGAAGTTGCTGCATTGACTGAAGTAAGGCATAGGAACATTGTTAGGCTGTACGGATTCTGTTCCAGAGGAATTCATACATTTCTAGTTTATGATTATATTGAAAGAGGAAGTTTAGCTCAATTGTTGAGATTCGAAAAGGAAGCGAAGGCGTTCGAGTGGTCGAAGCGCGTCAATGTCGTAAAAGGCATTGCACAAGCGCTATCTTATCTTCATCATGATCGTAAGCCTATGATTGTACATCGAGACGTAACCGCCAACAACGTCCTGTTGGACTTCGAGTTTGAAGCTCATCTTGCAGACTTTGGTACGGCGAGGTTCTTGAAGCCAAACATGCGTTGGACTGCAATTGCAGGCACTCATGGCTATGTTGCCCCAGGTGAAGATTCAAATTTCTTTATCTTTTTTATATGTTTTTGAAGTTTGAACATCTAGTTTCTAAACTTTAACTTTTTCATGACAGAGCTTGCGTACACGATGGTAGCAACTGAGAAATGCGACGTTTATAGTTTTGGTGTCGTGGCATTTGAAGTTTTGATGGGAAAGCATCCTGGAGACCTAATTTTATCGTTGCATACGATATCTGATTACAAGATTGAGCTCAACGACATCTTAGATTCTCGACTTGATTTTCCTAAAGACGAGAAAATAGTCGGTGATTTAACTTTGGTAATGGATTTAGCCATGTCTTGCTCCCACAAAGATCCTCAATCAAGACCAACTATGAGAAACGTGTGCCAATTGCTTGAAATGCAAAATGAAAATAGTTAGTATTTTTTATGATCAAATAACTTTGTTTTTCTATTCGATAGCATATATATATATATATATATATATATATCTTTTGTATTACTTGCAATTGTTAAAATTTAGTGAAAAAAATGTAATTCTCTTTTGTACTATTTTCCTTTGTATATTACCGTAGTCATAGTAAAGAAGAGAAATTTGTTTATATGTTAAATCAAAGAGTTCAATATCAATATTGAATATTTTAGATATCTCCAATATATTTTATAAATGCTCCTAAAACATTAAAGAATGTCATTTATTTAGCCAAATAAAAATACGAATACTAATAACAATTAATATCCATAACTTTGTTTGAAAGTACATACTACAAAATTATTATTCTAAATAATTTTTTTTATAAATTTAACAATTACTTTATTGTCGACATTGGATATTCGTCAATGTATTTATTTGTAATATTGAAATTTCGATATCGATGACCATCGAACCTCTTGATTTTATGTATTTTGTTTAGAAAGAGTTGTGTGTAAATAACGCAAGAGAATATGATGTACTGAAAGGTTTTAATTGAAAATTAATTAGCTATTTATGATGAGACGATTGATGTTTAGGTTAGGAGCATTTTCTATGAATAGGTTTTCAACGGTAAAGTAATAATAACTTAATGAATATTGACTACATGGGTCAAGCATGCATTAAGTCTCTTCCTAAATTTCCACATTTTCATTTAATATAAGTGGTTAATAGATATTATCATTATATTTTGTAAAAAATAAAATAACGTAACAAAATCTCACAAATATTTAAATTTTCATTTAAAATTTAGTTGATGTGACTTGATAATTCGATAGGTCTTGGCCTTAATTTTATTTATCAATAAAAAGATTCAAGAGAGCTTCTTGATATCTCCTCAATTCTTTGCTTAGAATACTTACAAACCAAATAGAAAAAGGATGATCAACAACATCATATGTATAGGTAAAATTAAAGGACAAAATAGTAAAGTAACGAACATTCCAACCCTTCCTAACAAACAATATTCCTAAGGCTCCACAACAAACAATGCCTCTTTACATTTTCAGTTTTTGTATTTTTATAGGGACATTTTAAAAAATAGCAAAATAAATTAAAATATTTACAAAGATATAACAAAACTTTGGATTATATCGATGATAAAAATGGATAGACTCATATCACTGTCTATCAATATCACTAATAGAAGCATGTCAATGTCTATTATCGATAGAATTAGAAATTTTGCTATATGTTGTAAATATTTTTGTTAAATTTGCTATTTTTGACAAATTTTCATTTTAATATTAATTTTGAAGTGTCAAATTAAAATACATATTAAATAATGGTTTATTTTAAACATAGTATGATTGTAGCACAACGGTTGTGCTCCCACTTTCAAAACTATCATCATGTGACATTATATGTACGAGGAAATTTCTAATACTATGGTAGTATAAAAAATTTCTATACTATCTCTATTGTTCGCTACCAACTAAGTAGGTATTAAGAATTGTATAGAGTATACACAACAAATATTTAATAAATTAATAAATTATTCAATGAGTGTGAAATTAATAATCAATGAAGGTAATATAGAGTACTAATATTTTAAACGTGCAGTTTGATGAACAATATTTTAATTTCAATCCCATAGACTTTTTAAGTCCATCATCATCTAAGGAAACTAACAAAGTCATTTTCAATAATAATAACAAATAAGAATGGAACTTAGGTAGATATTGACTGCTAAGCTCATTTAAACTCATTCTTAACTATCAAACCATCAGTATCAATGTACTGTTAATCAACTCAGACCACAGAATTTAATGACTTAAAGTTACAAACAAAAAAGAAAAAGAAAGATGAATATAATATAAGACTTTCACCTCAAAACAATAATAATAATATATGTATATATATAAAAGACTTCAAAGTATGATTTATATATCTTTTATGAAAGTTGGCAAGCTATCACTCTCATAGAGTTGCCCTTCTCTATTTCATCTATCACCAAAGTCCTTACTCAAATAATTTTAAAAGAGTATTTAAAAAGTTAACTTGGAAAACAAATGTTTTTTCATTTTTCCAAAATTATTTTGAAATTTGTGTTTGAATTTGTATGAAATAATGCACAATTCCCAAATTTATAAAAAGCCTATGTTATTCATCAAAATAGATAGGAAGAAAAAGAATTTATAGTGATGCATAATTAGAAAATATCTTAATGGAATGATATATATCAATCTTACCAAAAACAATTTATTTGTCGGTGTTGAATATGATATTCTTAGTGGTTACATAATCGTGCTCGAATGAGAGGTTGAGTTTAGGAGATCATTAATTTTTTGAGTGTTTTTTTTTATCCAAACTATTTGAGAGACACAATTTTGTGAGAGGTTGTTTTCACTAGTCCACGTAACTCAATTGGCTTTGTGATAGTGCAACAGGTAAATCGTTGTGGCGTAAGGTTTGAGGAGTTGTTTGGTGAGTTATTATTTATCATATTTGAAGCTAGCATATACATAATATGTGTGTATCCATGAAGCTACTTACAATATAATCGAAAAATTGGTCATAAATGAAACAAGCTTAAATCCTAAAAACAAAAAATGAGTTTCAATAAATGTTAGATTTAGTAATTCAAAACTGGTTAAAATAAATAGATACCAAAACACTGTATTCTTAATTGGGTCACTGTTTGGTTTTGAAAAAAAACTAAGGTTGTATCCTCTTAATTTTTTACTATGATTTAATTTCCATTTTACTTGAATACCAAAACGTTGTATTGAGTTAGCCAATTTCTTTCTTTATGACAAAAACAAAGAAACAAAGTTTTCAGGGTCTAATTGGGCTTGGACAAAAGTTATGCTTCGCCCCAATCTTTTCTTTAGTTGGGCCTTGGACACAGTCACTTTTACCAACTTGACCTTAGTAACACAATAATTAGCCATGGATGGACGATGACAGACAAAATTTGATTGCTTGAACTTTCTCTTCTAACCATTAAATTTCTCCTTTATTTTTTCCTTTTTTGGATCACATTTTGCTTTTTTGTTTTTTTAATGATAACATTTTCCATTCACTGTTAAATGACATTAAAGGGTAATTATTTGTGCCTTTAGTAAAAAATGAGCAAACTTTAATCAATCCAAAATAGTCCATAGCCCTCAATCAGAGACATGTACGAATTACAAAAACCATATGAATGAATTAGCAGAATCATTATACGTAATTCAACCAAAACCAAAAATATCCAAATCGTCTTTACTTGATGCATCAATGAACATCACAAAACTTTTTTAGATGTCCAAAGGTCTTAACAGCGATCTCCGAATCCTTCCTATATCCCTTCGATCAAGAGAAAAAGAAAGAACTCCTACATAGTAATCAACAATTCAATCATGGTCTCTAATTATGAGTTTTGTGTGAATTTATGGTCTCTAATTTAAAAAATCGGAGGTTTTTAGAGAATTATAAAAAATATAAACTATTTACACTCTAGAGCAAAAAATTTACTAAAGAATAAAAACTCATTACACTTGATTTTATCGTAAAGTGTAAATGGTTGGTCTAATTTGTCATTTTTTACGATTCTAGCTATTTAAAAGATTGGTTTTTTTCCATTAAATGCTCACTTTCATTATTTGTTATTAATGTCTATCAAGTAATTTGATTGAATTAAAATTAATTAAGTTTCACCATCATTCTCATCATCAAAATTAAAATTGAAATTTCATTTAAAAAGATATTTTAAGAAAAATTGTTAGAAAATATTTACAAAAATAACATGATTTTACTTTCTAAAATGACTAACCGTGATAGACCAAATAGACATTGTCAAGTATCAACATCTATCACTAAAGTGAAAGATGTCTAATATGGGTGAATCATGGACTATCCCATAAAAGAAAACTTTTTTTTTTTGTTACCTTTGTATAAGCTTGTTTATTTTATTATATTTAAAAGGAAAGTTTGAAAAATAGTAAAAAAATTTATGATAATAGAGCCCATGTCACTTATATTTTCAAAATTGCAAAAATAACAAATTTAAAAGCAGATTACCATTTGACCACCGTCTGATTACCGTCATACTTTTCAAATTTGCAATATGCAAAAAAGAGGTGTTATGAGCTGTTTTTTTCTAATTTTTTTTAATCATCTAATACAATTTCTCTATTTAAAAACATTGAATATTTTAAATTAATCAATAGACTTTAACACCACATAATAAAAATTGGGTACATATCTAATTAATAAAAAATAACATCAGATTGATACTAAATTCATTAGCATCTCTCTAGTAAAATTGTAACATTTTAAATTATTTTATGCGAATAAATTGAAATCATATTCTCAAAACTTAAACTTTAAATGAAATGAAAACTAAATCTTGAGCATTGGAACAAAAATACAATTATATTTTCCCTATTATTTAATGAACCTTCAAATTTTTATCTACAAATTTGGGAAGTTTATCCTTACTATATTAGAAGAGGAATCATTTTTGGACGATTTATCTTTTGTCAAATTCTAAATTTACAATATTAATCGAATCTAATTCATTTTTTTATTTATGAATATTTAATTAATATAAAGGATAATTATAATGGATAACCATTTTAGGAATACTAATTAAGGATATAGCAACATTTAAAAAAAATTACAAATATAGCAAAATTATCGTTGATAGACTTGTATCACTCATAAATTTGTCTGATCTATCAATGATAGACCGATATTTACAACACGATCTATCGGTGATAGACTTCTATCATTGATAGAATTTGACAAATTTTGCTATATCTGCAATTTTTTAAAAATGTTGCTATATACTTGATTATTTTGTATCTAATAGCTAAATTTGCAACTATCCCAAAATATAATTATCATTAACCATTTACAATCTTTTCAAATTCTCACGCCTAACTTAATATTTAAGAGATTGTTAGAATATGAAAAGTTATCAATTTATTATTATATTATAATTATGTCTATAAGTAATTGATGAAATCTCTCCATTCTAAATCCTCTAAATTTTTCTAACTTTTCAAATTTTACAACAAATTGAATAATGCACATCTTTCTTTTCCATCTCTATAAATAATTTCACATATTTATAATAGTTTATTGCTAAGCAAAGAAGAATTGTATCAAATTGCTTTAATTTAGGTATATCTTTATCTTTTTATTTTTTCAATATATTTATGTATTAAATTGAAAGTCAGCTTCAGAAAATGTCATTGTTTTTTTTTGTTTGTTAGTTTTATGATATGAATTTGTTGTATAGAAAGGTTTTTATTTGTGAAGAAAATTATTATAAAACACATGCATTTTACGTTTTTTTTTTGTTAGTTTTATGATTCAAGTATATCCCCATCTTATATTCAATTTATTTTTGGGGAATTTTCAAAAATAGCAAATTTTATAAAATATTTACAACCTATAGCAAATTATATAATTGATAGTCATTGATATGCTGTAGTGATAGAAGATCCTCAATGATAGAATCCAAAATTTTGCTATAGCGTAAATATTTTAATTTATTTTGCTATTTTAAAAAATGTTCCTTTATTTTTAATAAAAATATATTTATGTATTAAGTTGAAAGTCAGCTTAAGAAAATGTCATTATTTTTCTTTTTTTTTTTTGTTAGTTTTATGATATGAATTTGTTGTATATAAAGATTTTTATTTGTAAAAAAAATTATTATAAAACACATGCATTTTTAGTATTACTTTTGTACCAGTTTATCTCTATCTATCTTATATTATCTTACTATCTAACATGAAGAATCATTTTTGAAACATTTTGTCCCATTTTTAACATGAAAATTGTTGTTATTGAATATTTCAGGGTAGGTTGGTAATTTAAAAAAAAAAACACTTATGTACACAATATAATAAGTATTTTTTGAAAAACAAATAAAAAATATTACTTATCACATATCAAGGTTTAAATGGCTTAATTATTAAAAATAAAATAAAAAACATCACTTAACACACACTAAAGTTAAAATGATTTAATTACTGTGATTATTAAAAATAAAATAAAAATATTAATTATTTATTATCTTTTAATTACATTCTCACTTACTTTTTGGATTAAAAGATTAAAAATCTATCTCTTTATTTCAATAATTAAATTTTTTGAATAATTCAAATAAGTTTAAAATGTTTTGTAATTTTTATTTTTCTCAATAAATAAAGAATTCTCTTCAACCATTTTTTTTTGTACACATTTAAACATTCACTTCTACTTAGGCTGCTTTAATTTTTTCTTATTACTCACTCTTAGCCTTATAATTTATATGATTGTTTAGGTTTAACATCATTCTAACTTTGCTTTGTTATGTTAGGGAAGACTCAAAGAGATCATGTAGTGGAGCAAGAAAAATGATGCATGCCAATTTTGTGAAATCAAGTTCGATAATCCTTTTAGTTGTCTCTTTTTTTTTAAAAAAAAAATTGTAGTACATGATTACAACCATTTATTTTTTTAGGTAAGAGAATGATATATAATGTATTATTAATTGAGAAGTCCAATCCAATAAAACCTTGAATTTTGTAATTTTATATTTAAATTTGTTCTACAGGATTATATTTACCCATTTTTCAAGAAAAAAAAACACAGTTTTATCTACAAAACTGGTTAAGAGGAGAATCAGTTTTTTTTTTTTAAACTATTTTACTAATTTGTCAAAATCTTAAACTTTATAGTTATCATTTGTTTTTAGACGTAAATTGTTCTTATTAATTAATTTTCTCTATGTGTTTGATGATTATAAGAAAATAAAAGAACGAAATAATTTATCTAATATACAAAATGTAATAAGTTTTTTTTTTCAGCCAACAAAAATTCAAATTACCCTATAAAATGATTTGACCAAAAAGTTCAATAATGTTATAGAGAAAGAAAAATATTATAAAAATTCAAATGTTCAAAGGAAAAATATGTTGTATATAAAGAAGAGCTCCTTTAAACTTTATTATGTGTCTTTAATATTGTTATTTTTAACAACAATATAATAACAATGTTCTCACGTTCAACATTTTTAAAATTTTCTAGTACCAACAAATACCCCTTTTTTCAATCACAATAACTACAAATCAATTAATCAAAGTCCAAGAGGTTGATTCAAGCGCCCAAATAACTATTTAATAAATTTTTTTGTTTATATATATAGTAAATAGAAAAAAAAAAAAAAAACTAAACAACAACATCACAATCTCATTTAAAAAGAAAGAAAAAAATTAGGAAGCACAATCAAAGAGAATTGGAGAAAGAACGTAGTTGTTGTACGATACATCACCAATATTCAAAATTGTCCCTAAGAAAGGAATCATATTTTAACTCCACAACCAAAAAGTCTGGTTGTCCGATTATCCAGTTGTTGTACGATCAAAAACGATAAATTAAGATGGACTATTATCTCTATCTATTTTCATTACGATAGATATTATAGTAGTCTATCTTATTCTATCATAAAATTGTGATATTTTGTTCAATTTGTAACTTTTTTTAAAACTTTTTTATTAATTTTTTTTTTCATTTTAAAATACAAGTATGAATTCAATTTAAATAATAAAAAAAAATTCTTTTATTAGAGAAAATTGAATGTTCATATATTAATAAGTTAGTTACGTAGATAAAAACTCAAAATACTTTTTTGAATAGTATTTATAAGTGTTTTCAAATAAGTGATTAGTAAATATTATACCCTCTTAATTTCTTTTTTAAAAAATTATTTAGATATATAGACTTGTTTGAGCTAAAAAATTTAACAAAATGAACAAGTAAAAAAAAAAATTAAAAGTTTCTTTTAAATTTTTAAAAAATATTAATAGAAATTTCTAAATATATATAGCAAAATAAATTAAAATATAGAAAAATTTCTATCAACAATAGACTTTTAGTTATGTAATCTATTCGTTAGACCTAACATAAATCTATTGATGTCTATTAGTATTTATTATTGATAGAATATAAATTTTTTATATATTTTATAAATATTTTCAACCATTTGATCATTTACAATCATTCTTTTAATATAAGAGTATAGATAGATGAATAGATGTAATTAAGGACGGCATAAAATGCCAAAAGTTTACCTAATACATAACTTATCAAATTAATATTGAGTAGTCACACATTCATTTCCTATAGAAAGTATATAAATATATGTGTATTATGAATTAAAATATATTGGTAAAAGTGATGTTGGTATATACGTACGTATGTATAAATATATATATTGATAATAATGTTTGAGACATTAAATTATATATAAATTAAATATGTATTTAGGAGAGACTTTGACTATTCATACCTCACTTTTTCCACGAATGTTTTATTTTATTTTTATTTTATTATATACTCAAATATTTTATTTAAAAAAAAGTTGAAATACCATCTTTTATTTCTACTTTGAAATTTGTTCGATTTTGATTTTCGTACTTGATGGGTCTAGTTCATTTATATTTTTAATAAAGATCTTAGATTTAATAAGTTTCTTAATATTAATAATTTTTGTTTTAAATTAATTAAATAATAATAATATCGTCAAACTAAACTTAATTTAGTGGTAATTAATGAACAATAAATCTTTTGTATAATAATTTATATGGCCAACCATTTGGTTTTAGTTTTTTAAAATTGAGGCTATTAACCTTCACTTCTCTAAATTTCTCTATTCCTTTTCACCATCCAGAATGAATGAAGTATGATTTGAGCTATAATAATAATAATTAATAGAGATAATAAGTTAATATTATCAAAAGTTTAGGTTCTTTTGTTATAATATTGCATCTTATTTATGCAAAAGAAATCTCAAACATGAAAGTCATACAAAACCGCCAAAACAATAGTAGATGTATTTCGTGATAAAGACAACTATGTCAACGATACATATAAACACATATAAACTCACGTACTAGTTAGAAAAGATAGATAATCATAAAAACAATTATCTCAACGATTTGAGGTCTTTTATAAAGTCACAAAAGATTATTGTATTTATTACTATTATATTGGCATAACAACGATAAAAAAGAACGAAAGTTGTTGAGTACTCGATTTAAAAACAATTATAAAAGGTTTAGTAGTTGATAAAAAGATAAAATTAGTTGTTAGATCAGAGTTTTATAGGGGATATAATTATACTCTTTTTGAAAGTAAACATAAGAACAAATAATTTAAAAATAGACTTAAAAAAAAAACTGGATAACAAAGTTAGAAACAACCAATCAGAACATAGATTAATAAATAAACAACCCATAACAATTTTAAGTTGCAACATAAAAAAATTGTAATATCAAAGTAGCTTTGAAAGCTACTTCTTTAATATAACAAGAAAACACATTAACAAATAACAATTGGGTCCATTTCGTTCTCCTATATGATCTTACAAATTTTGATCCAAAAATCCCAAGAAAAAATCAAAATCAAAATCAATGGCAACCCAAGAGAAAGATTTTCTCTTTGTTTTTTCATTAACAGTAACATTTTTACTTCTTGTGAAAGTCATTGAAGGTTCATCCATGGAAGCTGAGGCTCTGTTGAGATGGAAACAAAGCCTTCCACCACAAGAATCATCAATCTTAGATTCATGGGTTGATGAAAGTTCAAGCCAAAATTCTTCATTTTTAAACAACCCATGTCAATGGAATGGAATTATATGCACTAATGAAGGAAATGTTAGTGAAATTGATTTGGCTTACTCTGGTTTAAGAGGTACTCTTGAGAAATTAAACTTCTCTTGTTTTTCAAGCTTAATTGTTCTTGATCTTAAAGTTAATAAATTTTCTGGTGCAATACCATCCTCCATTGGAGCACTTTCAAACCTTCAATATCTTGATCTTTCCACTAATTTCTTCAACTCAACCATTCCTCTTTCTCTGTCGAATCTCACTCAACTTCTTGAACTTGATTTATCTCGTAATTTCATTACTGGGGTTTTGGATTCACGTCTTTTCCCAAATGGGTTTAGTAGTAATTCAAATCTTGGGCTAAGAAATTTGAGAAATTTCTTGTTACAAGATACTCTTCTTGAAGGCAAATTACCAGAAGAAATTGGAAATTTGAAGTTTTTGAATTTAATTGCTTTTGATAGAA
This sequence comes from Cucumis hystrix, assembly GCA_025688845.1. NCBI lineage: Eukaryota > Viridiplantae > Streptophyta > Magnoliopsida > Cucurbitales > Cucurbitaceae > Cucumis > Cucumis hystrix. The sequence continues at coordinate 6,054,593 of CM046888.1, read as the reverse complement.
GCCAATTCTCTGGTGAAATCCCTCAATCTATTGGGAATTTAACTTATTTAAATGCTCTTCGTTTGAATAGTAATTACTTTTATGGTGAAATCCCTAAAAGTATTGGAAATTTGAAGCATTTAACTGATCTACGTTTGTTCATCAATTACTTATCTGGTGAAGTGCCACAGAATTTGGGAAATGTCTCATCTTTTGAAGTTCTTCATTTAGCTCAGAATTTCTTCACTGGTCATTTGCCACCACAAGTTTGTAAAGGAGGAAAGCTTTTAAATTTCTCCACAGCACACAATAGTTTTTCAGGTCCTATTCCTTCAAGTTTGAAAAATTGTCCTAGTTTGTTCAGAGTTTTGATGCAAAACAACAGCTTAACCGGGTCGTTGGATCGAGATTTCGGAGTCTACCCGAATCTTAATTACATCGATTTAAGCTTCAACAAGTTGGAAGGAAAGTTATCTCCTAACTGGGGAGATTGCAAGAACTTGACCCATTTGAGGATTGATAATAATAAGGTAAGTGGTGAGATTCCTGAAGAGATAACTAAGTTGAAGAATTTAGTTGAACTTGAACTTTCTTACAATAATCTTTCTGGATCCATACCGAAAAGTATCCGAAATTTGTCGAAACTATCGATGCTTGGACTAAGCGACAATCAGTTTTCCGGGTCGTTACCGATCGAAATAGGAAGCTTGGGGAATCTTAAATGTCTTGACATTTCTAAGAATATGTTAAGTGGTTCCATTCCTTCTGAAATTGGTGATCTTTCAAGGCTGCAATTTTTGGGTTTGAGAGGGAATCAATTGAATGGTTCAATCCCATTCAACATTGGACTTCTTGATAGTATACAAATAATGATTGATTTGAGTAATAATTCACTAAGTGGTGAAATTCCATCAAGTTTTGGGAATCTCAAAAGCTTAGAGAATTTGAATTTGTCTCATAACAATCTATCTGGCTCTGTTCCTAATTCCTTAGGCACAATGTTTAGTTTAGTTTCCATTGATCTTTCATATAACAATCTTGAAGGCCCTCTTCCTGATGAAGGTATCTTTACTCGAGCAGATCCATCTGCTTTTAGTCACAATAAGGGGTTATGTGGAGACAATATCAAAGGGTTGCCGAGTTGCAACGATGATCGCAACGGTTTGAACGACAATAGTTGGAATATTAAAGAGAGTAAGCTTGTAACGATTCTCATTCTTACTTTTGTTGGCGTAGTGGTGATTTGTTTACTACTCTATGGAACTCTTACTTATATCATACGAAAGAAAACCGAGTACGATATGACGCTAGTGAAGGAGAGCGCAACAATGACAACAACATTTCAAGACATATGGTATTTCTTGAATGGAAAAGTTGAGTATTCCAATATAATTGAAGCTACAGAGAATTTTGATGAAGAGTATTGCATAGGGGAGGGAGTATCAGGGAAGGTTTACAAAGTAGAAATGGCCGAGGGTTCGTTTTTTGCAGTGAAGAAGCTACATTATTCGTGGGACGAAGATGAAATGGTGGTGGAGAATTGGGATAGTTTTCAAAACGAAGCTAGAGATTTAACAGAAATAAGACACGAGAATATTGTGAGTCTTTTGGGATTTTGTTGTAATAAAGTTCATACATTTTTGGTTTATGATTACATTGAAAGAGGAAGCTTAGCCAATATACTGAGCAATGCAAGAGAAGCAATAGAGCTAGATTGGTTAAACAGGATCAAAGCAGTGAAAGGCACAGCTCGGGCGCTTTCGTTTCTACATCACAATTGTAAGCCTCCAATTCTACATCGAAACATAACAAACAACAATATCTTATTCGACACGAAGTTCGAACCCCACATTTCAGATTTCACTACTGCAATGTTTTGTAATGTCAATGCTTTGAACTCGACCATAATTACAGGCACCACTGGCTACATTGCACCAGGTATGTTTACTATAATAATAACGCTTTGCTTACATAATTTAAAATATATTTATTTGTAGTTTATTTGAATAATTTTGGTAGGTCACAAAAGTAGTTTTCAAAGAAAATTGTAATAAATAAAAAGTGCACCAACAAACTTGGATTAGTTTAAAAACCCTGTGAAAGAAACAACATGAGGGCTGACTTATTAATATATATATAGAGAGAGGGTGGGTGATTAAATGATATTCCTCCAAATATATTCTGTACATATAAGACATGAAAATAACACGGTTGAACAAACATAGTTCAATAGTCATTAGTATGCATATTCTTATCAATCGAATTTAAAATTTTTAATTAATAATAGAGACCTAAATTATAAGTTATTGGAATCTAATAGATTAATCAATTTTGTATATATTGGAACCAAACAAATTTGATGGTTAAAACAACACATTAAAAAGATGAGATATAGTTTTTAAACTTTGAAACGTACAAATACCTTAAAAAAGATAAATATAGTTCAAAGTTTGTTTGGTTAAGCTCACAGAATGATTTTAGATGACTAAAAGTTGGTTTTTTCAAAAACAATTTAAGAGCCATAAAGAAACTATCCTATAAACACACTTCAAGTTATATATTAAATTTTCGAAAAAAATTTATAGACAATTTTGTTTTGAAAATATTATTTTATGTGGTACTCACGTTATTCTTCAAATAATAACTATTCATATTTTATAAATTTGATATGCAGAGCTTGCATACACGACGATGGTGAATAAAAAATGCGATGTCTATAGTTTCGGTGTTGTAGCACTTGAAATTTTAGGAGGAAAACATCCCAGAGATCTCATTTCTACGTTGCATTCTTCACCGGACATCAACATTGATCTAAAAGACATTTTAGATTGTCGTTTAGAGTTTCCTCGAACGCAAAAGATCGTCAACGAGCTATCTTTGATAATGACTCTAGGGATCTCATGCGTGCAGGCAAAGCCTCAATCACGACCAACTATGTACAACGTGAGTCGGTTGCTGGAACTGCAAGCTGCAGTTGGTTAATTTATCTCATGAATTCAACCTTAATTTTAATTTGTAAAAAGAATATTTGTCAACTTGGAAGATGGTCTTATATTCTATGAATTTTGCATGTCAATGTTCTCAAATTATGTGCCCAGTTTCAATAACTTTTGAGTGTTTGAAAATTTGTGGTTTACAAATGCAATTTGTAGATTTTGATCTCTCCTAATTGTAATAATAACAACAATATATATATATGATATAATAATTTAAGTGCATTGAATATGGATATTTATTATTGAGTGATTTTATTAAACCCATAACAAAACATTTTAACAGTTTATTTTGAATTAAGTGCCAGAACTTGCACAACTTTAAGGCCTAAAGACATTAAATTTTCAAAACATATATTTAGAAGAGAGAGAGAAAAAAACATATATATATGTCCTTGGGAATCTCAGCATTCCATTTGGTAGGCTTTATTGTTTAGGTAACAAAAGTTTGAAGTTTAAAAATTTTATTATGAAATTATGTTGAAATTACGTTGAAGATGGAAGATCGAATCTTATAGTTAGGTGAGAAAGTAGTATTGCATGTTGATTGTTGTGCATCGATAAACTCACTTACACATGAGACACATGCAATAAAGCTTCTAGTGGTCATTTGTTGGGTTCATATATTTGTTCACAATGACACATGCAATGTACTTAAATATTTTCAATATCTTTCACTAGAACGAACCAAATTGTTTTAGACTTTTTTTTTATAACCAATTGTTTTTTTTTTTCAAATTAAAATCATGTTTTGGTAATAGTGGTTTTTTTCTTCTTCTTTTTTTTTTAAATAGAATACTAAAATAAGAAAAATCAACTGGTCATCTATTTTCATCTGAAAAAATAATTTAAAGTTTATTTTTACAATTTTTATTTTATTTTATTAGAACGTACGATTTTCACTTTTTTTTATACAAAATCGAATGGTAAATAATCTTCAACATATTTTCATGTTGTACATTTTATTTTCATATCCCATTCTCATTTTTCAATTTTGACAAAAATATTGTAAAGTTTATGTTTTCACTTTTATTTACTTTTTGTTCTATTATAGGATTTTTCACTTGTTTATGTGAAATTAAATAGTAAACAATATAATTTCTTTTTATAAATGTTCTATCTCATTTTCATATGAATTCTCAACTTTCATTTTAGTTTTTTTTCCTTCTTTTAATTAAATCCAACTCCATCTTTATAAAATTAAGTTGAGTTGAGTTAGATGGGTCGAATCCTAACTTATTTTTTACTTATTTTTCTTTCTTTGTTTAAAATGTGTAACGTTATTGCAACAAACTAGATATTGAGTAAAATTTCATAAATTTCAAAAATTAAATACCAAATAGCCCTATCCATAAGAAATTAGTTATTTAAATTACAAAATGGTTGGTTTTCAAATATAACAAAATAAAAAAAATGACAAATTTAGTTTTTTTTTGTTTTGCGATTTTGTTCTACATGAAAAGATCCCAATTTATCACATACTCTAAACAACCAAGACATACATCCCAACAATTTTGAAGAAAAATATTAAAGATTCACAAATTCATCCATCCAAAATAACTAAAATTTAAACAAAGAAAAATATATATTTTATTAGGATATATATAATTTTGATTGGGTTGGGTCAAATAACTTTTTTTTAACGAGTCCATGATCGAAACCAACCCAACCCAACCCGATATAAATAGAAAAAGTTTACTCCCAACCCAGTCCAAGAACAAAATTAACCAAAACGTTTTGGATTAGATAGTAGAATTGTTTGCATTATCCGATCATTTATTCACCTCTAATATAATTAAAGACCTTCTACACCAATAGCTTAACTTAATTTAATAGGCCTAATTACCCTGCCATTTTTCAAGAATGGCCTAACGAGCTAACACTTTTCATAAATATCATGTCTAAAGGGCAAATACATCCCTGCCATAATTACAAGGGTTTGGCAAAAATGCCACATTTGACAAAACTTGAATCAGCTTCTACGATCTATTTTTTCCCAAGCTATGTATTAAGTAATTTATTTTCAAACATAATGCAAAGGGAAGTTTTTCAGCACCATGAGAATCTATTGTTCCATGCATTTTGTGAACTTCTTCGTAGAGGGTTTTTGGACCTCCAAACGCCCAAAATCTAATCGCCTTAACATACCCCTCTTGCAGATAATTAACTTGAAATATGTGTAAAAGATTTTAAAAACTTTCGTTAATACTTCATATATCTTAGCTCAATTATTCACTATTTTCAAAACTCATTTTTTTCAAAAAAAAAAAAATTGTTAAAATCTGATATATTTTGTGACCATAATAACCATTTTATTCCCGTAGTTTTTAACCTAACATATTCGGTAGCATAAGGTACTAGGAATATTATATGGTCTAAAAATAAAAAATTTACCCCAATAGTGTGGCTGATATAAATAACTATGATATATAATAATACAAGTATTAGGTATAATATATATGTTGTAATATATTAAAAAAAACATTCTAACTTGGACGACATTCAAATTACAAGATGTGAAATAATGTAATTACTTAAAAAAAATGCTATTACATTTTTCTACGACACGAGTGATATTTTTAACAACTATAATACAGTGTATCGTGCAAAGGCAAAAATCGAGTATAATAAACATCAATTAAAATATATTATGTAGTATACTGCATACAATTATTTTACTTGAATCAAATGCTTGTGCCTCTGGATATACTAGAAATTATATATATAATAGCACGTATGAAATATACTAGTCAAAACTAGTTAGAAAAACACATAGCATATATGAAAAAAAGACACTTTGTAATAGACTAAATATACGTATAGGACATAAACTAGACGTTCCGTCCATTTAATTCACCAAAAAAAAGAAAAAAAAAGTGATTATACATATGCAATACATGATTACAAAATTAGAGGGTTTGATATTATGTATAGTAAAATAATTAATATAAACAACTAAATAAACAAAATTAAAATATATATATATATATATATATATATATATATATATAATAACACTCGTTAATGCACATGAACAAAACAAAAATATGATGTATAGCATTAACTCCAACAAACAATGAAACTAGTTTTTTTTTTTTTTTTTTTTTACGAAAATTAAACCTAAACTAAAAGAAAATCAAAATTTACAACCACAACCTATTATTCATTCCGGTTGGGAATCCAAATAGGGATCTAATATATCGTAACCTGAATACGGATCGTAGTCAAGTTCGATATCATTGACAGATGAATTTGAAGAGATGTCGTCATCTTTTTCAAGTTTATCTTGTTTGTCGTCATCTGAAATGGTGTGGATGACTGTTTCCATGACCGTCTGTAGATCCGCTTCCGATCTGGCACCAGCAAGAGAGGTCATAATTGAATTTTTCGCGAGAAGAAACTGGTCTTCTTCTTCTCGGGAAAGATGAGCGTTGGTCCTAAACCAATTCGCTATTTGATCTTTGTTGAGATGAGAATGGTCATATTTATCCCACCACTTAACGCGCAAGATCTTCCCTAAGATCTTGAACTTTGCTCTGGTTGAAACTGATGACTCCAACACAAGATCCAGAGCACTTGAAAGTAAAGCGAGAATCTATACGTCAGAGAGAGAGCGGACGAATATATACTATTTGAAAACTGATGGTATGCCTGTTGAACTTGTACCGGGAAAATTTCTGGAGTAAGTCCCAAATAACTCCACCATCGTTGGAACCAATTCAGAAAATTACATTTGTAAGATTTCTTACAGAACGTAATAAACCAAGAGTGGTTATTGGAATCGTACCAGAATACCTTATACCATGCTTCCATGTAGTCACGGTATGTGTATGCCGGTGGATTGAACGGCTTGGAAAACTTTCTGGGGACAAGCATCCCTTGTGGCCAGTGAGACGGAGTCAGAACCCTGAAAATTTTCAGCTTGGAATAGACAATTTTTTCCGGGTTGTTTCGGTCCGGAATATAAGTTATCTCAGCAGAAACGGTATCTACCAAGATGAATTCATAAAATTGTCTGGTCTTCTTAATGTCTTCAGGCAAGAAATTGAACCCTTTAGGATAAACTTGGGAACTAATTTCTTGGACGGAAGGTCCATCAAATTCTGGTTCAATAACAATTTCTTCCAGAATTGATTTGGTAAGGTATCCTGTGATTGGAGGTCTGGGCATGAAGATTGCCGGTTTTACCGTCCGGGCATAGGATTGAGGTTTGGATTGGGACTTTGTCGACGTGAAAATGGGTCGAAGCAAAGTGTTTGAAGGAGCTGGGGTTGATCCTATTGAAAAATTCCTTGAAGAGGTACCTGGATGACTCCTAGAGACCGTTTGAAAGCCAAGGTCCATGGTGTAGTTATCTGCGCTCATCGGTGATGGAGCAGATGATTGGGACATTGGGCGTTTGTCCTTGGAGAAGCTAGCTCTGGAGGAGCTTGCTGTTTGGGAGAAAGTCAGGTTAGGCTGATTTGGATTGTTTGGAGGCTGAGGCCTCTCGGGTGGCCGATGTCGGCCGGAATTGGGGAGCATTGGGAGGATTGGCAGGAGTCTTCAAGAGAGAGGATTCAGAAAGATGCTCTCTTGAGAGGTAATCTGCAAGGCAATTCTCACTGCCTTTTCTAGGCTCGATTGTGAAATCTTGATACTTATTGAAAATGTCATTCATGATCTTTTGAAACTCGGAAGGAGCATTCTTAAGACCAAACGGCATTACATTCCATTCGTACTGTTCGAAAGGAACGTTGAAGGCAGTCTTGTACCTGTCTTTTGGGTTGATCTGAATCTGCCAAAAACCAGATTTCATATCAAACTTTGAAAAGGACGATTAGGAATTGGATACCTAATCCACTTGAGAACCTTGTTTAGGGGCTTGTAATTGATGACTAGATGAGGAACACCTCTTTTCTTTTCTGCCTGATTGTTTACGTAGAACGCCGCACAAGACCATGGGCTCTTTGATGGGCTTATTAAACCTTTCTTCTGGAGATCTGCTATCTCTTTGAAGCAGGTGTGGACTAGGTCCTTACTCATTTGAATGAGCCTGGCCTTTGTAGAAATTTAGGCCTCTTTAAAGTTGTCCACATAGGGTAGGTCTACCATATGTCTCTTCCTGGCCCAGAAGGCATTGGGCAGTCTCGAACAAATCTCAGATCCTATTCTTCGTAGAATGGACTGGATTTTCAATTGAATAGAAGGCTTCTTGATTTCTTCGCTGATCTTCCTTCCTTTGATGTCATCGTGAAGAAACTCAATCTGCTTTTCCTTCCTTGAAATAAGATTGAGACTTTGAATGATCTCGCTCTCAATTGTCGAAAGATACCTTTGAATTACCGGTTTGCAAAACTCAAAGGTGATTTCTTTGCCGAATTTCTGAGAAGTTAACACCTTGTCAGAAACTGTGAACGGGTAAATTTGGGTAGGGAATGGAGTACCCAAAATTACTTCATCGGTAAGTCCTTTTACGAGGAGAAATAAGTTTACAAGGCAAACGTCGTCTTTGCAAACATGCACTTTGGAAACTTTGTACTTGATCAGCAGTGCATTGTTACTGGCTCCCTTTAGCGATTCCCTGGTAATCTCAAAGTACTTGGATGGAATTATCCCTTCTTGGATAACATTTTGATAAGCTCCTGAGTCGACTAGAGCTGTTGCTTCGAACTTATAGTCTTTGATCTTTAGGATGACCTTCGTCAGCCACTTCTGATAAAAGACCTTGCTGATGACGTTGATGCCGCTGTTTGAAGTCTCGGCATGATCGACATTATCCCTTGAGCATATCTGTTCTTGAATTGCTCCGACATCATTTTCAAGATAGGATATCTGTTGTCTATTTTCTTGCACTTCCCTTTTGAGGACTTTGATCTCACATTGGAGGTCAGGAATCTTGACAGGAACCGCTTGATTGCTGGCTAATTGGTTTAAAACCGATTGAAAACTGAAATTCATCGGATCCTTGGACTTTTGATCTAGAGTTTCGAGATCTTCACGCAGCTTCAAAAGTAATCTTCTTCTATTTATAGAGAAACTTCATGAGCTTTAAGTGGGTTTGGACCCATTTGCTTGATGGGCTTAGGCTTGGGCTTATTTACTTGTTGGGCTTGGGCCCATTTGCCTGTTGGCTTGAGCTTGGACTTGAGTCCATTTTCTTAGCGGGCTCAGGTCCCATTGTTTGGCTCGATTTTTATCAGGAGCTTGCATTGGGTTAGTTATGAGAAAACTTGATTACCCAAAATACAATCAAATTATAATCACCACCATTTTGTTGTGATAACATGGCAAAATTTAATTGGTTGAAATTTCTTGTTCAACAATAATCATACTCCTATCTCATTTGTTTTTCATTTTTATATGATTTATTGTGTTAAATTATATTTTCTTATAGTATTTAATTAAAATTGAAATTATTGACGATAAGCTTAATTAATTATAAACATGATTAAATGTTAGATTATAATTAATATTACGTTAATTAAATATATAAGTTAATTTTAGATGTTTTTCAATAATAATAATAATAAAACTATTTACACTTGATGACTTGATTTTTTAGACATTTGGTTCATTTTTGCCCTTTATGATAATTTTTCTAGATTTTTCAAAGTATTATTATATATATATCAACATTTTTAAAAAAAAATATATATAAATATAGCAAAATATGCCAGAGTCTATTAGAAGTCTAGTACTAATTGATCATACTCTAACTATGGTATATCATTGATAAAAGTCTATAATTAATAAGTTTTGCTATATTTGCATTTCCTTAAAATATTGCTACACATATGATTATTATCCATAAAATTGGTATCCATTATAATTATCCAAAAACAAAAACAGAATTTTAAAACATATATTTTTGTTTTTAGCTTTTCTAATTTTGGCTTAAACTTTTAAAATGATAGTAAAAGTTAGATACCAAATCAAGAAATTTTAGAGTTAGAAAGTGTTTACATCCTCAATTTTCAAATATCAAAGACAAAAACCAAGTAAAATAATTATCAAGTGGAACCTAAAGTGAGGGGCATAAGATGTAAGATTATAAATTATATTATAATAATAATCATCATCATCATAAAACCCCCAATGGGAAGTAGACTTTGGTTAATACCTAACACTAATAACTATAGGGCTAGGCCTTCCACTACTTAGGTAATATTATTTAACTTAATTTTTCTCAAATTCGACATTATGATCCCAATATACAAATATGTTTGTCGTTTAAAACCATATATTAAAAATGATTAAACCATTATCCCAAAGTCATATTTTGCTGCAACAAACTATATTTAGTGTACTTTATCTCATTTTAAATACTTTTACAAAGAGAAATTTGGTGAAGAAAAAAAGTTGACATGTGTTCCTTGCGATGCCATAATCTTCCATGAGTGGTTATAAAGGTTTAGTCTTTTTAAGTTGTTTTAATTAGTTAATTAATTTCACTATTAAAGCCCCAACTTTAAACAAATTATTGGAATTTAATTAGGGCTCCTTTAAGGTAAACGTTAAGAGGTGCACAACCTTTTCAATCATACATTTGGATTATTTGATACAAAAAGGTATTTATTTACCTTTTATCAATAAAGTATTATATATTTATATTGTGAGAAAGATTTCTACCTTCTACTAACACAAAATAAGTAAAAAGAAATTGACTCTGGTGATAAATTAATGAAGAAAAAAATGTATAGTTTCAAAATTAATTAAGTTGGAGCAACAACTCCTCCTAATGGTTTGAAATTAAGGTGCATATATATAACAATACAATCGTTAAAAAAAAAAAAAACAATTGTAAAAATGCGTAATAGTATTTTAAACACATATCATGGTTAAAACTCTCCTTATATTTAGTTGTATTAAAAAATGTGATAAAAAGAAATTAACAAAGAAAATTTACCTTTAGAAAGGGTTAAACTATAATATATCATATTAAAAAAAAAACGTGCATAAAACAATTAAAACATTAGATTACGTTGTAATTAGAAAATTGATCATAGTAAGAGATATTTTGTACATAAGTTAAAATTCTTCAAAGAATTTATTGTGAGATTTTTTTTTTTTAATTGGGCGCCGTATAATCACATGCTTTCCTTTCTATTCTTACATGGTAAAACTAAAATCAATTTTTTTTTTTTTTGTAACATAACATACATTTTTATGGAATACAACCAAAATTGCAGCCACATTTTTTCGATTTTTGTTTTAAAGTACACCTTATGCATTTTTAATTATTTATATCATGTTGGAAGAAACTTTAATTTTAACCGTTTTAGAAAAATTAATTTTATAGAATAGAAGTACAACTATACGATTATATTTTTGTACCTAAAAGGTGAAACCAAGATTTAACATGTTTGGGTGCGTTTTGCTAATTTGTATTAAGTATACATGATCTAAATTATAAATGTTTCACTTTTCTTGTAGGGTTTTTGTTAGATGTTGAACAATTAAAGCAAGATGAAATATGGTAGAAAAAAGAACAATGAAAGACATCTTTAGAAAAACAAATCTCTTGTTTTAAGAAATCGATTTTGTCTGGATCCTCCTTTTCTTCCGAAAAAAGGGAACGAGTGGCTCCTTTTCCCCCACCCAGTAGAACGAGAGGCGCAAAGCTACTTTACAGGCTAGGCGTAATTGAACCTTAAAGGATAGGCTCAAAGAATTTGAGTCTCTCTACAAAGCTTTTTTTGTTCTTGCGCAGGGAAGAGGAGCGACCGAGTGAATTAGTTACACCAAACATAGGTTTAGAAATTTAGAGTAAGATAACCACAAAAGTTTAATTTCCTACTCAACACATTTTCCCCTCAATTTTTTTTGCAACAGTTACTTATGATTATGAAACAAATATGTTAATTATTTGTAAATTTTAACCGTGATCAAAGACAAATTAAATAAACTAATATTAGAATATAGGAGCTAAATAATAAATATTAAATTGTCAACAAAAGCTTAACTTGACTAGCGCCTATATGTATCAATGAACTAAAAGCCCCAAGTTCAAACCAATCGTCCCAATTTATACTAATAAAACAAATATTCGATTGAAAACATATTACTAAGAGCTAAAACATATATTTGATCAAAATATTAAACATCTTTGCTCTCACATGAAATTTAAAATATATGTCCTTGACTTTCACAACGTGATAGTAAATAAAAGATGAGAAATCTAGAATGAAGTAGAAGTGAGAAGTTTATGTTACTCTTCCGACGTCAATGTCATATAGAGTTTAATTTGTTTGTTTTTTAACAGTCTGATTGGAAGCTATAATCTATAATATATATTTATAGAAAATTGATCTATGGTTAATATATTGAAATCGAAAAACATCAACAAACTATCATACAAATATTTAAATCAATAAATATTTAAATGGTGATCCCGATAGAAAAGGGACTTGAACTATATACATCCATACGCGTGGCTTTGGTCAGCCATGTCATGTTAAAGGAAAAACCTTCCCATCCAAAACATTAAAATAGTACACTAACAAGACAAAAAGAAAGCATTAAAATAGAAGAATGTTGTCTGTTGGTGTAAGAATTTTTGGGATTTTTTTATAACTCATAGTGGCTATAAATGGAGACATTATTTAGAAAGGTATACTATGTAAAATGATAATAATGATGACGATGATGATGATAATAATAAAGAAAATGGATCCATCTAAAATAAAATAAATAAATAAGTTCGTAAGTGGAGAACGACTTGTCGCATTCAAATGATAAGCCCATTTAATTAGTTTCTTAAAATATTGGGTCCAGTTCATTAAAACCCTAACACAAGTCATTGAAAAACTCAAAAAAAAAAAAAGAAAAAAAGATAGGGTCCTTTGATTCATTCTAATCTTTTGTAGTACTATATGTCTCATTAGTTAAATCAATATATATGTCTCCCACGTGATCTAAACCAATTTATTAATTGTGAATTCTTTATTAATTATATGTGGCATTTGAGTAGAGAGTCTGTCAAAAGTTGGACATAAAGTAAGGATAAAGAGCACTTTTAGATAGACTGTGGAGTGAAAAAAAAAAATACATAAAAACGAATGAATGATATTTATTTGAAGTGATAAAAGATGATTTATGACATAATGAGTTAATGATAATAATAGCTAAGAAAGTTTAACGCGTAGTTCAATACGATCTAGATCCCTATTTAATTTATTCTACTAATTAGTTAGCTAGAAGTCCTTTTTTAATTTAGGGCTTTCATTAAAGAAAAGATTTATAATTAAGCTTTCTTTAACTTGAAAATTTTATAATTTGGACGGTGTGTTTTAACTGCATTGTGAGAACTTATGAAAAGTTGGATGATATGTGGGGGGTTGAGGTGACTAAAACCACCTTTTAACCTTTTTGTCTAAGGGTATAGGTATCTTAATCGGTTAAAGGTGCATTTAGAGTTGGATTTAAAAAGGTTATAAGTGATTAGAAAACAAGAAGAAAAAAAGTTTATAGACTTTTTTTTTTTTGTATGGTAAAAACAGATTGTGGTTAAATAATCTACCAAAATCATTTTTAAAATTTCCATTTTATAGCTAGGAACAAAAGAAGTGTAGAATAATGTATAGAATGTAAGTACTAAAAATTTTCCATATGAATACCTAAATTATCCTCTTTTTCTTTCTATCATTTAATAATGTGGTTTTCACTGGTAAATTAATATGGGTGCTCAATATGATGTAAAACCATTTACTAAAGGATTAATAATTTAAATATGTGACATTGGCAAGATTATTTCAAGGTGGAAGGTGTTAAAAGAAAAAAGAAAATTAGGTTATATTTTTTAATTATGTTTTTAATGACTTAAGTGATGCATGAGCGAATCGATATCTCATGCGAATAAGTCGTAGAACTTTATTTTCTATTCACATCTACGCACATCTCAGTCCAATTTATTAGGATGTATGTAAAAATGCTTAATTTGTATTTAATATTATTTTATTATATAGATAAATTTATCTCATGTAAAGTGAAAAGATAAATCCAACCACCATTGAAAAGAGGCCAAAATTGTTTAGAAAATGGATACACTTTAGTTTCTATATATTTTAGTATATTTTTTATAATAAACTTGTGAGGTTGATTTTAGGGTGAAAGTTCAACAATGTTATTTTCCAAACTAATGATAAAAATAGGATAGATAGAAAAGAATAAACTAAAATATGGTTAAAGTTCAAACTATTCAAAAAAAAAAAAAAATTGGATAGTTTTGATGTTGAACAAAGTTCACTTAATCTAATAATAGCCTACATGATCCAAACACATTAGCGCGTGCAGAACGCGCTGATTAAAATCTTAGTATTAAAGATAATTTGATACCTTTGTTTAAAATCTTTTAGCTAATTAAATTATCTTTAATATTTCTTAATTAATTAATTTAATAATTCAATCATAAGTATTTTAGTCAATAATATCAAAGTGTAATCAAAGTTGTGTATCAGGTACAAGACTTCAATGCTAAGTTGTGTACCTGATCCATGACTTGACTTAATTGTGTATTAGGATACATGATTTCTCTATCCTAATTTTGTCAATAATTTACCACCCCTCTATTTTTGATATTATTTATTTAAATAACATTATTTTAAAAAACATATATGATATTAGTTCTTAAACTTTTAAAGTTCTATATTGTATATTCTATATCTATATTTGGACAGAATATATTTTTTATCCCCTAGATTTGAAATTAATGTTTATTTAGTCTTTAATGTTTTAAAAGATATAAATTAGTCCTTCACGTTTAAAATCATTGCAAATTTTGATTTTAAGTGTTTCTGTCACTAACTAATGAAATGTTGATAGGTCCTTTTGGCAAAATAGTATTTAACACGTGATATTTGTGTTTTGTTTTCATTTCATTAGCTAGATTATTTTTTATGATAACAACATTTTTATTGAGAGTATCTTCATTTTCAAGTGATTAATTTTTCTTTCAACTGTTGTTTAAAATTAAATCAATAAATAGTTCTTAAAAATGGAATGCTACACTGATTGCTAGACAGTTCTACTTTGCCACTGTTAAAAAAATAAATTAATTTTATTACATTAGTTTCCTATACTAAATTCTATAAACTTTTAGAAAAGAGAGTTGATGAAATAAAAATACAAATCAAGAGAAGTGGCAAACACAAAGTTTTCCTCTTATACAAGAACATATAGGTATTCTTAAACACATGACAATTAACGGAATTTTTTTAACAATTATTTCATAAATCAGTACCAAATAGCTATCATTCAAAGATGTATTTTTCTTTTAGTGGTTCTTATTCTATTATTGTTTGTATGGACTTTTGAATATGTTATGGGTGGATAGATAGATTAGACATTCAACAGTTAATGAAGATGTTCTAAAGTGTAATTTTTATATATCAACTTGAAACGTTGATGAAATGTAAAATAATTTTGAGAGATATAATTTTAAAACAAACACATCTAGAAAAACTTACAACAACTAAAACAAACAAATAAATAAATAAATATAAATTAAAAAGAGGGAAAGAAAAGAAAAGGCTTACCTTGAAACTATAGGACTAAAAACATGCAATTTTTATGATGCCCGTGTTTTCATCATGATCGTTTGATTAAGTTAATTATTTTGGTCTAATTAAATACTATTTATTTAAACTAAAGTTCAATTGAGCCTAGAATTCAGCTTAATTTAGATTAAATACTAAATATATGACATAAATCCATGTGGTTGAGCCCACGGGTCTGGTTCATGGATCAATAAAGGTCAAGCTCATAAAGCCACTAGAGACTCTATAAATAAATGAGTTCTATTATTTGAAAAGGAGAGAATTTTTTACTCCATATGGTATAGAGAAAACTTTCCTAATAACCAGAAGACTTCCTAACTCCTAAAGTCGACCATCCTCAAATATTAAAGTTCTTTTGAAGATACAAGTTTTCTTCCAAGACTTCAACTACAAGAACATCACGTGTTTTGCTTTCTCAAATCAATCATAAGCATTCAATTGAGAGAAAATCTGAAAATTAAATACTAGAGAACAAATCACATCACAACATAATCAAGATCAACGCAAATTCAATTCCACAAAGCATGTTTCTCTCGAAGCCTGGAACGCAAACAAGTTGAAAAGAGACTAAAACTTATTAGAACTAATACACGTTGGTTTTTATATATTTTAATTCAATATTTTTCTAATTAACACTTCTCATGTTGATTTTAGGTCTTTAATTAAAGCCTTAGATTTATTATTTATTATTTATTATATTTTATAGTGGCTAAAAAATTAATAATAAAAAAAAGTAGGTGATTTAAAATCCACTAGAAAATTATGAAAACAACTAATAAAAAAATGTTATTATTTTCAATGACATTATAATTTTTCATGATTGTTTTATAGTTTAACAGCAGTTTACAAAGATATCTTTTCTCTAAAATTTATTGATGGGTAGAATTATAACTTTGATTGTTTCAAACATATTATTAGATTAGTGGATATTATCCTCACATTTGTAGCTTTCAATCAAACATATTATTTAGATGAGTGGATATCATCCTCACATTTATAGCTGTCAATCAAACATATTATTTAGATTAGTGGATATTATCCTCACATTTATAGCTTTTATGGATTCAACTACGTTAAAATAAAACTTTGGATAAATTATTAAAACTGTATTTCTTTTTCTCTTATAAATGATTTATTGAGTTCACCCACTTTCAAAATTATATTCAATAGATTTTCTATGGTTAACAAGTATCAATTTGATTCTAACTCTTGATTTTGTATTAAAAAAGTTAGAAAATTAATATAAATAGCAAAAACGATAAAAGTATTTACAAAATTTTAGATTTTTTAATGAATGATAGAAGATGGTATCTATCAATGTATTGATAGACATCGATTTAAGTGTACTAGTGTCTATTAGCACCTATCATATTAATATAATTTGATATTTTGCTATATTGTTATAAATATTTTGGTTCGTTATACTATATTTGAAAATGTCCAAAACTTTCTACATATTTTAGCTTTATAGCCTATTGATCTTTGACCTAGTTGATATACATACACACACATATATATATATATATATAATTTCTAACACAAAATTGAAAATTTAAGATTTATAACTAGACATCAACTTTCTAATTCGGTTCTTGTCTTTAGAATTTATCTGTGAATTAAAAATGAAAATTATGATTAAAAAAATGAGACATTTTAAAATATAGAAAAATATTGAAACTATTTGCACAATATAGCAAAATAATTCATCATTCACTTTATATAGCTCTTTTAAATTTTTTTTTACTATATTTTGTAAACAGTTTCAATATTTTGGTATCTATAATAATTCTCCATAAAAAAATGGTAAGAAAATTACAACTTTAAATAAAGTTGTTTGAACAAAAATATTTACAAATATATTAAACTATCACTTAAAGATGTTATCTATATAATTAATAGACTATAAAATTTTGCTATATTTATAAATATTTTCTAACATTTTTGTCCATTTACGAAAATTTTCCAAAAAATTATGATAAATTATTTAACATGAACGTGAGAACTTTTTGGAAAATTTCATCAGGTGACAAAAATGTTTATAAAAAAACAGCCAATGACATCTCTTTCTTATATATTGCGAATATGAAAAATATGACAAGTAATGAGTGATATCATATGGTTACCAGACATAAGAGGGCTATTAGAAGGTTATCGACTTTTAAATTTGCTATTTTTGCAATTTAAAAAATGTGGTGGCATAAACTCTACTATCATAACATTTTTTGCTATTTTTACAAACGCCTCGATCTTTTTTATACTCTATAGAATGACAATTACAATATTTTAAAAAAATTAAACATTAATAGCAATTAGCAGTTTTGCTCTAAAATTAATCAAACAAACTTTTGTAATTTTAATTTTTTGAAAAAGAAAACAAAGGTGAAATCATTTTTTATTAAGAACAATTACAATATTTTTAGAAAAAAAATCCATGATAAAGAAAAAGTTTTCTTTAGGGGTTTATTCAAAAATTTTAAAAAAAATTGTCACATTATTTATACTTCATAGAATAAAGGCTGTAAAAGAAAAAATTTATTACATTTGATTTTTTTTATCAAATGTTCTATACAATTTTTTTTTTACATTAGAAAAATCACATAGAGCTGGGAGATTTCTCCTTTAAACACTTTTATCTTATCAATACATAAAACTAATTAAAATAAATAAAAACAAGTAAAATTATTTTAAATGATAAAATTTATTAAAATATTTACAAAAATAATAAAAATAACACCCTTTATCTTAATTTATGGATAAGAAAAATTGTGATATTTTGATTAATTTCTTTACATATATCTTTAATTATAACAATATAAATAAAAAAAAGGATTTTTAAATATAGAGGAATTCTTATGTAATATATATTAATCTTCTTTCTCTATAATATAATATCATAAATGTGGAATAACTGACACTAAATATTGTAGGATATAACCACGAAAATTAGAGGTTCACCACATCTATCCAAAATATATCTACACATATATTATGACTGTGTGAAGTTGGAACAGCTTAGAGCCCCTCCTGGAAAATATTATTCCCAAACTTTTTTTTTTCAATTCAATGGATAGCTTAACCATTGAGTAAAACGGTTCCAAGATTTTATCTAAGGGACATAATTCGATCAATGTTAAGATTCAAATCATACAATATGGTTAAAACAAACATAACTTTGTGATATAAAAATAGTTGATGTGTCCAAAATTTTATGTTGGAAGACAATTTATACGAAGTTAAATTTTAGTCATTTAAGTTTTAGCTTTATGTCATAGATAGTTCTAAATTTTTTTAAAAATATAAAGTCTCAATTTGTATGTCTAAAATACTCTACCATATATATATTTTTAAAA
Source organism: Cucumis hystrix (assembly GCA_025688845.1). Taxonomy (NCBI): domain Eukaryota; kingdom Viridiplantae; phylum Streptophyta; class Magnoliopsida; order Cucurbitales; family Cucurbitaceae; genus Cucumis; species Cucumis hystrix. The sequence goes on along the minus strand of CM046888.1, from coordinate 6,035,735 downwards.
AATAATGTAACATTCGTGTCAAACTCAAAAAATTGAAGTTCAAGGTTGAATATGGAACAAAAATATTTTATAAAAACTTTAATACTACAAAATTAGTTTTTAAGTATTTTTAATCTGTTATGAGGATTTTAAATAGATTTTTTTTAAAAAATAGTAGATTTTACATAATATTTACAACCTATAGCAAATTCTATCATTGATAGTCATTGATATACTATATTGATAGAAGACTATCGTGAGAATCCAAAATTTTGCTATGGCTTGTAAATATTTTAATCTGCTTTGCTATTTTTAAAAATAACCCTTTTAAATACTAAAGTAAAAATTATATATTTATTCTTTTTCAAATAACTTATTAGTTAAAATTTAAAGTTTAAATATTTATTCATCCTAGTTTTACAAACTAAAGATTAAGGGGCATTTTTAAAAATAACAAAATAAATTAAAATATTTACAAGTCTTCTATCATTATAGCATATCAATGACTATAAGTGATAGAATTTGCTATAAGTTGTAAATATTTTGTAAAAACTACTCTATTTAAAAATTTCCTAAGATTAAACTTATATTAACTTGAATTTAATTTTAAAACAATGATAAAAGTAAATAAAACTTGTGAGTCAAAACTAATAATCAAAATGGGTTATCCAGCCTAAAATTTTAATATTTTTAAAATAATTTTTTTTAAATTATTAAAAAAATATTAAAATTACATTAAAAATCGACAAAGAATTTTAAAATTGACTAATAGAAATTTAGGAGAAATTTTGATTTTCAAGGTTCAATTAGTAACAAAAATATATTTTTTAAATCTAACACAACCATTATTTTTTAAGCATGTATTTTTTAATATTTTATGAGATTTTTAAATATAATAGATTAAAATTTTATATATTTATCAAACAATTTTATAGCACGACTTAACAAAGTTAAAATTGAAAGAATAATTAAACTGATATTAATTTAATGTCATTTTAAATAATGATAAAAATAAACAAAAATACAAGATCCCTGACCAACCACTAATAATAAGAAAAGTTTATCATGTAATGGAGTGAAATGTGTATAATGTATAAGCCAAAGTATTTTTATTCCTTAAAACTATAGAGGGACAAGTGTCAAGGGACCCCAAACCAAAGGGCATACAGTAGCTTTCTAGGTTGAAGAATAATGTATGCCAAGTGTCAAGGCACTACTAGAAGTGAGAGTGATACATCCAAATGGGAAAAGTGGTTTTCCCCACGAGGGAAAGGTGCAAAAACACATATATCTTATTTAAACGTATCATCTTTGACATGAGATGAGTGATAGAGACTTTACTAGCTACTTATCATGGTGTTTCCCAATAGTTTTCTTTGCTTCATCTTTGTACAATCATCAATAACTTACAAAACTACATATACACATTGAACAAAAAGTAATAGAATTCCTTCCAGTCGGTTAACGTCAATCTTGCTTGTTTCAAACTACTTTTAGAGTAAACACTTGTTGTGACTAATAAAGACGAATTCATTTAACATATGCTTTATCTTCACATACAAGAATTTTCTCAAAAAAGAACCTAAAATATTGCTTCTAAATGCCTCCATCATAAAATTTAATAGAGGAAAGAAGAACAATGCCCATATATACATACAATATTGAAACATTTCACAAAATTTTCACTTTTACTTAAAACGTAGTCAAAGCTTACCTTTTTATTTACTGAGCCGCAACAAGCAAACAAAAGAAAGAAACAACCACATGTTTCTTTAATTTAAATTTTAACAATGGTCGGTTTTGGCGTGTTAAAAATGAAGAACCACATTATTATCATATGTGCTTTGGCCTTTTTTATTTGTATGTATATATGTTTTTAATATGTAGAAAAGTTATGAATCTAAAGTCCAATTATGTGACTATGCAAGTAATGTTTTACTAAAAGAAAAGTGTTCAATTTTCCCACTGCTTTTCACCATTTTTTGTTTTTTTTGTTTGTAGCTTAGGAATCATCTAACATTTCAACTTTAATTTTTCGTTTTTATCAAACTTCTTTGAAGTTGAACATATACTTGTCGCTTTTCAAATGCTTGAGATGTATGGTGGATAATGATATTGACAAGAGGGACATTTTTGTTTTAATCATACACCAATTAATGTGTATGTGATGTAAAAAAAGTTCGTTAATTTGTGTATCATATAATAATCTACGTTTTCTTTTAAAAAAATAATCTAGCTGATAAATTCTGTATTAGTTACGAATATTATCACGAGAAAACATAAATTATTTAAATGACAAAAGTTATGAAAATATCTATAAATATGGTAAAATATCATCATTTATATCTTAATTTATCACGATTCATTGTAGATAGACAAATATTTTTTTACTATAGTTTGAAATTAATTTTGTTCATTTTTGTTATATTTGAAAAAAAAAAAATTCATAACTTATATATCTAGTTTTTTTTTCTTTTTGTTGCCAAGATTTTTTTTAAAAAAATATTTTAATGGAAATTTTAAATTTATTTTGTTTTTAAGTTGGGGTAGGTTTGCGAAATTGACTTTTTGGTAAAAATTCAAAGTTATTCAAACCAATTATTTTCTTTGGTGGGGCATTTAATTAGTAAACAAATAATATGTAATTAATTTCACACCTCATGAATATCTTAATTTTATTTCATATTTGTCCAAACAGTAAAAAAAAATATTTTTTTTCACTTTTTCAATTTATAATTTAATTTCATCAATTGTAAAAATTATTTTTTATATATCCTATTATCGAATCGTTCTATGCCCCTTTAAAGAAATTGAAATTAGAATTTATGCTTTTTTAGTTTTTGTTCATCACACTTCCAATACACTTTTATTTCAATAAAAATATGCTTAGATATTACATATTCTAAACAATCCTTAGATGGTAACCTATTTAGGCACATCTTCTCAATCTAATTGAGATGTTTACATATATCTATGATTTCTCGTATTTTCTTCGATAACATATCTAATTTTACTTACTAACATATTTGAAAGTTTCTTTTTATAATTTAAGGAGAAAAAAGAAAACAATTATTTGAGAGGTCTCAAATAATTTGGTCCAGCTCTACAGTGTACCCTACGAGCACATGCATTCCTAATTTTGCAAAACCCCCAGAAGAGTAAACCCTTTTGTGTTCTTCACCACTCAAACCTTTTCAACATACCAATTTCAAATGCATTTCAATCCAAATGGATTGTCTTTTCTCTTATTTTTCTTTCTTTTTTGTTTCTTTTTCTAAAGTTAAAAATATATATTATCATCTTTCGGTGTTGTACACATCTTGTTCTCTGTTTCAAAAATAAATATATTCTTTCAAAAAATTTGACATTACTTTGTAAAAAAAACGTTTCAAAACTACAGTTGGAAAATACTTGAAATCAAAAGAACAACATTACCCTCTAAGCGTTCACACCATCACCCGGTTTTACCTACCAATTTGTATTCAACATTCAAACATATTTTTCCTCCGATGCTAATATATAATCAGTTAACATTATACTATTTGAAATAATTTGTTACTTTTAATATAAACATAAAAGTTCAAAGGTCAGTTTTTTTTCTTTTACAAATTTAGAATTTTTTTTTTTTTTTTTATTTACCCAACTTAATTGGTTTGAGAGTATCTCTTTAACTTTAACTCTAAAATTTGTTCAAAACTTTATTTGATATATGAATTTTCATGTTTAAATTAAACTTATATTCTATCATAGCCATTAAACTTATAAAAATTATTTTCAATTATTCCTTTATATATAAACCGTTTAAACTCAAACCTATAAAGATCAAACATATATTTGGGTTTTAAAATGAAATCAAATTTACGTTAAAAGAAATAATATCAAATACTAATTAAACTAACATTTTTTATTCCAAAGCTTAAAGACCAAAGCAAAAACGTTGAAGTAACATTGCTAAGAATCAAGATCAAAGAAAGTATATTAAAAAAGGTTAAAATAATAAAACCAAAACAATTAGAATAATAAAAAAAGAAAAAAAATATCCACTTAGGTGAAAGACAAAAAAACAAACACTTGGAGAAACAAGTGCCACAAATTTTGGAATATCCATGATCTGTTTGGTTTAATTTGTAGAATCAAGAAATATATATATAATTGATGGAAAAAAGATGAGAAGTCAAAAGAATGTTTTTTAAATGGAAAAATAGAAATTGGTGTAAATAGAAAAACATGTCCTCTATCTCGTTTATTGCATTTATGAATTAATGAGAGACGATGTATATGTGTTTGTGTGTGGGCAAGAAACATGCCCATCACAGCACACAATCAAACCAAAACACACTTTTTTTTTTCTTTTTTTTTTTTCAAATTAAATTTTGACTTTACAACTATGAGACAAACAAATTTAACCTTTTATATATATATATATATATATATATATATATATTTCAAACTTGAACATGCGCGTCCTTTGACAATCGGATCTCTTGACTCTAACGATCAATTTCCATAATTTTTGGAGGCTTAATTAAATATAATGTGAATATACTTTGAGTCTGTTTAGATTAACTAACACAACGTATTTAAAAAATATATATTTAAAATAAAAACTATTTGAATTAAATTTTAAAGGTATTTTAAAAGTTTGCTTCATCTTTTTTTAAAAAAAAGTTAAACTAAACCCAAGTTTTAATTTAAGTTTTTAAATTTATTCAATCTAAATGGTTTACATAACTTAACCAATTTATGACATGATTTTGATTAAGAGGTCAAAAGTTTCTATGTTACACAAAAGAAGAATATATATATAGACACACTCATATGAACATGACTGATAAAAACTGGTTCGACTTATTCAAATTAAATTCAATATTTTCAAAGGAATTTTGTTATTTTCTTTTTACAATTTCTTTGTTGGATCTCTCTAGTGTCATCAAAAAGCATGCAACACGATATATGTTGACCAAATGTAATATATTGGATCGGTCTTCTTGTAGTACAATACATGCGAGAGGATAGATTAAACTTTTGACCTCAGGAAAGAAATTGCATTTCAAGTACTGATATTGTACCATATATTTTTGTTTGTTTTTTTAACTTTAACCTGATTTATGCTTTGAGAAATTTGATTTTATCTTATACTCACTTTAATTAAGATTTTTTTTAAGAGATATACATGGGTTAGTAGGTGTACTTGAACATCTTCACTAGCTGGTGGATACTTCTTTAGCACATTTATCATCCCCGCTTCATTAATGAATGAGAAAAAAAGTACATGAAGCAAGGATACAAAAAGCAAAGGGCTAGAGATAAGCTCAAATAAGATCTTAAGTTGAACAAAAGCTTGAAGATTTAAAACAATAGAACTACCACTATAATCTAAAAAGAGAAGATATTTGCTAGTCGAATAGCCAATAAGATCTTGAATTGAATATATTTCCAAATCTCAGTAGAGGACTTCTTATGTTTTTTTTTTTCAAGCCAAATGGATCAGAGAGCCACAACAATAGAGTTGAAAGTGACAATGCCTTTTATGCGTTTTTTATTAAAAAGACAAAGATTCTTGCAAAAGAGAAGTCAAGTTTTTGTTATTGTTCTTCCACTTAATTAGATTCTCAAGCTTTTCCCAAATCCTTTGAGCAAAGTTGCAAGAAATGAAAATGTGGTTGATGTTTTTCGAGGCCTCTTAACTGAGAATGCACCAGTTTGGATTGAGGCTCCAACTTGGTGATCTTCTTTGCTGTTTGTCTGTTGTATTGATGCACTCATGTATAAGAGACAAAAGTTAGGCTCATCATATATTTTTCACTTTTTTTTCTTTTTAGTTTAAATGGGTTGTTTTAAAAATATGAGTATGGTTTAGCTTAATATTTTCTTTTAAAAAACAAGTTAAAACATCTTGTAAACCATTTAGTAGCACTCTAAAAAGAGGTCAAATGTTTTAAGTCCACATAAATTATTCTAGTTGGGGATCCCAAGCCTCACAATCTTTAAATAATATTTAGATCATGCTTTTCATTGTTAATTAGTTTTTGAGACAAATCTAAATGTTAATTAGTTTTTGAGACAAATATAAATGTTTCTCTATTATAATATCAAAGTTCATGAAACTCAAAGTAGCATCAATTAAAAATAATAATAATAAAGAAATCAACTCTAAGAATAGTAAAATAAAAAAAGACACTAATGCCTAATTGGAGAAGGCATGTTAAGAAATCTCACAAAATCAAATTACTTATTAATTAGTTAAATCATATTATTTATTCCATCAAAACATCAAATGTCCAAACCAATATATAATTTTATTATATTTATACTCTTTTAAAAATGTTGCTGCACACATTAACTTAAGGAAAATTTCATTAGATGATAAAGAAATTTTAAAAAAAGAACCGCTCATAACACCTCATTTTTTCATATTGCAAATTTGACAAATCAAACGGTAATCTACTTTTAAATTTGCTATTTTTACAATTTTGAAAATATAATTGACATAGAATCTATTATCGTTTTTTTGCTATTTTTACGAAGTTCCCTTCACTTGACTGTTGTATGTAATAAATTTTGTGTGTATTGATATAAAAGTAATATATATGGGTGGCACACAAAATGTGTATTTATGTAGAGGTTTGACTTGCTTGGGAACATAATTCATGAAAGAAAGAGGCGTACGTAGAATAAAAGGGAAAAGAACAAAAAAGAGAGACGTAATTGCTTATGCAATAGTGAGAAGAAATGGGTTTCTTGGAAATTTCTTGTCTTCACATCTGACTCATATACAACATTCAACCAACAACAAAACACACCACCACCTTACCCTTTGGCCTTTCAAAGATTATTTCTTCTTCTTCTTCTTCTTCTTCTTATTATTATTATTTTTTTCTTTTCCTTTTTTTGATCCATCGAATGTAGTATTAATGGATTAATTAAGTAAGAACATGTGAATTACAATAACCCATCATTTTATTTTTTTGAAAAATAAATGAAATTTACTCTCATTTTCATGACGATTGACGTACGACATCCAGCTACCGCTTCCCCATGTCTCTCGACAATTTAATGTTAATCATCCATCTTTACATTTTAATTATCTTTCTAATTTCTAATACTATGATTCAAATTCAAATATCTTATATATCTATACTCTAATTGAATCACCAAAACTAAAATCATTATTTTTTTATTTCTTCTTTCTACTTTTATAAACATAAAACTCATTTTTAAATTAATACTAAATTTAAATTTTCAACTTAATCTTTCAATTCTTTTTGGGTTTTTTTCCTTTTAAAAAGACATACCTTTTTTTCAAAGGAGAATAATCGAAGAAAATTTGTCAAAAATAGTATAATTGACCAAATATTTATAAGATATGCAAAATTTTGATAGACATTGATAGATATTGATATGCTTGACATTATTGATAAACAATTATAGTGATAAAAGTCTATCAGTTTCTACTATTGATAGAATTCAATAGAGTTTTTTCAAAAATATAAAATTTGACAAACTATTTACACTTCATAGAACAAAACCACTAATAGACAAAAAAAATTACATTTAATTTTTCTACGAAGTGTAAATATTTTGTCAAATGTTCGTTTTTTACAATTTCTCAATCCAAAATTTTGTTATAGCTCGTAAATATTTTATGTTTTTTCTATTTTTAAAAATGTTCTAAAATTGAATTGTTTGAATAAATAAAAAAATTATTTTAAATGATAAAACTGACTAAAAATATTTAAAAGTATAGAAAATTTTCAGAATCTATATAGACATTTGTTTATGTCTATCAATATTCTTGATAAAATCGGAAGTTTTGCCATCTACGATAATAATTTTCTAAACATAAATCTATATTTTTTTATCTTCTTAACAATGAATATATAGGGAAAAAAAAAAAAGAGAGAGAGTGAAAAATTGATTAAATGTTTAGAACTGCTTTTTAAGCTACCGACCATATTTACTCTTCCAATCTGCCTGGAAAGATGAATTTTGTAAGAGTTTGGTCAAACTTTGAAAACGAAAAGTATATTTTCATTTTTTTTAAAAGTGAAGGAAAAAAAAAACAAACTTTTTTGTTTTGATATTTTTGTCATTTGGAAGAATATATATGTGTATATATTTATTAAGCATGATCAACTTCAACTTCCTAGATGGAGACTTTTTTTTCAACCTTTTTTCTTTTAAAGCTTCCAATGGAATTAATGGTTTCTTTAATACGATAGGTATATATATTAATAAAGATCATTATTTTTCAATATGAACGAATTATGAAATATTCCAAAATTACAGCTAGTCAATGATTCTAAGTTTGATTATCAATTATTTACATATTTTTCAATTACATTTTGATTTTGTGTGACATGTATAACGACTAGCTATTATCATTAATTTCACTTCTATCCTAATAAATTAAGCAATAACCTAACTCTTCTTTCTCAAAAATAAAAACCCTAATTTGCCAACCACAAATTATAGAGAATAAAGATGTGGATTCAACCTTTCGTTGGTCTAGATTTTGACTAGCAAAAACATTAATTCTAATAAGTGTTTTTATAAATCTAAAAAGTCGAACAAACTTGTTATTAAAGCAAAGAGAAATTTTTGACGATGGGAAAAATATTAAACTATTTTCAGAAAAACTAAAAAATGTTGATAGATAGTCTATCGATATTTATTAATGATAAATATGTAGATGACCCCTCCTAATATTGCAAGTATAAATATAGCAAATTCAATTATCATATGAGTCATAGAACCAATTTATTAGACAACTTGGGAAACACATTCTTCTAACCAATTTTTGTACTTAGAGAAAGGCTCCTCACTCAACGATCAAGGAAAGAAAAATGATGGTTTGAACCAAAAAAAAAGAACAACATAAAATATTCACATCTAACATAAAATCTTATTAAAATCAACCCATTTGAAAACTAAGACGTCATGTTACCCCCTATGAAGGGTATTGATGAAAGAAATTTAAAGAAAAATAATAATCATTAATTATCCAGCCCAAGGTGGGATTGGAATGATTCTAAATTGATTTTTTTTAAAATCATTCTAAAAAATCATTAAAACATGCTTGAGTGATGCAAAGTAAATTTGGATGAAATGACAATTAAATTTGAAAGTGTTAGAATCATATATTAAATTAATTTTAAATAATCGAATACATGTTTTTCATCCTAATTTTGAACGAGGTAAGCATGATTTTAACAATTTCAAAATCATTCTCAGACCTACGCTAAATCTCTTAAACAAATTTCCGTCTACTTAGTTAATTAAAGTGATTCATTTGAAGCATTTTCTTTAAAGAAATGGAGATTCTTTATGATTAGTTCAAAGTTATCTCATTAAATATTAAATTATATATATCCAAAGAAAATAAAATCGACCTCGACGAAGTCGAAGTTTACTAAAAAACTTTTCATTTTTTCATTAATTTTCCAGTCTTTTTGAATTCATTTTATATAAGAGTATGTTTGGATTAACATTTAAATAATATTTAACAACAACCGAACTATAATTCAAGTGATCTAAAAGGTTTATCATATACATTAGGAAGAGCATAAATGCTATTGAAGTCGAGATCGACCCAAAAAAATCATAAGGGAAAAAGAAAAGAAGTGAAGGGTACTTCTTAGAACTTAGGTTTTCCAAGTTAATTAAAAAATGAAAAAAGGGCTGCGACTTCAATCGTACGTCCAAACCCTAAATGGTCTTGGAACTAATTATGACCATATCAAAAGATAGTGATGATTAAAAACTTCACACATTTTTCTTTCTTCACACACTCATACATACTTTAATTCATGTACATGCATGACACCTAATTAACACTATGGCTAAGTCTTTGTCTTGGCCCTCTTTCTTTAATCAAATCCCTCTTTTACAATCAATGAATATGATTATTTCTGTCATATCTTTTGGTTGGCCAATTACTACTAAATTATATTCACTTTTTTCTTTTTTTTTTAGAAAATGATATTGGGAAGATCAGTAGGCGGACTCAAACATCCCCACTAGTTGGACACTCGCTTAGTGCCCTCATCATCTCCATAAATATATATTCAATAAAGCTCCGGGGATACACAGTTGATACATTTACAAAAAGACTAGAGATAAGCCAGAATGTAAAAGCTCACAATACTAACAAAAAGCATTGGTATTTAAAGCAATATTAGAAGCAGAATAATCAAGCCCTTTTGTGACTTGACATATATAGAGCAGATGTGATTGCATAAAGCTTTAAGGCTGTCAACATTATTCACTCATCCAGTGAGATCCTTTGCTTTGCATATTGCTTTTTTTTACATAATATGCACCAATTTGGGTTGAGACGATGATTTTTGAGTCTATGTTGAATTGACTCAATTGTAAAGATCCATTTGTGAGTAGCTGTCCATATGAAAAATTTGCATTTTTTGGGGACTTTTGATTTATCCATAGATTCTTGAACAGGAAAGATTTATCCGAGGCAAAAGAAGTCAAATTTGTTTAGCTGTCTATAGGAAAAATTTGCATTTTTTTGGGAATTTTGATTTCCATAGATTCTTGAACGGGAAGGATTTATCCAAGACAAAAGAAGTCAAATTTATGCTCATTTTGAGATGTAACTTTTATTTTGTGGTTCGAAGTTCAATTTTACTATACTATATTAAAAATATTAAAAAAAAGTATTAATATAAACAAATCTATTGGAGAAGGAGAAGATTATTTAGCTCAACCGTTATTAATGACTAGGATTAATTTAAATGTGGAACGTTATTAATTCTTAGATGACATATTATTGGTAAGTTGTGAACTACATGGTGAAGTTTTCTACATCTCTTAATTTTTTGTGCAATGTCTTCGAACTCAAACCTTGAGACTTCAACCATTAGTAAAAATATATATATTAAAAGATCGGGTGCAACACGATGACTTTCCAAGTAGTCATTCAACTTAGTATTATTCTCGTCCAGCACCTGTTTAGCTACACTGTTTTTATGGGATTTGATGTGTATTAGTGTTGGTATGATCGCTATTTTCTATCTATAACTATTTTTTCTTTTAATGTTATGTTTCCAAAATTTAGCTTTGTTTATTCTTAATATTCAAACTATGATTTTTAACCCATTTAAAGAAATGGTTTGAACTTTTTGTCATTTGAAAAAAAAAAAACGTATTTCTCTTCGAGATTACAAAAATAAAATTTTTAACAAAATATATACAAGAGTAAACTAAGATATATTCACTAAAATAATTGAACTAGAGGTTGACATATCTATAACACTCTCATCATATCATGGACCTAAAAGCAATATTTTCATTCAAAGAAAAATATGAGTACACGAGTTCAAAGAAAAATAAATACAGACAAAGAATTGGAGAGGAGAGCACAATAGATGAGAGAGATGTAAAGAGACTAGAGAATAAGTATCATAATTATATATATTAAATACCTTTTTAGTTTTTAAAATTCGACTTCAGCTTCTAAAAATAACTTCGAAAGTAGACAACTACATAAATATGTTTATAGTAAAAGTTAGTTACTATATAATTTCAATTTTAATCAAACCAAAAATACAATAAAGGCAAGTAGTTTATATACTTTGTTCTAATTTTGAGTTTAAATGAGAGTAATCTAAGTAATTAAAGAAATAGTGTCAATACTCATTTAATTCCTTGGATGGTTTTCTATACAACATATGAATTTTGACCTCTTTGAGGTTATTAATCCATCAACAACAAGAAAAACAAATGATAAGAAAAAAATGTACAAGTTTTGGTTATGTTTGTCTCTATGAATGTCTCCCCTACCTTAGCTTAGTGGAAAAAAGAAGTCAAAGGTTGAAGAGTTAAATGTATATATAATTTTGGTTTCTCTTTTAAAACCCTAAAATTATATATCAAACCCCTTTTTGTTTTTCTATATCCTTTTTACTTTGTGACCTAATTTTGTGATTGACTCAAGTAATTCATTGGATTCCTCCATGGAAACATGTTCAAGCTTTGTGCATTACTACACAAAAACTCCATAGCTTTGTTGATAAACTCCCCACTATTAATAATATTCTTTCCTCTCCCATTATCTTCATCTTGATCTTGATCTTCTTGTTTTTTTGGACATCTTAAAAGGCTTATATAAGTCTCCAAATCATGAACACAAGAAGGGTTTTGCATGTTGAAGAAATCAAGAACCAATTCAACTCCAACATGTTCATAGCTATTATTAGCTCCTCCATTTAAGAGACCTCCAAAAACCCTAAAATTCTCATTGAATAAAACACCTGGCATCTTTGTGATGGGGTCATTCACATTCACAATTCTTAAAACTTTTACTCCCAATTCTTCACATCTTTTCTTGAACCCCGAATTCCCAACTCTTGGACCTCCAAATGAGAATACTGAAACTGGTACCACTTCGTTGTTTGTTCTTCTATTCAACCCTAATTCAGCTATGTCATATGCTAGAAGAAGAGCTAATGCACTCCCCATGCTATGCCCAGCCATGGTTATGCTTACTTCTTCCTCTTTGTACTTATTTAGTAGCCTTGACATTTCTGACAATAGCTGCTCCCGACAACTCTCGAGCCCGAATTTCATGCTCGATTCTTCGCTCGTGTATAGTGTTAAAAACCCTGATTCAACCTGAAAAAATATTAAATTTACCGTAAGCCACCAAGCTGAATTGTTTTTAACATGATATCAAAATGAAGGGTCGTTTTTTTTTCTTTCCTTTGTGGTTATACATTGTTAATTATTTAGTAAGTTTTGTGTAGAACTATTTCAAGTAATTTAATTTATTGGAACTTATCAATTTCTTCAACTTCTTTTAGCTCTTGGGTTGATATTTAAATTGGGTTAAGATGGTAAAAGAGAAAAATAATAGAGATGATATATTTAAGCTTTTGGGTTCATGAGTTAGATTAACAAACCTTGACATCGGGTCGATGATTATGAGGATCGAGGCGAGCAGGAGTGAGGGAGCTCATTAGATTAGCAATCCATTCGGGGTTGGTGACGGTACCTCTGAAAGTAATGATGATATCTCGTCGCCCAAGTCTCTTGCTGGTTTCGTCGGAAGAAACCGCAACATAGCCGATCCATCGGCCGCAAGATGGCGGGGAGTTTTGGATGGGAGGAATATTAATATCCGGTGGAGTAGCATAGATATATTTAGTTACTTCATAACCTGAACTCTCCAAACCCACTTCCTTCAACAATCTCTTCTTCCCAAATTTGCAGGTCAAATAGCGTTTAGAGTTGGGATCAAGATCAAAAGCTTTATAACAGGCCGTTACAAACTCGCCGTAGCGGATAATTTCTCGCCGTAGAAGCGGGTGAAGCGTGGGCTCCACGAGATCTTCCCAGTCATTGCAGCCATGAATCTGCCTCCACAAGCGTGCCAAACTGGCCACTTTTTGAACCATGGCAGCCGCAGCAGCCGTAGAACAAGAAGAAAAAGAAGAAGAAGAAAATACATCCATCAACGGTACTAATACCGAAGAAGACGAAACCGATAACCGTCGAGAAGCCGACGACGTCGAAGAAGAAGAAGAAGAAGAAGCATTAATATCAGATTTTCTCGGGATGGATACTTGTCCAAAAGAATGCGACATAGGACGAGTTGTTTCGAAAAATGTGACATGATTGGGAATTGAATTAAGCTTCAAAGTTGTAGCAGCCATTAGAGGAAATTTAAGAGTGAGAAAGGAGGAAGAAGAAGAAGAAGAAGAAGAAGAGAGAGAGGGGGGAGAATGGTGTTAGTTTCTTAAAGGGATAATGAAAAGGGAGATAGATATATATATATGGAGATAAAGGGGAAAGAGAAATATCAAATAATAATAATAACTTTTTTTTATAAAAAAAAAAAAAGGATTAAAAAGGTAGAATGTGGCTAAGAGAAATAAAAAGTGAACCATATGTTTGGCAAGGGTTTTGACTGATAATTCAATAACTTTATTATTATTTTGGTTCGTTCCTTTAGAGAAAATATTAATATTTTATTTGGTCGGTACCATAGAACTTATTGATCTTTGGGTTCTCTGCTGCGGCTAAACAACGACAAACCCAAATTTCAATTAATAAATAAAACATTATTATTATTCTAATTTTTTTATAAAAAATAAAATCCCATGAAGGAGGAAGTTTATTTACTACATTCCATTTTGGTTGACTTCAATATAATTCACAAAATTATAAATTTAGGAGTATTATTAAATAATTCTTCTTAAAATTTAAAAACAAAAAATTTATGTGAATATAATATGACCGTTTTTTAAATTTATATATTCATAAAATTTCTTTGTTGTCTGAAAATTTTTAGTTTAATAAAAATCATTTGTATTATTTTTCTTGATTAAAAAAATCATATTTCCTAATTTGGGTCATGTTATGAAGACCATGTCCACTCTATCTATACCTCTATTTGATAATAAAGTTAATTATTTTAAATATTCTTCTTATTTAACACCATGAGGTTGTTTACATTTGTGAATAAAAACTAAGCGTTTATGAAAAACAACCTCTCTTTCCCAATTCATTTAACAAAGAAATTATTATTGGTTAAATAAAAAAAAAAAAACAAATTTAATTTTCTAAAAAAAATCATATTTCTCAAATAGATTTTTTAATAGCTTTACCATGGTAATTCATAGCTTCAACTCCAAGTGAGATGTTTCTTTCCAATATACAAACAACACATATATTATATCAAATAATATTTAAAAAAAAAAAAAAAAAAAAAGGATCTAATTTGATAGACATATATAACACAAGATAAAAATTCAAAATTGAATCACATGTCTATATTTTTCTTTTTCTTTCAAAGTATATTCATGTTAGTTGATCAGTACTGAGTCAAAAATGAGGTCATATTGTTTAAAGTATACCAAAAGAACAAACTGTTTACTTGAATCATAGTTTATATGGAGGAAAGTAATTAAATGAAGAAAAATGGTAGAAATAGAAGGGTAGTGGCCTTATTCTTAACAAACCAAGAGTGTGATTTGATTGGAAGAGAAAGGGAATGATGAGTTATTCACATAGAAATGAGAATTAAATGTATTGGTAATGAGAAAACAAAATAAAAAGAGGGTGGGAAAGGGCACGTGGAGATATAGGGTAAAAGAGAGCGCGTGGGAGGTGGGGAGGGTGCTAAAAGGGAAATGAAATAGACGCACGGCGTGGGTGTAAAGAGAAATAGGTGGTGTGAAGTGAGAAATGGTGGTGGGTGTAGTGAGTTAATATTAATATATATACATAACATATAACACTATGACTAAAGCAAAGCACAAAAAGGAGTTCAAAATTCCCTTTCAAAATCCAACACGCTCTGCTTCACGTGACTTTTCAACGCGTCTTGTGTTTTCATTTTCACAGTCCACTCTCTATAATTCTCTTCTTTCTTTTCTTTTCTTTTTTTCATTCTACTCAATATATATTAACACTAATTAATAACACACAACTTTATTTACTAATTTTTCATCTTCTCATTCTTCCTTAATTTTGACCTTTTAAATTTCTATTTTTCTTTCTTATTTCTTCAAATAAATCTTCCTATCTTTTACATGTCACATATAA
Organism: Cucumis hystrix; assembly: GCA_025688845.1. NCBI lineage: Eukaryota > Viridiplantae > Streptophyta > Magnoliopsida > Cucurbitales > Cucurbitaceae > Cucumis > Cucumis hystrix. The sequence continues at coordinate 6,020,192 of CM046888.1, read as the reverse complement.
CCCAAAAAAAATATATATATATATATGTGGGTGTCACGTTTTAGTTTGTTAGGATTATTAAACTCAATTTTATAGATTATAGATTTAGGATATAGTATGTTTCTTGATATGAGATGTCTTGTGAAAGGTTGAGGTTGCCCAAGACTCAAATTTTGTATGATCTTCTTCAAATAGAATTCTAGCCAAAAGGCTCATTAGTATGGCAATATATTTAGAGTGAAAGTTAGTTGGTGCATGCATGGTACTGACACCTTGCTAAAGTAGGTCAATGAGGACTAGACAGTTATCCAAAGTAATACAAGAAGACATGGATATAATATATATGGGTGGCTTCTATTGTACCTAATTGATCAAGACGAAGGAATTAATACATCAATTAACCAATTATATCGCATGAAAATGAAGACTATAGAATAGTAGTTTGTTGTAGTTAAGAAAAACATTTGAAGAAATTAATAGGTATACTAGTTGGTGATGTTGGTTGTAATTAGTAATTGTGTTTATTATGAATTAAACTTATTTAGATGTGAGAAAATAGTTAACTTACATACTCTAAAATAGCTGGAAATTGAAATAAGTAAACTATGCATAGATATCGAAAAGATCATATTGTAAAGATTTTCTTTTTTCTTTTTGAAATAATAGCTAAAGTTATTAAAGTGACGCAAGGGCTCAATCATTATAGATATCAAACACAATGTTTAACCAACTTGGGGAGTAGGGGCAACCAAGTAAATTTACATTATTAAGTTGATCGAGTCAATATTGCTAATCTATTGGCCAAAGAAGTGGTAAATCAATTTCTAATTATTCTCTCTTGCTGTTTTATATGCAAGTACTTTAATCCATCAAATAATTATCTCTCCCAAGAAAAATTAGTTATAACAATCTCTACCTTAATTTACATTCATGCATTTAAAAGTGAAATTTGATTAATAACAAAAATAATTGATGTGCCTCATTGAAAGGTTGGGTCACAGGTGATAAAAAAACTAGTATATTTACAAAACCGAAACAAACATATTTCAAAAATTAGATGGATCAATGACTATTTGAGGGGAATAAGGTTCGGTTATCATTGTAGGACTTTGATCGCATTCTCAACACTATCAATGATATTTCACCGATTGAAAGAGTGCGAAAGAGCTTATTAAGAACAACAAGTAGGAAGTGATCGATAACTTTATATTGTAATACCAAATACTCTAAGTCATTTGAAGTAATGTATTAAACTATACGACAGAGAGTGAGTGTGCTAGTATAATAAGGAAAACACAGTATTACATTGAAAGGAATAAAATACAAGAAGAAGGGAAATTAAGAAATTGTTTGCATTGTGTTAATTAATTTTCTTTTACTTTTATTAAATTTGTATATTTTTAGATTTTTAAAAAAATTTGTTTTTTTCCTTATTAAAAGACTTTTAGTATCTCCATAGATGTCACCATTAACCAAACAACTTTAATTATGATAAATTATAATATGTTTTTTAGTATTGATATCACGTTAAGAACAAAAAAGGGTTCATCACTCATTGTTATTTAATGTTTCGACTTGATTCAATTTGATTTTGAATTCAATAGTGATTATGTTTTGAGGCAGAGCAGAATACAAAAATATTAAAATATATAATATATAAATATATAAAATAAAGACCATAAATTCGTTAGCCATTCCATAGATACTAATTAAGATTTTTTGTGCTACCATATCCCATGCGGTATATAACATTCCGAGATCGTTTGTTTTTTAAAAATATAGAAAATTAAAATCTTAGATATTGTGTTATGAATATATAAAATTATAAATATATGATATCTTTATATTACTATGTTTGTATTTTAGAAATATTTTTATAGATATTTGAGAATATTTATATTAAGTGTTTGTTTGATAGGATTTATATTCTAAAATGTCTTAAATTTATATAATATTCTTTAAAAACATGACAGTTGTTTAAATAATTTGAATTTTTCTATACTTTCCAGCTTTTACTCTTTATATAAACCCAACAATAATTTTACAAGGCACAGCTAGCAGAAGAATGATAATTCAAATATTGTTTAATTCTATGGCTATGTATCACATGTTCTAATGCTTCTTTTGCACTAAAATTAGGCCTTTAATAATCAATTAATTTTCAGTATTTCTAGTTTTAGAAAAATAAATTTACAATATTTTCATTTTTGGGTTTTCTTGTTTTTGTTATCTATTACTAAAAATGTTGGTAAAATTGAAGCCAGCTTCTCAATTCTTTTTTTTTTAAAAAAAAAAAAAACACCTATAAGTTTTGTTTTTTCTATAATTCAATATGAATTTAAAATTTTCTTTAAGAAATTTGAAAATTATAGTAAATAAATGGTGGAAAATAAGTATATATACTGTGATAGTGAGCATACCTCATATGAATTGTGGAAAATAAGTATATATATTGTGATAGTGAGCATACCTCGACTGGCATATAATATATGTTAACAATGATAATTTTAAATTGTTTAGAATTTGTTTGGTAATCCATTTAATTTTTTGTTTCTTGTTTTTGGATTTTAGTTCTTAATAAATGTGGTGTTTGGTAGCTATTTTTTTTAAATAGGAAGGAAAATAGAAAATGAAAAATAGAAGGTATTGTTTTTAAATTAGTTACCAACCATATATGGTTTTTGTTTTTAATAACAGAAATTTAAAAACATAATCTAAAAAATAGAAAACAAAAACAAAATATTGAAATGATCGTCAAATTGGATTTTAGTAGCGATTTAATTGTTAAAAATTAAAATTATAAATACTACTTAAACTCCTAAGTATTGCTATGTTGTCTATTTTTTACTTATTAAAAAAAGAAAACAAACAAATCGTATGTTTCTTTTTTAAAAAATATCAAGTCGAAGTAATTTTGAAAACTAGAGAAATGCAGCTTCGTTTTTTAAAATTTAACTAATAACTCAAGGTTTCTTTAAAAAATATATAGAGAGAGAAACGATAATAAAAGATGTATTAAATAAAACAAACGAATTTTAGAAACAAAACAACAACAAAAGAAATTATTATCAAACAAAACATAAGAGTTAAACCATGTTTAAGAAGCATAGAAGAGTTTAATTTTTCAAAATTAGACATATAAAAACTGTTTTGATATTTTCGTTTTTTTTTTTTTTTTTTTAATTACCTTGTTAAAAAAAAAAATCTCTAAGCCAAAATTGCAAGTCAAAAATACTTTTTGATTCTTTTAAATTTAGTTAACATTTTGGTAAAACAAAATACTAAACGTAGATGCTCAATAAATGCACGAAAATATCTCAACTAAATTGATAATCTATAACACTCTAATTATATCTCAATTCCAAAAGTGAAATTTGTCAAGAATTCAAATGTTTTACTTCCTTAAAAAAAATTAATAAAATATTGTGAGAATGAAAATTGACCTTTCAACCTTTAGAGTGGAAGTTCATGTCAATTGATATTGAGCTAAGTTTATTCTATTAAAAGTTTTTCTTCGTTAAAAGTTATTGTAATTATAATATATATCAATTTTAAGGATAATTTTTTAAAAAAATATAAATATAGCAAAATCTATCAAAAATAGACTTCTATCATTACTAGATTTTAAGAGATTTTAATATATATTTAATTTTTTAAAATTTTAGCATGTACATGTTAATATTTTGAATTTAATCGCTATATTCGTCAAGTTGGCAAGTATTCTGTAGTGAGAAGGTTAGTTAAGAAATAGTTTATATTTCATTTTTATCTCTCTATTCAAAAAAGAATGTGCTAAATAAGATAATTGGACTTTTGTCTTTTAGAGACAAATTAAAAAGAAAAGTGGAGTTCCTTAATTTGCACATGTAATTCACTTGAGATGAATAATGAGTAGCGTTTGCCAAACGCGGTTGAGCATTTTGAGATTTAGTGAGATCTTACAAACTTTCTCTTTCTTTTTTGAGTCAAAATTAACAACTTCATTCTATTCAATCTCTCTTCATTCCTTTTATTTTTTTTTTTTTTTCAATTTTTTTGCTTCCAAATCCCTTAAAAAAAGAAAATAGAGGACAAAAATCTTGGTTGTTTAATTTCTTCAAAAGAAGGAATTTAAACAGAGATTTTTTTTAAATTAAAGAAAATACTTTTGATTCTTGCTTAATTAGTGTTGTTCTAATTTCCAAAATAGTAGAAAGAAAATTTTCTAAGTAATTGATTTTTTAAAAAAATATATTATATAGATATCCTTTAGGAGAAATACACATGTAAATGTTCCATTTTAACTTTGTTACTTTTTATCTGTCATGCGAATGTCTCGTTCATTAATATAATGTTCCATTTTATATACTATTCGTTTTCTATATGATTCGAGATACATTGACAATAATGTTTCAAGATCTATTGACATACATATTAGAACATTAGAAAAATATACTACCATCACAAGTGATATATGCCTAAGTCTATAGATCATAATACTTTAATACATTTATCAAATAAAGAATGGAAAATAAAATAATATATATTTTTCTCTCTCCAAATTGAAAAATAGAAGAAAAAAATAGGAATACTACATTTAGAAAAAATATATTTATTTGGGAAAATGTAGGACAATTAATTTTATTTTATGGAGTGTAAATAGTTTGTCAATTTTTTTAATTTTTAAAAAAATCTAAAAATACAATACTTACATTTTTCTCTCTCCAATTTAAAATGAAAAATAGTTTTAGTAAGGGGGAGTTTGCAAAAGTAGCAAAATAATTTATGATAATAGAGCTCATGTTACTTACATTTTTTAAATTTTAAAAATAGCAAATTTAAAAACAGATTACCATCTGTTTACTGTCATATTTGCCAAATTTGCAATATGCAAAAAGGAGATGTTACGAGCTTTTTTTTTTTTAATGCAATTTCCCTTTATTAAATGCATTTTCTTTCTTCATAACCAATATATTCTCTTACTCAATCATTAAGATAACCTCGTAAATAATAAACAGGTATATATATAAAATAAAAGAAAAGGAGGTAAAGTTGTTAAAAAAAAAAAGCTAAAAATTTTTTTTAAAAAAAAATCAAATCTTAAAACATTCATGAAAATATATAAGAAAAGAAATGAGTTTTTAGGTAAAAAAATCTAATTAAATAGGGAATTTTTTTCCTCCTATAGTATCCCATCCACTCTTTCTCTCTCTCTCTCTCCCCTCTCTCTTGTCACGAGGCTTTTGGATAAAGGTTGGCCTGTCCTCAAAGTTTACTTCAACTTATTTTAAGCAAAGTCAAAATTAAATTTTATATCAAAATATTTATATTGTTTCTATTAACTTCTTACATCATTTTTAATGTTATAATTATATATATGATTTTTTAAAAGTAGATTGGTTGAAGATAGTTTAATTGAAAGAGTTAAATGATAACAGTGTAGAAAATGATTTTAAAAATGACAAAAATGATCTTAGTTTCTTCAAACTCACTTTCAAACACATTCTAATTAACATTTTCGTAGATTAACTTTTAATTACAAAGTAAATAGATAAATTAGTAACATATAATGTAACCATGACAAAGCTTTAAATAAATCTTATCTTTATAAAATGATGTTTACTAGTTCCTCACTTATATTATTGAAAAAGAAGAATGTTGGTTTGGTTAATATATTTAATGTATCTTTTTAGTTGTTTTTAGTTATTATATATCATCTCGTACGTAAATTATATGATAATATTGTTAAGTAAAGTTACTCGCTTGGATGACGAGTTGGTGAATATTTGAAGCAAACACTTTTATGTATGTGCTTTGGTTCTATGTGGATTCATCTTTTGGGTATATATAATTATCAAATGTGTTTCCTTTAACATTTTCACAAATGGAAAAGGCACGAAAATCATTAAACTAGCAAAAAGGTCTAAGAAAAGGTGATCCATTATCTCCCTATCTTTTCTTCCTTTGTACTAAGGGTTTGTGAAGTTTTTTCTTTCTTTTCACTAAACAACAATGTTGTTTTTATCTAAAAAGGGCTCCATGTACCAATACTATCACCCATCTTTTCCATGGAGATGACAACTCTCTTCTTCCTTAAAACACAACCCAATGATAGTTTATTTAGAAATCTGATAAATATAGAGGTTGTGTCAAAACGCTTACTGTGCACAAGTTATTTTTAAGGAAAATTACATTTTTAGTTCCTAGATTTTGGGACTAGGTATTAAATAGGAAAAAGAAATCTAACTTCAAAAGTAAACTTGCAACATTTGAAATCTAGTGACTAAATTGAAGTAAACTCGAAACTTAATTATAACATTTTGAAACAGGTATGAATCAAAAAAATGAAAACTGAATTCAAAACTTTAATGGTGACTAATAAAAATCTAATAGATACTAAAAAAGTATACCTTATTTTTTAGTTTCAATAAATAATCTATAATAGTGTCTAATAAAAATATAATAGAAACAACTTTGATCTCGTTTGGCAAATTCAATAAGAGAAAAGTTGTTTACAATAATAGAAAGTACGTATGTGTTCACTTTGCATGGTCTCAAGGGTAAGAAATCATCAAGGAAAAAAAAATATGTCAAGTATTACAAAGTTGGAAAGGTAAATTATTCCTAATGTGGCTTAGAATATTTTGCAAATGTGTGGCAAGTGTACGAGCTATTCATTTTTATACCCGTATAACTTTAGAATCATAATGAACATTTAGTAAAAAAGTTATAATAAACTCTACTCTTTGTTTGATCCAAGGAGTGTTCGTGAGCCACACAACTAAGAAAAATATAAAATTAATTTATGTGTTTTATTAGCACCTTACCATGTAAGTCCCATCATGAAGTTATGAGCAACCTAATTACCAAATGTCTTTAGAATTTTAGGAAAATCGTGTAGTTTATTTTTCTACCGAAGACTACTAAATTAATCAACACCATATATCCCATGTGCATCCAAAATCCTAGCAAATCTAAGGATCAACTTTTTTCTAGAACGACGTGGTTAATTTTCAAATGAGGTCCAATATTTGGTAGATGAGTAATTCGATCTCCACAAACATCAACGAGATATTGTTTGTAGTTTTCATCCTAAGTTCACGAGCAAACGGTTGAACAACTTTTGTAGATGACGATATTACTCATTTGACAATATTACAACATTTTTCTTAATTTCATTTTTCTTCCCCAATACTAAAAAAAATTAGGGACCTTGGTGTAATTTGTATGATGTAATAACTTCTCTCATAATATGATCATGTTTAATTTTGTACTTCACAAATGTGGTTGAATCTTGAAACATAAAATATTTAATTAAATAGCCAAAAACCCTACATAAGGAATTAATAGCTCTTTTGGCATAAGCTCTTGTGTGAATAAATGGCAAAGTTAGGCTTTTTACATTAAGAAAAGGCTTTATAGGTCCAACTTTTTGCCATTGTTATTATTTTATTTCATTATATATCATAATGCATGTGGGTCATATCTTAATCTTATATAAAAGAGAAAAAAACAATTTATATTTTTTTCATTTTTCACACACAAGCAGAGGCATTTAATTTCAGCTAATTGGTTGGTGTTCTTTGACCAATATCAAGTCTTCAGCTTCATATAATTGTTTTTCTCACCCACCATCAAAATAAACACAAGAGCTCATAAATTATCATCTTAATTAATGGATAATTTTGTATCTAAACCAAGTTAAATCAATGGATAATTTACAAATATAACCATATTTAAATCCAGCTCTCAAAGTCTAAAAAGTCTAAAAGTGAGACTTATTGTTTACCTCTTGTACTTTTACAATTCTTAAAAAAAAAAAAAAAAAAAGAGGTGTAGCTTAACATGGTAATTAGTAATTTAGTATGATATATCTTTCTCCTTATAAATCAAAACTTCCATCACATATAATAGCATAATTGTTGTTGAAAATATTATTAGGAATTAAAATCACATATACTCAAAATAAACAAGTAACAAAGATATGAAATTGAAAGTCATTTTATAACATGAATTAAAATAGAAATACTTATCCAAGTTTACTAGGAATATAATTGTCTAAAATTATCAACAAAAGAAATCCATATTTTTTTTAAAAACTTAACAAAAAAATTCATATTGTTTACTTGTGTCTTGATGATGTACATATTCCATACCATATTTATACTAATTACTTGTGGTTATTTTTTCTTTAATTTCTCATAATTCTATTATCTATCTTCCATGTATTGTAACACACATGACATATTATTTCTCTATTCAATGAAATGTTTTGTTATTAGTCTTTTGAGTTTTCTCTCCATTTATATGTTCAATATGATGTGATTCATTCTCAACTTGTATTAATAAAAATATGAATGAAACAAATCTAACTAATAAAATACATTCTTCCTTAATACCTATATCTATAAAAATAAAACTAAAAAAAGAATACTTAGAATACGACGAAAAACATGTAATCTAAAAAATATTATATAATACAATAAAATATATATATATATATATATATATATATATATATATATAATTTCTGGACAACAATTGAATTTTTAGATTCAAATTAGTAGTTGATGTGCACAAAGTTGCATAAAACAGGTTATTCTTTTCATTGAACTAACGTCTCACTACAACAATTTTTCACTTCTTTTCGTATTTAAATTAAGATCAACATAACTTATTAAATAACATTGTTTTTCTTTATCGATGCAATTGACAATTTTTTTTTAAAAAAAATCTTAATATATGAAATTTAAGTTGATTTAGTTTAGATTGATAATTTAATTAACTGCTACAAACGATGAATTTTTCTGTGTTAAAGAGTTTAAAAGCTTAATTGATACTTCTATACATACTACAAGAAATTTCACATACAACAACTTCTCTGATAGCGTGTTCGTGGAAACATTGCTATAATATATATTATTAAAAACCTCTAACTTTTCCTAGCATTTTTTCAAGACTATACACATAATTATTCTTTAAAGTATTAATTGATGTGATGGGAATTTTCTCCAATTTTTTTAATTAGAAATAAATAGTTGACAATACTTTTACTTTATTTTATTATTCTATTACTCTTTTAATTTGTCATAGTAATTATTTTTAAGAAAGTAACAACTTAATTATTATTTTACCTCTACTAGGAAAACGTAATATAATCTTAACCTAGAAGAACCATCGTTGAACTAAAATATAATGAAATAGTTTTGCTATAAATAACATTTAACCGCACTAAATTAATTTTAGTTAAGAATTTAATTCATATGGCCGATAATAATACTAACAAAATAAAACTAAAACACTAAAAAATAGACCAAAGTAAACATAGCTAATCAATAATGGACATATTATGTCAATTATTTATTGGTTCAGATCCACACCCTAGATGTAAACTGTAAGAAATTGACAAATTTGCAAGAAAGTTTCCAATATTTTGTAAATTGAAAGGGAGTATTCTAAAAACAATATTGTGTGTGTTTCTTTTTCGTCCATTCCCAATCTATGTAAGTAAACGATGAGACGTAATTAGTGGTTTGTGTTTTAATTTTGCAAACATATGATATTAATGCATACACGTTTTTCTTTTTTCTTTTTTCTTTTTTTTTCTTCTTTTTTTTCTTTTTGTTTTTCTACCTAAGCTATTTTGACGATTTCTCGTTAAGGAACTTGACTAAATTTGTTATATTAGTGCAAATAATCGATTCAGAACAGTAAGATTTGAAAAATAACATGATGTATTGTTATTTATCATATTTGGAAAAAACGTAATTCATGACCAATGGCTACTTTTCCTTCGGCCTTTTCAAGTGGTTAGTAAAGTGGGTGTGCCTTATGTTTTTCTATATGGCTTGAGCCTTCCATTGAGATGATTCATATTTGATGATGTTCTCTTTAGGATCTATATGGAGTTGTGTTGTTTGAGTTTTTCTTTTTTATGCTTTGTTGATTGTTTTATCATTATTTGTTGATTTGTTTGGTTATCTTTTAATTTGTTAGCTAGTGTCCTCGTATCAGGATGCAAGACCTCTTTCTCTTTATTGCAATTAAAGTACATTTGAAAATGAAAAAAATGGTAGGTATATTTGTGGATATGAATATCAAGCTTTATTTTAATATTTGACGTTAAAGATTCAATTGATATGAAAAGAAATCAAATTCTCACTTTTAAGAGTTCAAAGTATTATTTCTTAAGAGCATGAAAGGAACTATATCAACCAAACACCTAGCTTCAAACCATTGAAAAACATGTCCATTATTCAAAGGACATGATGAATTTTTGGTTTAGAATTTTATGCTATGCTTTTGTTCACATTGTCGTCCCACATATATATGCTTTTCCTTTGTCCAAAAACAATATTGTATATGCAAAGTATAAGCAAAGTCTACATTTTCGAACACTTTCGTAAATTCTAATCCCACTTGATCCTTCCCTTTTCCATGCTTTCCCTTTCCATTTAGTGGTGTAAAACATTGGGCTCATCTTAATTCAAGTACTCCATCCATTTTACTCATTTTAGTCTATTTTTTCAATGCATCTAGACCCCTTTTTTCTAATTCTTTGCCTACTTATTTTAATTTATATTACCTAAAATTATTAACTTAGAGTCTTCTTCTAATTAGGTTTTTCATCATAAATGTTCCAATATCCCAACAAAGGCTTTCAACTTGTGAATTGTTTAAATTAAGCTTAATTATTAATATATAAACTTAAGTTCATTCGGGACCATGCATGAAGATGTTTCTCTTCTTCTTTTTTTTTTTCCTTTTTTTTCTATGTGTCCATTTTAAGAATTTTTAGTGCCAAAGTTAGGTTAGAAGCAAGGGCAGCCCCTCTATATTATTATGTTATTTGCTGCTTATATTAATTTAACACTTCACTTGATAACATATATATAATTCAATGCTTTAAGTTGGTATTTCTTATGCTTTTGAATGAAAGATTTCAAAGATATAGTGGACTTAGGTTTTGAATTGTTAAGATATGATATGTTCAACATTTCTATAAAATAATTAAAAATGATATATATACTTAAAGAAAAAATTTTAAATGAGCTAATTTGATAAGCACTATTAAATATATCCCTAGGATACTAATATATTTCCTTCAATTATACCAAATATGTAATTTCTCAAAAGTAAACACTACAAGAAAAATGGTCTATGACGATAGTTATTTTCTGTCGCGAAAAAATCCGTGACAGTGATTTACAGCTATAGTATCGCGTGTCGTGAAAAGTCCTTCTATGACAGTTCCAAAAAAATGTCACAAATGTGTTTTAATGACAAAATATAAATGTCATTAATTAGTATTTTATGACAACAAATAACTGTCATATAATATTTTTTATGACAACAAATAACTGTCATCATTTACACATTGACGACAATTACAAAAATGTCACGAATTCTTATATTATGACATTTTTTTACTGTCATTGATTCGATTTTGATGACAGTTACGAAAATGTCACAAATTAATATATTACGACATTTTTTTCCTGTCATTGATAGACCAATCTTGACAGTTTTTTGTAAAATTTAATTGTCATTGAATCGATTTTGACGACAATTATGAAAATGTCACGAAGTAATATATTACGACACTTTTTTCCTGTTATGGATAGACCAATCGTGACAGTTTTTTTAGAATTTAATTGTCATGGTTTCTGTATTGACGACAAAAAAAAAATGTTACGAATTTGTATATTACGATATTTTTCCCTGTTGTGTATTCCTCAATTCCTGTTTTTCTTGCCGCTGAACCATTACACTACCAACTTCAATAACAATAACAATAATACATCACACCCATACGAAAACAATAAGTCAACACTTTATAAAGATACACTTTGAAGTATTCATACATCCATTGACTAATAACCATTTGTTTAGTTCAAATGTAGTTTCCATAGAAAAGAAATATGCATTGACATTGGAAGCAAGAAGCCTAAACGCAATACATTGGAAGCAAGAGTTGGCTACCAACCATACAAAAGATGTTATATCAATCAATTGCTCCAAATTGGCTTCAATGCTTCAAATGGATTCTTCCAAACCTAGAAAGAAAACAAAATTTCATTTAGAGGATGATTAAAGAACATTACCTATGAGGAGGTTCTACTTAAAGCTATTAAAGGTAATTAAGGAACATTACCTATGAGAAGGTTCAATAAACTTGTGTATAGATGGTAGCATTCTTCTGGTTGAACACGGCCAGCCCTTCATCTTCTCTACAAGGCAAGAAAATAAAACGAGGAAATTAGAAACAAAGAAAACCCCACTCGAAAATGAAGTATTCGATTGCAGATTGTATGCATATATCACAAATGAAGTATTGGAGAAAATATGAAGCTCTTGAATTACTAGTGTTAGGCTACAACAAAACTCTGCTATTAATGAGTGCTTCCAATTACTAGTGTTCGGCTACAACAAAACTAACTATTTCCAGCCCTAAGGAGTTGAAATACATTTCATATCTCTTTATTCCATGTTACAACATTTGTTCTTACATCACCCTTTTATTCCATTATACTAGGTTCTCATTAAGTCATCCATGTTGAAGCATATAGGTACAATCAGGTTATTGTAAACCATGAAGGCATATATCCATGGTTTACAATTAAGCCATGACAGTTCATATTTCATCCTCAACTAACCTAATAAGCTCACAGAAACTCCAACAGAAAGAAAAAAAGAAAGTTTTGAAGTATCAAATGGAGAAAACTAGAAGAAATGCTCATAAATTTTACAAAAACTATCAAGGGATGAACTAAGATCAAATAAGACTTATGTGGATTGAATAGCATATTAAACATCCTACATGCTTCCCTACTTTTTCCCAAGTTAAAACATCTTAAACCAGTCATTAGTCATTAGTCCCCACCCTCCCCTCCCCTCCCTCCAACCCTTCATTCCAGCCCCCTCCCAACACAATAAAAAAACATTGACAAGGGGCACACCTTAGTTACCTACAGCTTGCTATAAAAGAGGAGAATTTGGTCTAAAGAATACCATTATAAATGCCCCCCCCCCCCCTCCCCTCCCCTCCCCTCCCCTCCCCTTAACATAATCAAAAAGCATTATACCAAGAATATGAACAAAACAAATAATGAGAGAAAAAAAAATGTACCTACAGCCCCCTCCCAACACAAACAAAAAGCAGTGACAATGGAGCACACAATAGTTACATACAGCTTGCTATAAAAGAGGCAGATTTGTTCTAAAGAATACCATACAAAACCAGTCATTAGTCTTCAGCCCCCTCCCAAGACAAACAAAAAGCAATGACAATTGAAAAACTACAAATATCATACCAATGTAGAATCCCAAGAAATGAAGCATTGCGAGATTGACAAGTTCGTATGTCATTGAGACGTGGGTCGACTTGCGCCTGGCAATTGTTGCGACTTGTACGCCCCAAACAAAAGAGTTCCTTCAACACGGACTTACACTTCAAAAATAATGGAGTCTTCCTAAGAGAAAATATAAATGCACACACGTTCATAACCGTTTAATTCTCAGTTAGAAACAAGTTTATAAATGTTAGACGATAATTATGAACTTACCTTTGTGCTCCAGTAGTCTGTTACAAAAAATGATCTTCAACATTCACATGTGTCTGTGTTCCACAAAATTATATCCACAAAATAGGAACCACCAAAATACTTCAAAACAGTTTAAGAAAAATATGATGCTAAGCACGATATACGTGCTTAGATACGAACTCCGCCCATTCAGATCTAACTTCATCGATATCACTTTGAGCGTACGTATTTGGTAAACTTTTCATCTATACATAATAAAGTGGATGTAAATTAGTTTGATTCAAAATAAATTACATGATGATAGTTTTAAAACTTGTATACTTACGATGTCTATAACAGAAGTACTCCTTGACAAAATTCTCAAATCCAACCTAGACATAACGAATTTAATTAATAATTTTTTCCAATAAAATTGTCGATTACAATCCAACTTTATATCTTCAATTTGCTTATCCAAGTACAGTTTGAAAACTAATTCCTAGGGAGGTCCACAAAATCCAAAATTTCTTCAATGGGTTTCCATAATAAAAAAAACCTAAATTAATTATAAAAAAAATAAACTAGTATTTCAAAGCTCATCTAAAATGTCTTCAAAACACCCACCCAAACTCACGAAGACCAGTGAGTGGCGATGGTAGAGGGCAACGGCGGACCGATACTACAGACAAAGGAGCTAAGTGGTGCGGATGGGGTTGCAAAGTGAAGGACGACGACTACGGTTTCTTAGGGAAATATGAAAAAAATAATTAAATCCACAAAACGCTAGCCATTAGAGAGAAGAACTTCATAGAGAGAGAGAGAAAGAGATAAGGAAGAGAAGCTTACCGGTGAAGGGGTGACGACGACGTCCACGATTTGAAGCTTCAAGTTGATTGCAGAGGTTTGGAGAAGACGGGGCGGTGGTGGCGACGAGGAGGAGGTTTGGACGGACGGGCACGAGGGGGACGGTGGTGGCGACGAGGCGGAAGATGGCAGGATTCGGGAGAAACGGGCACGGGAGGAATGGGTTGGGGAAAAATTAAGGATTTAGATTTGGAAAAATTGTGTTTTTTTTTTAAATATAAAGTTGTAATTTTAATTTTTTATTTTAATATAAAAAATAAATTATTTAATGGTAACATTCTATGACATAAAATAACTGTCGCGGAAAGTGTTATCCGAAAAATTTCGTCTTTTCCCACCAAAAACGCGAAATTTTCCAATTTGTGACAATTTTTTCTTCTCCCTCCCATTTTGTGAGATACACAACTGTCATAGTAGACAAATTTTGTTGTAGTAAAATGATGTATTGTATTGATTGATTGATAGGAAATAATTTAAGTTTGGTTGAATTATATATATATTTTTTAAAATACTTTTAAACTTTGTTGTTTATTTTTTTAAAAAAAAAAATTCAATATCGTGGTATTATTTTTAGCATTCCATCATTTAAGCCTTTAAAAATTAATTATTAATCTTCTATAATTTCGAATGGAAATTTGAGATTCTAAAAAGAATGTAGTATAGCATCATCATTAATTTCAATTTTTATTCAAAATTTTAAAGAAATTATATTTTAAAGCCAAGCATTAAAAAAAAAAAAAAAAAAAGATTAAGAGTAATGTAAAATAGACTTATTGATAGCACTTTTGACCAAGTCAACCTTCACACATTTTGAAAGTTTGAATTAAAATGAAATCTAACCAAAAAAATACAAAAGAGAAGCAAAATCTAACTTCAAAATTTAAATTTTGAATTCAATAATTAAATGTTGTGCTTCACATCTTTTAATGTTGGCCCATACAATATGTGAGAGTTTGCTACCACAAATAAATATTGATATTAGTGTATAACACAACAAATAATAATAATAATAATAATGGATGATAGAAATGTCACATAGAACGAACAACGGCAAAATTTGACCTTAATTTAATTTACAATTGAATGGATGAGAACATCTAATATTTGTGTGCTATTTATAATATGGGCAAATTTTGACATGAAGGGTTACTATACATTTATTATTTCCTTTCAAATGGAAATGGCATATAGATAGAGAGAATAAGTTTCTTGCATCATCATTCATCACAATAATCAAATCATTGTTCACGTAATAGTTGTTAATACCAATACAATTACTATATATTTCAAAGGTACAACTAAAAAATTATCAAAGAACAACGCTTTGTGAATAAAATGTCTATTAGAATCTCATATGTGCTCTCTACCATACTGTAGCCACATGTCTCAAACGATTTGGAGGGGTTGACGTCTTCAAAATGATTAGTTTTAAAAGAAAATAAAAGTTGTCACCAATCTTTTTTACGATGTGATTTGACACCGAAATAAAATAAATAACTTTTAAATAAAATCATTAAAAAAAATAGTTCGTAAAAACTACATTTCAGTTCGAAAGTCATTTGTGTGTGAGGAAGGTGTTAACACCCGACAACCCCTGTTTAGAAAACGATGGCTAAATTTTAAATCTTGAATTAAATATTCTTTAATTTCTTTTAAAAAACAATGTTCTTTTAATGATCTCATAAAATAAGCAGAGAGCATTCCATCAATTAAACTATATTGAAGAAAACTTTCTCACCTCAACAAAGTATAATTTTTCAAAATCTATCATAAAAATAGCCATAAAGAGATGTTTTTTAAAAAAATATTAATTAAAATCATTTTTTCTTATGATCAAATCTTGAACTACCGAAGATGTGATCTCCACCTCACCAATTCTAGAAAATCGAACTTCCAAATTTCATAGATTCCATCCTAGAATTTTGTTTAAGAAAAACGATATAAGTTACTAGAAAAAATGATAAATTAAGAAACCTTATGAAATCATAGATTAAATTGTGAGCGTTTGAAATAACATAAAATATATATATAACTTAAAAAAAAATTCTAAATGTTTAAAAAAGAGTCTTTATTTTAAAACATAGAGAATTTTAAATTGAAAGGATTTTAAAACATTGAAAATTTTAAATAGGAAACAAAATGAGGCTTAATAGAAAAATTGGATAAGTAAAAATAAAAGTAAAGAAGCATCATAATAAATTATATAAACACAAAATAACATATTGAGATTTTCATAAAAACATATTGGATATCGATCTCAAACTCCTAAAAAATCGACTTCTCACCTCAAAAATTCTAAAAAATCAGACTCCCAAATTTCTTAGATTAATTTCATTGTCGGATGTTTTTTTTTTAAAAAAATTAAATGAATTAAATATTAAAAAAAAATTAAACAACTAAGCAAGAATATATTAAATGAATCACAAAGCAACTCACAAACATTTAAATAAGCATATATGAAAATGTAAAATAAACAATAATCTATAAGTAAAATAAAAATATGAAACAAAATTACTAGAAATAAAAAAAGAAAGTAAGAACAAAAAATAAATAAATAAATAAACAAGATATAAAATAACGTGTATAAACAAATAAATGTATTATAAGAGAGAGAGAAAATAAAAATAACATAATAAAAAATTATTAGAGAAGAAAAATGAAGAAATAAGAACGTGAAAGATAGACAAATAGAAAGAAAAAATATAGTATTAAATAGCATATAAAAATGAGATATTATTAAAGAAGTAATAATCAAGGCTATAAAAAGAAAAAAAAAATTAAATAAATAAAATGCTAAAAATCAAAAGTAAAAATATAATATAAAGAGAATAAAACTTAAGAATAAATTGAAAAAGGAAAAACATAATAATAAATAAAAAGGGGATAATGAATAGGTATAAAAAAATATATAAAAAAATATATATATATATATATATATATATAAAGAAGAGAAACTCACAAAATAATAAATAAATAATTGTAAGAGACAGAAAGGTAAAGAAACAAGAATAATAAGTAATTATTTAAACATTTAGTTTTTTTTTAAATTATATTTTGCTTTTTTTTTTTATAGGTTGAAGAAAGATAAATAAATTAATGAGAATGGTAAGAATAAGAAAAAAAGTTTAAAGGAAAATAAACAAAATATGAAGAAGAAGAAAAAAAGAAAGAAATGTTGAAATTCAAATACATTAAACTCACTTGTTGTTTGAAGTGTGGATCATTGAGACCAAAGTCCACTATACACTTCCAACTAATTAGTTAGATTTTTTCTTGTGTGGTGAATTTTTGGTATTGTAGAGAGCTTTTGTGAGAAAGGTTAAGAGAAGTAAGAGACTACATTGAGCTTAGAGGTTTAGATGAAGAAGAGAGAATGTGAATGTTGTGAAAAATTTCTAGAGTTTTTTTTGTGTGGCCTTTTCTTTTGTTGTTTTGTGTCCCCATGGATGAAAAAGAGATTATTTATAGCTAAAAAAGCTTATTCAAATAGCTAAAACTTCAAAATGACTAGTTTTCTTTTAATATGAAAATAATACGAACATTAGCATTCATCTCAAAATGGCATTAAGTATTTATTAACAAAACCAAATTCAAAAAGTTACCCTATTGAGTAACTCTCCACCTACCTTACTTAGTCTAACTAATTGATTTAGTTACTCTAACCAAACTACTCACAAAACTTTAAAAGTAATTTAATAATATTTTTTTACAAAGATTGATTAATCACAAAATTATAAAATAACCAAATTAAGACAAAAATTAATCTAACAATTACATTAATTTTAAATAAGGTTGGACAAAATTAGATGGCTACACATACGATTCTTGAATGAGAATCATATTATGGTATATGTTTTCTACTTATAAATTATGAGTTGTATGAGTAAATAACTTGTTGAACATAGACATCATCAACTAACTTTTTTTTAGTACAATTGTAGATAGAATGATAGTTGGTTCGATTTTATCGGTTTTAAAGCTAACAAACTAAATTAAATCAATTGATTTAACAAAGAAGGGATCCAAATCAATGTCCATTACAGAAATAAAACCAATAAATTGGTTTTATTTGGATCGGTCTGATTTTCCATTTTTGGAATTTTATTTTTTCTTTCAATTTCTTTTCCATTTCCATTTTGTTTTCAATTGGTCACTTATACTATCTTTTTTTTTTAATAAATTAAAATTTGACAATTTTTCTTAACGCATAAGTAAAATATAAAAAGTTTTTTAAAAGATATAACAAACTCTCAAAATATTTACACGATATAGAACAATTTTGAAAACATAAAAATTCACAGGCCCACAATAGAAAATATAAAAATTGACACAATCAACACGCGATTAATACGTGATCATGTAGTTATTTTTAATGATGAAAAAAATGCTTCAAATCTAAATGATCATGTTGACTAGGTAAGCGATTGTTTAGATCATATCAAAGTGATATTTAAACTATCTTAATATTCTCGAAGAAGAGCTGTAAGATAAAGAAAGAGAAGATGAAAAAGAAAGAAAAAGAAGATAAAATAGAAATAGAAGAAAGAAAATCTTGAAAAGAAGATGAATAAATCGCAAAGAAAAAGAAAGATAAGTGACGAATCGTCTCCAATATCAAAAACAAATATAAAATTTGTAAAAAATTTATACTGGCTTCATGAGTTTTTTTTTCTTTTTTTTGTTACACATGCTGTAAATATTTTTTATTTATTTGTATTTTTTATATTTATAAAAGTTAATCTAAAAACCCATTTTTTTTCTAAGTAAAAAAAAAAAAAAAAATCGTAATGTTTGTAAAAGAAACATATTTTTTCTTAGCGTCTAAGTAAGAAACATACACTCTTACATAATAAATGGTTTTTTTTTCCTACACAAAAAATATACATGCAAATCATAATTAAAATAGTAAAATATACTTAATGAAGGGTTCACTTTTAAGGTATATATATTGTTGGTTTGGTTTTATTTTGATTGGTTTTTCTAATAAAAAAATTGATCTAAATCGATACTTTTTATTTTCTCCAAATATAAACTAAGATTGCTAATTTTATACTAAAGAAAACTAAATCAAACCATTGAATTGGTTGGGGTTTGGTTTTTATTAAAAAAAACATGTATTCCTACAAAAAGCAATAACATTGAAGTTAAAAAAGATTTTTTTTGTAAAAAAACCAATGAGAAGAGCATAATATGGTATTTATAAGTTTGAAATGTAAAAAATTAATAGAAACAACAAACACTATTTGATAATCATTTAATTTTTTATTTTTTATTTTAAACATTAAGTGAATAAACATCCATTCTCTTTCTCAAATTTATTGTATTATTTATCTTCTTTTTATCATTACTTTTGTAATTTTCAACCTCAAATATATTTTAAAAACTAAAAATTTGTTATAGAAAATCGAAAGGAAATAGAATTAATTTTTAAAAAAAAAAAAAAAAAATTTAACAAGCAAAGAGGTGTAAAAGGTTGAGAGTTTGTTAGTTTAGACCACTAATTTTTATTGATATTTTTCTAATTTGACTTTTAAAAATAGTTGTTTACCACACATTTGATATTGGTCAATTCTCTCAATACCACAAAGAAAATTAGAACACCAACAATCTTATACAAAGAGCAAGATACAAAACGTCCTATCTATTCTTCTTCTAATTATCTACATATATCTATGTTTAAATTACAAGTTTAGCATTTGAATTTTCAATTCACTTAATTTAGTTAAATTTTGTACGATAATTTTAGAGTTTAAATATATATACACGTAACATATATATATATGTTACGAATCATATTAATTTAAATTATAAATTAATAATTGTATGGATAAAATTTAATTATAGAAAAAATAGTGTAAATTGAGTTTAGATTTTAAATTGATATTATCGGTAGTTTATAGAATTAATACAACTCTTATAGTTTGTCTTAATTTTTTTAAAAAATTATTCAATTATAATAAAGTAAAATAAATAAACTTTTTATATATGAAAAAAAATCGATGTTTTCTACATATGAAAAAGAAAAATTGTCCTCGATAGCAAAAAAAAAAATTAAAACCATTTGAAGGGATAATATATATACTGCCAACATGAGCTTAGCTTAAGTGACATTTGTATGTACTTGTGGACAAGAAGCACCCTTGCATTTATTAGTATACCTTTACAAAAAAAATATAGGGATTTGCAAATGTTATTCTCTTAACCAATCTACTTCGCCTTAACATCTGTAAAAAAAATCATGAAGACGTCAATAAAGAACATGATCGTTCGGTTCGAGAAATGAAAATGAATGAAAAACATGATCGAATGTCACATCTTTTTGTCTAGTTGATATTATATATTTCATTGTTGGCGAAATCAATTATTCTTTTTTATGGTTATGCATTTACATTTCAAGATATTTGTATTTCTAAAATTGAATTGTCAAAAAAAATTAATACAAAAAAGATGTTTTTCTAAAATGAAATTAATGTTTAGTTTCAAGTAACTAAAAAATTAATAATTTAAATAAAACGCTTTTTTTAAATATGTGTATTTATTTATGAAATTAGTTCATAATGTTTAATAGTTTTTATGGTAATTTAACCTAAATATAAATATTGTTAGTATACGACAAACCAAACATAATTTTGCAAATAAACATTTATAACGAAGTCAAACCAAACTCATAAGTGTTTATATTTAAATTCACTTAAAAAAAATTTAAAAAATATATTATTACAAAAATATTTTTTTTATTGACCATTCAAACCGAATCTAATTTGAATGAATATATTTGATTTACAATAAATTAATTTCTTGCATCAGTGGAACTCAATGTTTCATTACATTTGTAGGTGAAACACAACCCAAACCCATAATGAAAAAGTAATTAAGTAAATAAATAAATAAAGTCTTATCTTAAAAAAAAAAAAAAAATCACATTTTGATTCATTAGAAAAAAATTAAAAAAAAAAATGTAACACTTTATAATGTCCGAGAAAACTAAAAGTGATTGAAAGGAAATAATAGTAATAGAGAGTGCACAGCCTCCACGAATATTTTGAATTAATTTGAAAGCCAACACGCTTTGTTTGAGATTCCACATTTCAGTGTGCGTATCCCTAAAAAAGGTAAAAAGATCAATAATAATAATAATGCTTTTCCTTTTTCTTTTTTGTTAAATCTTTTTAATTATTATTTATATTTTTCACCTAATAAAAAAGAAAAAGATAAATATGATAACATTTTCCTCGAAGGTTCGAAAATTCTCAACCGTCCATCACATTTCCGTACCTATCAGCCGTCCAAATATTGTCTTTTGTACTTTCCACGTGAGGCCGACACATTTCAACCCAACGTTATAGACTTGTGTTACCTTTTTTTTTTCTCTATTTTAATCTCATATGGATAAATATTTTTTTCTTTTTTAATTTCATCCTATCTTTTTCTTTTTTTTATGCTACTGAATACATGTTTGAGCTTTATAATCTCTAATTATATGTGAGTAATTTGTCTTTTTAATTTTTTTTAATTCAACTGTTTTATGGATTGAGTATTTAAATTTTGATCTATTGATAGATAAATATATATAGAGAATTAATTGTTTTGTATTCGTGTATTAAGAATAAATTAATGGAAAACGAATTTGATTTTAAATTATAGAAAATATGTTGTTTTCTTGGTGTTGTGGTTAAAAATTGGTTGTCATGCATTATCTTAGTTAAAAATAAATAATTAAGATTGCTTCATTGTAATATTTTAATATAATAGAACATAATAGTGGTTCAAATTCGTAAGATATTTTTTGATTGACATGAGCTCGATTTGTACAATTCAATCCATGAACATCTTTATTAGTAATGAGAGAACAAAATATTACTTAACAAAACTATACATACTCAACATTTTAAATGACTATCTGTTGTATTCAATGGATAATCTCATAAATTGATGTGAGAATATTGAGTTAACAATATGTTATTTGTTTGGCCAAACGATCACACATGGAAATATTAATTAAGTTTTATGTATTTATGACAATATAATTTAAATTCTTATCATGTACATTTTGGTCTTTATATATTTGATATATATAATTAAATTTTCGTTATTTATATTTATTAATTAATTAACTTCGAATTTGGGTTTTATTAGGAAGATGAAAAAGTAATTTATAATAATATTCTCAAAAGCAAGGCTCGAAAATTATCGAAAAATAAGATACTAAATTCATCATATATAACATCAACATGAAGTCGAAAGTATAACATAATATAAAAATTAATAACTTAAAAAAATCTCATTTTAAAATAATCCGAATATTTCTGTTTTTAGATTTTCAATAAAAAGATTTTAGAAACGTTTTTGAGATTTTAAACACACAAAAAATTACTTCTTTCTTTAAAAAATCAAATAGAAAAATAGAAAACAAGAAAAAAAAAAAAAGATTTGATATCCATTTCATATACACTCTTTTACACCCTAGTTTCCTCGTCCTTTTAGGATATATAGTGTTAAATATAAACAAGTAAACTAAAATATTTATAAAATATAGTAAAATTTATTTGACTTCATTCAGTGTCTATCAATGTACTGATAGATTGATACATATTTTCTCAAGTTTTGTCATTTACAATAATTTCAGTTTTATATATATGTGTATATAATTTTTAAATTTTAGCTCAAATTTTAATAAAACCCATAAATAAACGTATGGATGACAATACAAAAATGTCCAAGAGGAAGAAGTGATTTATAAGCTCAATTTTCATTCAACACGTTATTTAAAATATAATTAAATACAATTCATAAATAAACTAAAGATAATTTGCAGTCAATTAATTTTTATAAGTAACTCGCTATAACTAGTTTTATGATTTATAAATATAGTTTTAAATATTTAAACAATATTTAAACAATTTACTTAAATTATAATCTAATTTATGAATATGTTATCAAACACATATCTAAAAATATGAAATACAAAACGCTAACTTTTATTGAATTTTTTGTTTCCAAATTTTTTGTTTACAAGTTTCCTACTTAACATGTTCTTAATTTTCTAACTTAAAACTTAAAAGATATTATATTTTTTGAATAATAATTGACATGTATTTATTTTATTGAATGAGAAGATGACACAAAAAAATCCATTTTTAGAGAAAGTTGATCATAAACTTACTAGAGAATACTACTGAAAAAGAAAGAAAAAAAGGATGGAAAACAGAAAATTAAAAACCCTAAATAATTATCAAAGAGGGTTTTCTATTATTGTTTCTGGTCTCATGTTAGAATATCCTAGTAATGGAGTGACAAGCATGCCCCCACATGAACTCATTACAAGACAATTGAATATAAGCAAAGACAATATTAGAGACAAAAGCAATGAGATGGATTTTGATGTTGTTATAATGTTTTGAGGCAAAATTTCTCTAACAACTATCCAACATATTTTTATGCTCACATTCAAGTTAACAAAGATGCAATCGATTTGACCAAAAAAGCAAAAGAATAAAGTTTTGTTGTTCAAGTTTTTTCTTGGGTTTATTTTTTCTCCATATTATTAATTATATATTGGTCTTTCTTAATTATTGCATAAAATATGTGTGTGTTCAAAATTTTAATTTTGACCTAGAGATAGTGATTTCCCTCTTGTACTTGACTTTCAAAATAATCAATCATAGTCATACATATGGCATACCAAGAAACTTCCCTCTTCAAAATGTTCCTATCTAAAGAAAAAAAAATCTCTCAGCTGTTGTTTTGTCATTGCTGATCACTTTTGATCTTTTTTTCTGTCACCTTTTACCTACCCTAATTTTATTGTTTGCGCAATTGAACTAAAATTACATTTTGTTTTCAATAGAATCAATTTTAACCTAAACTTATTTTAAAGAATATATGTAAAATGGTTGAACAAAGCTTAGTTTTTTCTTAATAAAATATCATGAATAAAGGGGACGAAACCGAAACATATCAACTAGGTTGATATCTCCTTAGCACACTCTCATCGTACTCCAATATGATGATGTAATAAAACCAAACAGAAAGTTGCAATAACATTACTCCATAATAACAAAGTACGATTTATAAACCATATTTTTTCTTGTTAATTTAATTTTTTATTGTAGAGGAGGGGAAAACTCTTAAGATTCTATAAAAAAAAATCAAATGGTTTTGGATGTGTTTGGAGCAAGAAGTGAGTTATTATATTCCTAGGTTATTATAGCTTTATTAAAATAGTTTGTATTTGAACAATTATGAATCTCAAATATTGAAAACTATAGTAAATTGGTAAATATAGTAGTAAATTGAGAATTTTGAAATAATGTTTACTGTTGCTAATAATTAAAAAAAAATTAATAGTATTTACAGTATAGTGATTATTATAGTCTTAGATAATCTTTGCCTCAAATAATCACTTTGTAGCTAAATCAAATTTGGGTCCACACCATTTTTTTTTTTTAAAAAAATAAACAGCTCTCTTTTTCCCTTTAAACTCTAACTCATTTCTTATGTGTGTGTTTTTTTCTTCTTCTTCGTTGGAAAACATTAAAGAATTCATATAAAATATAGAAAACAAAACAAAGAAATGTGTTTGGCTTAAAATGACAAAACCAACCAAGCAAAAAAAAAGGGGGATATTTATAATTTATAATTTATAATACACTCTCATTATCTACTTTTTGTTGTTAATTTTTAGTGTTTCATCTGATTCTTTTACTAAATAATAAAAATAAGTCAAAAATAGTAAATTTGACAAAATATTTACTAACATATATCAAAATTTTCAGATTCTATCCATAATAGACATTGATAGTCATCGATATACCTTTACTAGTGGCATTAATAATCAGTAATAAAAGTTCATCAATTTTTATCATTGATAGAATCCAAAATTTTGCTATAGTTTGTAAATATTTTAATTTATTTTTTATATTTAACTCTGATGTTAAATTGAATCAACAAAAATGCATTAAATGAGGACAAAAATGTGAACATGCTGTCTGACCTTTATTTACTCATTTGTGAAAACTCATTAGAATTCATTCATTTAAAAGTTTAAAAGGTAAAAGGTCTTTCTTTTTTCCTTTTACCTTTTTTTTTCTTTTTAAAATATTATATTTGTGTGTTGTAGTAGTGGACGGTAGATTGAAAAATGAAAATTAGAAAAGAAAAAAAAAAATTTAAACGTGAGAAGGGTTTTTTTCTTTAACGTCGCAGAAATGAAACACACGTGTTTGTTTCTTTTTCCTTTCTTTTTCATTAGTTTTGGAGTTTATAATTTAATTTTATCAAACTATGACCCAATAATAAATAAAACAAAATGGAAGTCAGAATTTGGACCAACAAAATTACCTACTCAATAGCAAGAGAGAGGTGTACGTGACGTGTAATTTTACTCAATCCAACGTGATACTTCAAATACGTACCATATCAGTTGAGATGTGTCCTTTTTTTGCTATTCCTTCTCTTAGATATATGTTTGAATTAGTAATATTTTATGGATAGTTTCTTCATTTGTTCATAATAAAATTAATGACAAATTTTTTTTTAAAATAAAACAGCTTATAACAATCTTTTTTTTATATTGCAAGTTTGACAAATATAGCTATTAATTGATGCTATCAAATGATAATCAAATGGTAATCGGACGATAATCTGCTTTTAAATTTGCTATTTTTGCAATTTAAAAAATGTAGGTAATATAGACTCTATTATCATATAAAATTAAATGTAAAGTATTTGGAGAGATATAAGATAATATAATGTAAAGGAATTTGTTGGTATACGTTCATAGTTTAGATTAATTACTTCTAGAAATATAAATTTGTAATTTTAATAATTGTTGTTTTATATTTAATTATATTTATTTCTAAAGGTACTTATTTAGTCCAATAATGTGTTAGGAAGTTATTCAACAAATGCCTTATGAATCTCAACAATTATTTAAAACCACATGTTATCTTAGACTATGTTTTGACTTTTGTAAGGTACAGACAAAAAATAGTGCAAAAGTAAAGGATTTGTATATTAATAATATTTAAAACTTATATAAGATATCATATTGTATATATTTATTTCAAGAATTACAATGGAAAATAAAAAATAAAAAAAAATAAAAAAACAGAGAGAGAGAGAGAACGTAGGAGTATGAAACTCTTAAGATAGAAATATGTAACAAATAAATAAAGTAAGAAACATTTTGTGTATATGAACATAGTTTCTTTTTCAATTTTAGAACCAAAAATTATAAGATCAAATTAAACCTTCGAAGGTATAACCGACCATATCATTTTTTTCATTTTTTTTATTTTTACTTTTATTTTCATTTTCATTTTCTTTCGTTTGAATAGTCAAAAAGCTTTATCATAATAAAAGAAAGTCTATTTAATTTAAGATTATATTGGAGTTTGACGATAGTAGTACGGACATGTGTCAACTTAGTTGAGATATTGTGATGCATCTTTTAATCTATTTGTCTCCATTTGTATTGTTTTGTTTAAAAAGTTATATACTAAATTTAAATACTAGCACTGTGGTTTTTTCTTGGTCTTTATACTTTTAAAATGTCTATTTAGTATTTAAACTTTTAATTCTTATTATTTTAGTCTATGTAATTTAAAAATGCTCCATTAATTCTTTTTCTTTTAAAAAGTAGATCATTTTTTTAATATATATTTAAGGTAATGAATGAATCACTTTTTATAAATTCAAAGATCAAAATTAAAATATTAAAATATAATAAGTTCCTAGCTTCAATAAGGCTAAGCATGTATGTAAATGGCAAGAAATACTAATAAAAACTAAATTAATTTGTAGAAATTAAAAACTTTTACCATTTCATCAAACCTTACAATTTAAATCTTTTTTAAAGTTAGGCTTTAATAAGGTTCCAAAATTGTAAGTTTAACCAAAACTTATGAAAATGTTAAGAAGCAAAACATAATATTTACCCAAACATAGATTTAATTTTATAACTATGAGTAATCAAAGCCTAAATCCAATATCAACCAAAATATTTCTATTTAGATTTTTGGAGTTTAAAGTTAAATTTCAACGAAAATAAAATAAACATATAAACATATAAACATATAACAATAGTTTTCTTTATTATTTTTTCTTGAGGTTAGTTAAGACTAACTATGTTTTCCATAAACTATATATATATATATAAATTATGAATCATGCATATATATATATATTCTTAAAACATAATCCAATCATTACCACAATACATATACGTAAGCAAAATTTGGTATCCTTAATATATTGTTTTAGTTTGAAGAAAACAAGTTTTGAAATCTTCAAAACTTTGAAAGGAAAAAGAAAAAACTTGTCATTCTTAATTATTTTGTTTAACAAAACATTTGCTCATGATTCATGATTATAAATATTCAAAACCAAAATCTATCGCCCAATTTTTCTAGTCCTTTTTCCACTTGCTAGCTAGATTTATGAAGAACAATTACTTGTAATCTCAAAAGTCTTTTATATATGTGTGATAATATTTGTGGGTAATATATAATTATTTTGTATGTCCCATGTGAGACTTTCATGCTTTTGCCTTTGAATTTGACTTTATTTCAAAAGTGGAACAAATTAAATTTATATTATGTATTATATTTAATAGAGTACTGTTGCAGTGGAGGCCAAAGCAGTTGTTGTTTTTGGATATGTCAACCCCTTTCACACTTGATTATTTTGGATTTGGTATTATTATTATATAGTAAGCAATTAGAACTCTCTTCTTTTGGGGATATTAAAGTTTTAGTTGACCAATTTTATGTTGTATTTATTATTATTATTGTTATTTGTTGTTGTTTTTCTCTCTCTCTTCACTCATATTATTGGGAGATTGAGTTGGCACAGATTCTCTCCCTCCTCAATCTATTGGGTAGACCAAGTCCAATCTTGAAAAGAAAACAATTCATATGTATTAATCAAGTGTAGATACTAATTACTTGAATCATTTGAGTTCTTTCATGTCTTGATTATTTTGAGAAAGAGAAAAGAAAATGAGAATTGAAGTTTCTAGTTTAGGAATATATTTTCTGGTTCCTACATTTTGGTTATTATTGTTTTAATCTAATTTTTAGGTTTTAAAATATTACGCATCTTACCTTTCAACATATTACATAATTTTATCTTTAAATTTTGAGTTTTGTTTCCATTTTGTTCTTAGATTTCAAATTTTATATTTTAACATTAGTTTTTCACTAAACATCCTATATGTTAATGTTAACATTTGTTAATTAGTTTTAAAAAATTGCAACATAGTTTGATAATTGTTTGTCACCAATTCTAGGACAAAGATTTAAAATTTCACCTTAGAACTACTTTAAACTAATTGATAAGCATTAATGTCAAATATTGAAGGTGGGCTAAATAATCGATGTTAAAAGTTTAACTTTTTGAAATCAATAAATCATAAAATTGAAAAAAACTCAAACCTTAAAAATAAAATTATAATAATTTTAAATCTAAAAAAAAAAATTGAAATTGAACTCAAAACTAAAGGAATAAAGCTTAGGAGGAGAAGGATTATTTTTCCCTTTTGATATTTTCATTTATTGTGGTTACTAAAATTCATAAATGGTATCAATTTGTGAGACTAGTCATTGGTTATTAACTAAATCACTATAATAAAAAAAAATCTCACTATATAATAAAAATAGGAATTAATAAAGCAAATTAAAATTTACTTTTGGTTATTATTACCCTATTAAAAATTATTTTGACATAATATTTTTTTAACTAATAATTATTGTCATATTAATTAGCAACGTAGAGGTATATCTTAGTAAGTAAAAAAATATAAGTATAGGGGTATACTACTATTCAATTAAAGTAATTAAATAACATTACTAATTCCAATTTTAGATAACTTCTAATAATAATAATCAAAGGAATAACATTCCAATTTAAATTGAATACATTATACTTCTATCTCATTTTGATTTCTAATAAGTGGGAGCTTTGGTTAAATTTTGCATGGGATAAGAAAATTAATTCAAGTACTTAACATTTTAATCAAATTTAAAGTGAGTTGATGCTTGGATTGAAATTTTATTTAGATTAAGTTTTGCAGTTGTAGATTTGCTCTTTATTTTTATAACCACTAATTTCATATATCCCAAATGTATATAGACAACCTAATTAATAGTATCTAACATATAATATAAAAAGTCATTGATTATATTCTTTGATTTTTTTTTTTTATGTATTCCACCAACAATATCTTTTCTTAAACTACTTACATCATGTCACATGACAATATATAGTAAGATTTAATATTCTTTTAGAACAAAATATTATTGTAAATACTCTTGTTTGAATTAATCTCACTAATGTTTTTAAAGCTAACTACTATTTAATAGTCTCGTGGGAGAGTAAAAATTAGGTTATTAAGAATATAGTTTAATTCTTTAAGAGTCTTCTATCGAGTGTCATTCTATCTTTTGATTCTACCTTATATTAAGAGATGAAATTTTATTTTTTTAAAAACAAAGAAACGAAAATTCAACCTTTGAAAATATGAATTAAAATGGGAACGAAAAAACTCAAATTATACCTAAGTTTAAAATAATTATATTAATTTTTTTAGGAAGAAATTGTTTGGGGAGGTGTGATACAACATTTTGTAAGAGTGGTGAACAACTTCAAAATCCAATGGAAGAAAATTTTTTTTCTTAAAAAAGAAAGGGAAAGAAAGAAATAGGCTATCTTTGACTAAATTGATATAAAGATTAGTGGTATGAGTTTTATTATTATTTTTAAAAAGATTAAGAACTTTATATTTACATAAAATAATAAATCAAGGAAGCAGCTAGAATTAACTATACAAAATCACAACAATCTATTTGACAATTAGATAACAACTTGAAATGAAATTTGAAAGAAACCTCTCAACAACCTAAATTATAAGTTGTGTATATGTGAGTTGGTCCCAATGAATTAAGAGTACTTCTACTAATGATTTCGTCATTAAAATTTAAAAATTAGTAATAATTAATTGATAAAAATAAATAAATAAAGTTATTTTTTTATTCATGAAACATTTTTTTTTAAATTGAAGATAAAATAAAATTGTGTCTTAACCCATGGGAGACGCATCATCTACTTTTTATTTTATTTTTATAATGTAATCTATTTTACAATATTGTTTTAATGTAATCTATTTCATTAATTAGATATATATTTGACATGTGATATTTGAATTTAAAATAAGTAGATGTTAAAGTTGTTAGGAAGTAATAATTATTGGATTTGAAATTTTGAAATCTTTAGACCCAATAAAATTGTAAGGAAGTTAAAGGTTGTTGAATTGGTGAGTTCTTACCATCTCAAAGTTGTTAGGAGGGCAATTAATGTATTTTTAAACTATCAATTATTTTTATTCCAATTTTTTAGTTATTATAATTGTAATATTATATATTTAATGGCTATTTAACCAAAGATTTATAATATATCTAAAAACACTAATTCACGTGTAATCATGAAAGTTTAAATTAAACATTTTTTATTATAGGTTTTTTAAAAGATAATTTTTAAAAATGGTAGATTTTACAAAATATTTACAACCTATAGCAATACTAACTGACATGTTATAGTGATAGAAGACTATCATTGATAGAATTTACAATTTTGCTATAGCTTATAAATATTTTAATTTATTTTGCTATTTTAAAAAATGCTCCTAAAATATATGTGTATATATAAAGTAAGGTTTTGAATTACTTAATCCTTTTCATATGGGTTTTTTCTTCTTTTTTCTTCTTCTTTTTTTTTTTGTTAACTTTGTTAATTACTTTTACAAGTATAAAATCATTAGACCTAATAGTTTTCTTAAAGAATTATCCAAACTTGTTCCTTTTTCTTTTAAAATGCATGTATATAATTTAGAATTTTGTTCAAAAATAGAAAAAATTGATAAACTATTTAGGTGATGTTTATTTTATTTTATAAATAATATAAAATTATTGTTGTTATATATGTGTGTGTGTTTTGGGCCGAGAAATCCATGGCCCAAGTATTGTCACTATGAAGTTATGAAATAGATATTTTGATTGGATCATAGATTGACTTACTTGACCAATCTAAATGTGGTATAATCTTGGCCCAATTATAATATATGTATGTATATACACTTTTAGCTATATATAAATTCATAAAGAGATTCAAACTTTAAGATCTCTTGATAATACAACTTATTATTATTATTCTTTTTGTTGTTATTAGTAATACTTTAATAAATAAATGATTGAATGTGAGGTAACCACATATCGATTGTCTTCTATAAACCCTTGATGACTACGTTCAATATATTTGATCTTTCCTTTCATTGTAATAATTATAGTGTGGTTTAAGAATTGAAGTAACAATACTAAAAATTAAAAAAGAGTTAGCAATGTACGTAATTGAACCCATATAATTCAAGAGAAAAACACAATTAACTAACATAAGGTTTATACACTATTAACTTTGAAATTAGAGATTTAATTTATATATCCACTCATCACGTACTATCGAAAACATACATTATGTGAATCAATTTTTAGAACATAAGCATACGTGTATATTTTTTAAAAATTATTGCAAACGTAAAATTGTTGAAGTATTTACAAAATATAAAAATCAGATTCTGTCCAAATTGATTTTTTTTGTATACATTTTGTAAATACTTTGATTTATTTGGTTGTATTTTAAAATGTCATTGTATTCTTTTTATTATTGTTGTTAAATGTTTGTAAGCTTAGGTGTTGTTAATTGTCCAATTATTATGAATATGATTTAGAAAGAGACAACTCATTTGCTCAATAAAAGTTATATCTTATCAAAATAATTAACTTGAAAAACCTTTTTATAAAATATAGCAAAAATCTCAAATTTTATCAAGGATCGATATCAATAGATAGTAATTAAACATTTATAGAAGTAATTTGTCAATATCTATTATTGATAAAATATGATATTTTGTAAAAATTTACATGTCGTCTATCAATCGTCTATCACGCGGTCGTTTTGCTACATATTAAAAGATGTCTCTGTTTAAAACTTGTATGAAGATTTATTATTAATATATTGTTTATGTTAGATGAAGATTGGCATCATATACAGCTAATACTAAAATTAAAGATTTCAAATAATGAGTCAATTACCCATATATGTGATCCCAAGGAAGTACTGTTCAAGTGGTGGCTTTATCAAATATTTATATCGTACTTTATCTTTAACTATGATCATATATATATATATATATATTATATTGCAACTAAACTATTATACATTATTCGAATATTTATAATATAATCTACGACACCAACCGATCATGGTCATGTGTTTATACGTACAAATTTTCAACATTAATAACAAAATAATTTAGTCATTTTTATCAATTCACCATAGATTAATATATATATATCATAGCTATATTTGTAGGCTATCATATTTCATTTTCAAGATCTAAAAAATATTAGGATTATCTAGAATATTTAATACAGTATATGCTTTTAGCAACAATAAATTAAATAATAAAGTGTGAAATTATTTTAAATGGAAAAATATTTATAAATATACAATAAAAATTTAGAATATATATTTTATAATATTTTGGTTTATTTTAAAAAAACTCATTGAAATTTGTTCAAATTAAACCTTTAGGGCCCTTTGATAAGGTTCTAGTTTCTTGTTTTCCATTTTTTGTTTTTTGTTCCTTGTTCTTCTTTCTTTAGAACAAGAAACATGAATATGTTTGATAACTATTTCTGCTTCTTGTTTCTTAAAAAAAAAACAGAAACAGAAAATGTGTTTGATAACTATTTCTTGTTTCCTTATTTTCTTCGAGTTTTATTTTTTATTTTATTCACATCTAATTCAATTAAACATTACATCACTCACTTTATCAAGTCTAGATAGGAAGGTCTTCTAGTAATCTTATGGAGATCAATATGAAGATTGAGATCTGAAGGACAGAGCCACCCACGACGAAAACACAGATTCGGCGCAAACCCACTGCGCAAACCCATATCCTCGCAAAAATAAAAAGGAAAACCCAAATTCGGCGAAGAGGAAGACGTCGTGTAGAGGAAGACGATGAGAGGCGAGGAGGAAGATGGCGAAGACAATGAGAGGAAGAGGAAGATGATGGTTATTTGGGAAAGAAGATGGAAATAAGAGGAAGAAAAAAAAATCACTCGAGAAAATGGAAAACGAAAAGGAAATAGAAAAATAATTGAGACAAACAAAAAGGAAACCGAGAAAAATAATTGAGAAAAAAGGAAAAGAAACCAATAAAAATAATTGAGAAAAAGGAAAAGAAAACCGATAAAAATAATTATGAAAAAAGGAAAAGGAAGCCAATAGAAATAATTGAGAAAAAGAAAAAGGAAAATGAAACCAATAAAAATAACTGAGAAACAAAACCGGAGAAACTACTTTTTTTTTTCTCAATAATTCCTGATAAAATGAGAAACATTTCTACTTTTTTTTTAGAACGAGAAACAGGGAACGTTACCAAACACTTCTGTTCCTTCAAAAATGAAGAAAAACGGAAACGTTACCAAACGGGCCCTTAATTTACGGTCGGTGTAACAAAATGAAAAAATTCATAAAACTGGCCATTTTTTTAAAAAAAATAGGTTTGCCCTTTCTTATCACCGTTTTTCTTTTCTTCTCTATTGCGATTTTTTTCTTTTTGTTTTTTTTCTTTCCATCATCATCTTCTCTTCTACATTTTTTAAAAATATTTTCGTTTGCCCTTCCTTTTCTTATTCTTTCTTCTACAAATTTTCTTTCTTTCCATTGTCTTTTTCTCTCCTTCTGCAATTTTTTTTATTTTTTTCAAAGTGTTATTTGGTTGTTTAAGATCGTGTGTCAAATATAAAAAAAATCGTGAAAAAAATCGTTAGGATATTGGATTGCCAAATGTAAACGATCGTGTACAAAAATAGTCAAATCTAAACTATCGTTTCCCAAATCTAAAAGATCATTTTCAAATATAAACGATCTTGTATCAAATAATCTTGAAAAAAAATCGTTGAGATTTGGATACGATCAAATCTAAACGATCGTGTAGAAAGAAATAGTCAAATCTAAACGATCGTTTCTCAAATATATTATGAACGTGTTTCCCAAATATATTAGGCACGCTGAATGCCAATTAATAGCACGCATTTTTGGTATTTATCACTGTGGGCATGTAGGGCTTTTCCATTTTCTAAATTTTTCTATATTGTGTAAATATTTTTTCGCTTTATTATATTTTTTAAAAGATTCCTTTAATTTATTTCAATTAGTGTTTGTCCTTAATCAAACAAAAATAGTTTTTATAAGATGAAAGAGAAAGTAGTAGTTTTGTTATGTAGTTTCTTTAATACATTTAACATCGTCTTGAGGTTTAAAACAGTGATGTCAATAAAAACATTAATGCTTCAATTTTATGAAAATGTCCGATGAAAATATATATAAAACCACAACATAAATATTTCTAAAATACTTATAGAAAAGAAACATAAATTAAATTAATGAATAACATTTTACAATTTTCCAACCAGTTAGAAATGTTTACTATTTATATTATACTCCTATCATGAAAAAAAAAAAATGAACATACCATTGTCTAAGAATTATATGTGTCTCAAATTTTTTAAGAGTGTAACAAATGAATGCTCGTGAAGTTAAAGTCTTAGAAAAATGTTTATATCTTCGAAAGTCTTCAACATTGAAGAAGTACGAGTTTAGTTTTAGGAAGTCTTATGATAATTTGAAAATTATCACTATATTTTCTTCGGAGTTTTCAATTTCTTACCCTGAATGAGAACTCTTTTGTTGGGTCAACTAGAAGAATAACAATTTTAAAATTGCAATTTTGAAAAATAGTAAAATCGGTTTTTTTTTTTCAAAAATGACGAATCGAAAAAAAATAAGAAAAATAAGAAATTGGAAACACCAATAATACCCCTTATCTACATGAATTACACTTTCATAACATTTTCTTCTCCCAATTTCAAGAACCCTTGCCATTGATTTCGTATTCTTCTTACTTCTTCTTCGGTCTTCCTTCTTTATTCCTTCTTCTTTCGTCTTGCTTCTTTTTCTGTCTACCTCCTTTCTTCTTTTTTCTTTTTCCTTTTTCAGTCCTCCTGCCTAAATAAAACGGAGATAGAATAGCACGACCGATCTAAGGAGGACGATAACCCATCAACTTTGTAGGTTTGGATCATCATCATGATAGCCAAGATGGACATTGGGCGGTGGAGACAATCCATCTGACAAACTAGTCCGACGGCCACCAACTTCTTCATCTTCTTCAGCCTCAGATTCCTCATCTCTATGAGGTTCACATTCCCCATTAACCAATAAATGGGATAACTTTCTAAAATAACTTGAAAGTAGAAACTAATGACAAAAATAAGGTTTGAGCAAAATTATTGACAAAATTTCCCTAGTTTTGGCTCCACACCTTTTTATTTATTTATATATATATATTGCATGTGGGCTCCACATTTTTTTAAATTATTTATATATATTAATCATGGACTCACACCTTCTTCCTCTCTTTTATATATATATATATTAAATATTTCAATTCTAAAAATATTTTCTTATTAAAATTAATATTAACTTTTCAATTTTAATTCTTATTTATTTATTTATAAATATATTCAATATTCAATATTTTTTATTAAAGTCACTTTTCTTATTTCAAGTCGACTTTTTTTTATTAAATTAACTTTCTTATTTTGAGTCAACCTAAAAAAAATTAAAACACCGTAATTTATGAGTATTTACTCAATATATGTATATATATTTATTTATATTACCTAAAATTAATAATTTGCTCATTTTGAAATAAAACTGATTTCCTTAAAAAAAAACTTTTATATAAACAAATTAATCATTTTGTTATATCAAAATATCCAAAAAAAAAAATATTATCCCATTATTAAAATTAAATTAATAAGATACAACCATAAATTCTCACACCAATGATATAAAGAAGTTTTCTAATTTGGTTAGATTAGGTTTTCAGAATTTAATTTGAAATCGAACCATAATTTTCTTTTAAATTATTTCACCGATTCTTGTTTTTTTTCTTTTGCCATAACCATTAATTTTTTTAATTCAATTACACATGAGCAATGTGCATTTATGGCTTCAATTGTTTTTTTTTTTTTACTAAGCTTCAATTTCTATCGATTATTATTATTAATATTTTAATTTGTTTAATAACATATTTCATTAATATATGCGTTTTTTTTTAAAGAATTGGAAATTATAAAAAAGATAGGTATAATTTTGATTAATAAATAATTAAATTAAGTTCAAAAAAAATAAATTTAATAAGAAAAATTGAATATTGAGATAGTTATATATATAAAGAAAAAAAAATAAAAATAAATTAAAATTGAAAATTTGATATTAATTTTAATAAGGAAATATATTTTTAGAATTAAAATATTTAATATATATATATATAATTAAGAGAGGAAGAAGGTGTGGGACCCATAATAAAAAATAAGACCGTACGAAACCCACGTATAATATATATATACATAAATAATGGAGCAAATAAGGTGTGGGGCCCAAACCTTATTTTTGTCATTATTTAGAAAAAAATTCCAATAAATGGAAAGCAATATTTATAAGATATTTCTATTTTAAAAAATAATAATTTAATTTAGCCTATTTTATTGTAAAAGATTTTGTTTCTTTTTTAATAATTTGAAACTTAATACAAATTAAATGAATTAGATTTACGAGATATTCCATTTGAAAAATAATAATTGAATTTAGCTGGGAAAAATATTTTGTTTTTTTTTAATAATTTGTATTTTAATACAAATTAAATTAACTCGATTTATGGATATTTCCTTTGAAAAATAATAATTTAATTTAGTTGCACAAAGATTTTCATCCTATTTTTTAAAATAATTTGTATTATTTAATAAATAAAATAAACTAAATTTATGGATATTCCGTTTAACCAAAAATAATTAATTTAGTCTATTTTATTGGAAAAAATTCAAATAGAAAATATTTTATTTTTAAATCGATTTCTTTTCTTCATCCAGAAACAAAATAGCCAAATGAAAGATTGAAATTAAAAGGAATGGATAATTGAGAAAGATTTGAAGTAATAGGTGAACTGTAACAACAAAAAAACCGAAGATGAGGGTAAACAAATTATGAATTCAAATCAAATCACATTTATCACACAGAAAATAATATACTATATAGTATAATATATATACATTGTTTTACAGAGTATTGAAGCAACAAGAAGAAATTAAAGGAAGGGAAAAGAAGTTATGGATGAAGAAAATAAAGTGCTAAAATTTATTATTATGTTGTAATTATACTTTGAGGACTTTGACTAAAAGGCTTATATTTTTTCAACATAATATAATTTACAGACAATTATTTAAAATGCGGGATCATAGTAATAAAGTAGAATATACTGAAAATAATATAAAAGAGAAAGAATAAGGTAGAATATACTGAAGATAATACAAAAGAGAAAGAACGAAAAGAAAGAAAATAGATGGGTGAACAATAGAAAGCCACAAAGAAATTATTCAAAACACACATAAACATTATTTCACGATAATTACAATGTAACTATTATTGCAAATATATAAGAAAATAAAATTTAAACTATATATATAATCAACATTATTTAAGGGTTGGGATTGAAATTTTATTTTTTTAAGAAAATTAATAGTTGAGATTCTCCCAAATTTAAAATTAATTTGGCTATTTTAACATGAATCGTTAGATTCTCCAATTCGAAAAATAATAATTTGAAAATTTTGAAATTAAATTAAGGTTATTTTAAAATAAAATTAATCGTTAAGATTATTCCAATTTCAAATAATTAATAATTTGGTTATCTTCATATTCAAACCATTAATCTTATTTTGAGATAAAATAGCAAACAAATTTTGAAAAATAATAAATTTTTAATTTGAATTTGAATTAAATTTATTTTAAAATATAATTAATAGTTGAGATTCTCTTAATTTCAAAATAATCAATAATTGGGTTATTTTAATATTCAAACAATTAAGATAAAATAGCAAACAAGTTAGATTCTCCTGTTTTGAAAAATAACAAAATTATTATTTTGAAATTCAATTAATGTTATTTTGAAACAAAATTTATTCTTGAGATTCTTCAATAATTAAAAAATAATAATTTTGTTATTTTGAAATTCAATAAAATATATTGTTGAAATTTTGCAATTTTGAAAAATAATTAATAATTTTGTTAATTTTAAAAGTCTTTTAACATTATTTTAAAATTCAAATTTAATTTGGTTATTTTGAAATTAGTAAGATTGAATAAAGTTGAAACTCGAGATATTAGGAATGAGTTATAATATGAGTTGCTATATATTTATTGTAAAGGAAATAATTAATGACTCATAAATACATAACACAATTTAATTACTATATAGAGACAAAATAATTACAATTGAGAAATGTAGGTATTTCGGTATTTTATAAAATACCATGCAAGTTATTCGCTATAAAAAAAAAAGTGGTTTTATGATTTTTCAAAATAAACTCTAAAAAGTTGCTATATTCCTTATTATTTCTTTATTGGAATTTCATGCATCCACGTAGGCTATATTCCATATTGGACTAAATTGGAGTTTGGATTGAGAATATGATCATGATCACATGAACACAAGATATCATCAATTTGCTAAATTTGTTTTTCATTTTTAATTTCAAACACATATTCGCTATTAATTAGTCCTCAAATTTGATCCCTTATAATCTCTAGAATCTTTGGATCCAATATGTCACAATTTTATATAGAAAGTTTTCGACTCATAATTAAAATTCCATGATATATTTATAAATTATTATGTTAGTTTTAATTTGTGATATGCATGTATATGAATTAATAATTAATTTTCTTTCAACACTTCAAGATCATAAGTACTCTTAACACAACTCACCGCAATTCTAACATCTTGCTAATCAGTCAAACAAGATCATAGTATAATAAATTCATTTTATGCCTTACACAATTTACATTATTAATACACCAAGTTCAAGTAATAACAAAATATAAAGGTAAAATATAATTTTATACCTCTAAAATAATAATAACATCCATTTAAATCATCAAACTTTAAATGAAAAGCAATTTAGAATTGAATGGAGAATGAAAAATAATGAATAAGATTTTGAATTTGAAGCATAAAAATTGAAAGCTTTTAAAGATATAGTGTTCTGATAAACATCATCCATCAGGGTTTTTTTTTTTTTTTTTTTTGGTGAGATGACAAATGGATATTTTTTTAAATTAGTAAGAACAAAATTGAAAAGTAGACGTGGCATACATATGAAGCATGCTTAGTTAACGTGTGACATATTTTTTTAAGGATAATTAGTATATTTTAGTATTTTTATATATATGAACGGAACCAATGATTTGAACCATAAAGTTTTTTTTGTCATCGATATACAATAATATCAATTGAACTAAACTCAGGTTGACAATTAATATATATTTTAAGGTTATTTTCAAACATAGTAAAATGAACCAAAATATTTATAAAATATAGCAAAATATCACAATTTATCTACGAAGAACCACAATAAGACAAGATATATATACTACTGTTTTTGTCACAATGTATATCATGATACACATATAGTAGTCTATTTTGGTTATCGTAGCTGTTGAAGATAGATTATGATATTTTGCTATATATTTGTAAGTATTTTAGTTTTGTTATTTAAAATAGTTTTTTTATATTTTAGTTAATATATATTTGTTTAAATTCTTAATGTAGATTAATTAACATGAAGTTAGAATAAATTAGTTAATTATGTTATTTTAATGTAATACTACAAGTAGCCAATTTAGGGTTGTATTACGATGCTTTAGATTAATATTTCAATATAGAATAACTTTGATTCTTTAAATTAATTTAGAAAGCATTCTCTCATCTCTTTAGGATAGATTTTCCTTGTGGTGATGAATTTAGGCTAAGTACCTTTTCTCGATCCTTAGTCATATATAAAAGAATTTCTCAAAAAGAAAATTATATTAGCCCAATTAACATGAAAAATACTTGGGGTTTGAAACTTTGTAATAGATGTGATCACTAGAGCTTTTCTAATAAAAATTTTGTTTTAAATTGGCAAAGTGACCTTATATTTCTAGTTAATAATTAATACATTTAAAAAAAAAACTATTTAAAATGAAAAAATTTCTAAGAAATGTTGTAATATATATATCATAATTTATCTGTGATATATTACGATAGATTAAGAAAAATTGTGATATTTTATTATACTTTGTAAATATTTTTGTTCATTTATCGAGCGAATTTCATTGTCCCAAATTCGAATCAAATAATGTAATTAAACCACAAATCAAAAACTATACTTAGTGATAAGTCTGAGTTGAACACAGGAGCACGTAGATTTCTAAACTAATTAATTAGCCTCCAACCCGAGGGTAACTAATGAGGGGTTGTAATTGGTTTCAATTGCTAGAAATAGTAAATTGGAGTGAATTCAATATTAAAAGAACCTAGCTTGGGTTAAATTGAATTTTCTATTCAATGTATTGGATCATGTGTTTCTCGTTACTAAATTTTCAAAAGTTGCATTAGTCTAATCAAATTAATTGAAAAAACCAATAGATTTGTCCCAAATAACTAATTGATATCAATCATATT
Source organism: Cucumis hystrix (assembly GCA_025688845.1). Classification (NCBI taxonomy): domain Eukaryota; kingdom Viridiplantae; phylum Streptophyta; class Magnoliopsida; order Cucurbitales; family Cucurbitaceae; genus Cucumis; species Cucumis hystrix. Next base: position 5,979,158 of record CM046888.1, on the reverse strand, counting down.
ATAAATGAGAAGCATACAAATTAAAATTAAAATTTATATCGATACCATTAAAGTCTAGCGCTAATTAGGTAGAATATTTATATTTAGTTTTCAACCACCTAACTAAATATTCATGCAAATTTAATTATAGGTTAAGTTGATCAATGTTCATTCAATTAACTAGCCAGCAATCTTAACCCAATGTTTCAACAAAGTTGTAATCAACCAATTTTCAAGATATGAATCCACTTAAAATGGAATTGAATTATCAGCAATCAAGGAGCATGAACATATCCAAAAGAATGTAGTTGATTTAAAAATCATAAATACATTGAAATACATAAAATTCTAAAAACTCAAATTGGAAACATGTACCTTAGCCTCTCATCCACATGTTGGATGAGGAAGAAGAGTTAGAAGCATAAACATATCCAAAAGAAAGCAAAATTAAAAGTAGAGAGAAATCTACTCTTAAGAACAGTTGGAATCGTAGATAAGTCAAGCTGGCAACGAAAGCAACATATATATAAATTTCGTAATGGTGTCATGGCGCTCCAAGCCAGCACTCTGCGCTTTATGCAAATAAGAATGTTATTAGCTTACAATGCCATGGTGTTGCAATGCATAGGCCAAATATTCCTCTTTTTTCACTTTGACTTTCGATTGATGCATCTTCAATTCATTTTTACCTATTTAAGCTCTAATTTTGACATCAACATCAAGTTCTACTCTTGCTTAGCTCGTAACCCACGATATAGTCTATTAGAAAAATAAAATCATAAAACGACTATGAATTAAACGAAACTAGATAGGACATTTTCGGTGCTATAATTCATTTGGCTATTTTTTAAAATGGTCCTTTTAAAAATAAGAATAAAAAATATAATGTAATAAATATAAGGTTGATTTTGTAATGAATCAATATATCATTAATGGGGTTGGAATAGTATTCGCCGTTTGATAACAATACAAAACATAAATATAGGGAGCCAAAAAAGTGTATACTCACACTTTTTTGCTAAACCTACATTATTCAATGCATTCACACTCACATTTTATTGTGGTCTACTTTTATTATACAACTCTTCTTCTATCCAAATAATAATAATCATAATAATAAATATACATATTTGATGCTTAGTGTACTCAATAATATGAAATAGTTTGTTCTTGTTATTCTCTTAATTCTTTTTGGTGGTGTGTTTGTGTTTATACTGTATCTTCCACTTCGTTTTATTGCAATCAAAAGTTATTCTTCAACCTAACTTTGAAAAACATTGGATTCCTAATGTTATATTGTTTATGATGTATCGTAGTGAAAAAAATTCTATCCAAATCTCATTTCTTTTTGTATCGATGAAAATTTTGAATTATTTAGAAAAACTTTGATTCTTAAGAAATATAACTAACTATGTTAGGTTTAGTTCAAGTTTTTCAACTTTATGGTCTTAATTATACGCAACATTATTTGTTTTATACGTGCCAATGTCATTTTTTACAAAAGATGAAATTTTATAGATTGCTACTTTTTAAAATTTCAATTTATTTTCTCAATTTTCAGTTTTACTGTAATATGTCCAAAACATTGATACTTCCGTAAAATTAAGACATTGATATTTCAAATATTTGATGTGGCATGACATGACAAGTACCAAATAAAAGAAAATGGACAGTTGGGCAAATCAAAGAATGACACTTTATACAATATAGTTTTAATATGTCGCTAAAAAAAAGAAGGTAGGCTAGACGTAGTGTTCTACATATTCTCAATTGACTACCTCCTCTTGTCATTATTTTCTACCACGTTGATTCAACCACCACATAAATCTACATAGAGCCAGCAGGAAGACAAGGCACCTTGCAGATTTTGCATTTTAATATTAATTTTGAAATACAATTTTACAATATATATATTATCTAATAAATCATTAAAATCAAAGTTATACAATATATAGTACAGTGGTTGTGCCCTCTCTCTTTTAATGGGACACGTGTCCACTCAAAGATTTCCATATATGTATCCACGTGGGGGCAAGTTCTTGTATTTTCAATATAAAATATAAATAACAGATAATAATAAATGCGTTATAATGATCCAAATAGTTGTGTGGTTCATTGGTGCAACGACACACTTGGAAACGTTGGATCTTGTGTTTAAATTCCATCAAGTAGCAATTTATTAGTTCTTTTTGCTTAATTTAATTCTAGCTTTAGTTTGACCTGGTATGGAGTCTTGCAATAAATACAATTTTGATATTATTGATAATAATGTGAGTTTAATACCAATGAAAAATTATTTCAAAAATTCATTATAATTATATGAAATTAATTTATATGAAATTTTCAAATTAATTGATTGATGTTAACTCCAAGGACTAAAAACGTATACATAGGAAAAAAAACAAGTTCAAAAATGTAAAATTTTAAAATTTTGAGATCTAATGGAAACAAATGTGGGTAAAAGTGTAACAATTTATAACGAGATAGATTTCTTTTCACCTTATATACAATTGTGCCTCCTAACTTGAATTGCTGAATTCGTCACTAATTTCAACTATATTACATTTTCGTTTATATCGTAAACAAATAGGTCATAGTGCTGATACCAAGACCAACTATATAGAATCATATATATTTAAAGTTTAGGGAAATAAATGTTTTTTTAAAAAAAATATATTATAAATGATAGAACTTAATCAACAAACGTCGTATTATTAATCTTTTGATTTTCACCCTATATTTAAGATGGGACAAAATAATTCAATTTTTTACTCTCTTTTTTTTCTTCACATTTAATCAATGGTTTTCTTTTATGTTTTTTTTTATAAAAAAATAATTATATATTTTTAAAAATAAATTCAATTATATTTCGCGTCAATTTAAAGTCAAATAATTCATCCAAAGAAATATTTAGAGATACTTCTAAAAATAGTAAAATAAATTAAAATATTTTATAGTAAAATTTTGAATTCTATCAACGATAGAAACTGATAGACTTTTATCACCGTTTATCAATGCTACTGATAAAAGCATATCGGTGTCTATCAATGTTTATTATTAATATATTATAAAATTTTGCTATATATCATAAATATTTTGTCAAATTTATTATATTTTACAACTCTCCAAATATTTACCATCAGAAAAGAGAAAGGATAAATAAAACATCGACTTTATTTTGTCTTCGCTATATAAACAAATAAAACATCAACTAATTTCTTTATTTTTTCTTTTTGGTAATAATCATCATACATTGAGTCGTTTTATAATCCAAACAATGAACAACATAAAAAATTATATCTTACTTAAACATAAGTTTGTTATTTTTCTTGATTTTTAATTTACAAAGATGTTTGACAAAAATAAATTTTAAAAATTAAGTCACAGTCAAAATTTATTTATAAAAAAAAAAAGCTTACCCATGAAAGAAAAAAAAAATACAACTACACCTAATATATCCTTGATACACTACTTAAATACACATGATAAATTACTAATATACTTATATGTTATACCAACACTAAATGTACTGTTGATCATATATTTATACCATTAATATCCTTCATACACTACAAAATGTCATATCTACAAAATGAGAAAAATATGTGTGTCAAGTATAGGTTCAAACTTAAGATCCCATATATCATATTAAGATTTAAATTATTTATGAAGAGAATGAGATAGAATATACCTTTTCCTCTCAAAGAAAAAATAGATACTTTTTATAATCTTAATAAGGAAGGAGTGTTGTTTTTAAAATTTCGATCTACACAAATATTTTAAACAATTTTTAAAAAAAATAAGAAACCATACGAATATAACCAATTACTAAACCCTTGGATCTGTTCCTCCTACAACTCTCTAAATAGCAGAATGGGGAAAGAAACAATCAAATCTCATCAACTAAATTTATATCTCAACTAACCTTACGCAAATTTATTGGTTTTTATGATTTAAATATATACACCTACCATTATTGTTGTTATTCTTATTATTGTTATTGTTATTGCTATTATATTATTATTATTCATGTTATTATAGTTGTTTTCATTATTGTTATTGTTATTGAGTTCTTACATTCATATATTTATGGATATCTATGAAATTAACAGATGTCAAAGTATTGGACGTGACAACACAAAATTGAATAGATGAGGGTCTTTTTCTATTTGTAAACTTTTCCTTTTCTATTGGCTTTTTGAACTTTTTTTTTTCTTTTTAATCATGCCAATAACCTAAAATTTTAGGTTGAATGAAGATTTGACTTAGGTTTAAATTTTAAGATTTTTGTTCTTTTGTTTGCCTATAACATACTTTCGCTCTTCGTCTCTCTAGCTATCTTTGTCCCTATCACACTCTCGATCTCAATCTCATATTCTCGTTCTCATATGTATTCACCATCGTCCTCTCTCACTCCCATCTTGGTCTCCTCTCTCTCAAACAAAAATCATGGATTTGACGAATCCATTCTAACAAAATACTCTATTTGCAAACGCAACTTGTTCAATGAGCCTCTTTTATGGAGAAAACCCACGAAAGATTTAAAAGAAATGAAAAACCAATTACGAAAAAAGACCATAGAAATAGAGTGATGTAGAAGGTCCTATTGTAAAAAAAAAAAATTTAAAAAATAAAGAGAAGATTAGGAAGAGGAAGAGAGAGAAATAAATTAATAATATTTTGATATTTTTGCTTATATAAGGATGATTTTAAAAAATGGGTGATTTTAAAAAAAAAATTGAAAAAATAGGTGTTTTCAAAACTATTTTAATAAAAGAAATGAATTATTTGTCATTATTGAAAGGAAAAGTTTTAAAAATAATAGATTTTACAAAATATTTACTATCACTAATAGTTATTGATATGCTATAATGATAGACGACTATCAGTAATAGAATCCAAAATTTTGCTATAACTTGTAAATATTTTAATTTATTTTGTTATTTTTATAAATGTTCCTAGTTTTGGAGGTCTCTTTCCATCTTTTTTTTTAAATTCTTCGCCTAAGCAAATTAAAAGGGCAAAACTCTCAAGTAAAAGATAAGACAATCGACTTCTTTTGTTGCTTTTATACAAATTATCTCAAATTTTTGGTCAATAAACACATATATCATTTAATGAAAAATATACTCATTTAATTAATAATAATAAGTATATTTTATTTTCCTATCTTTTCTAATATTTAAAATTGGAGAGATTCAAACCTACAATTTCTTATATAAACTTGTTTGGTATTAATTGTTAAGCCAAAATCTATGGATGAAGTTATAAGGTTAAGTGGGGTCGGTTTTTAATGGAAACCAATTGATACTTTTGACGTTTGCTTTCAGCTTTCATCTTTAGTAAAGAGTTTCAATGGCGGCAACTGTTCATCTTCAGATGCTTTCTTAATTATGGAGCAACTAACCCCAACAATATTCTTAATCTTGCTTGAATCTCCCCCAACGCTCTGAAAGTGAAGAAACCATCCGTTTTACTGATTCCATCGTCTCTTTTTTCTTCTTCAATCTCCAAGCATGAAAACGACTTTGGAAATTTCAAGAACATTGTCCTTGTAACCCAACAAGGTAGAATTTCAAATTTCCTCTCTCTCTCTCTCTCTCTCTCTCTCTGTGTTTCTATTTAGGGTTTCCTGAGTGCCGCCATTGCTGGAATCTCTGCTCTAGTGGCTCGCAATTGAGGTTTCCTTTCTTGGATTGCGTCCTCGTAGGTATGGATTTGTTTTTCGGTTTCGTTGGGTGGATATTGATTTAGTTGCTTTGTAGTGGTTGAGTTTTGGAATGCTTAGAGTTTTCCATGTTTTGTGACTTTGTGAGTAGTGGTGAAATTGTGTATATATTTAACTGCTTGAATCATGAAACAGAAATTTCTGTTTTATGTTACTTTTATAACTCTGTTCTTATGAGTATGGTCAATTTGTGTACTAAATATAAATCTTTTGGTGATTGAAAGATTAGTTGAGGTATGATTGAGGATTCTTTTTTTGAAATTAGCAAAGATGTTAAGGGATTTGATGAAGTCCACAAAATAGATCATAAGCCATCTGCACATTTGAAGTATTATTTTGGATTTTTCATGGCAATTTAATATTGTTTCAGCTCAACTATACTGAGCTCTCATTTGGCTAAGAAATCATCCAGTGTTAAGAACTTACTCTTGCCAAACAAAAATCTTCTTCGTATTAATTGTTCAAGCCTTTCTTTATTCCACATGCATAAGGTCGTTTTTGCAGATCAGACCAGAAACATTGATGAGTTGTAGTAAGAGGTTTTTCAAGAAATAAGGATGAGACTCTTAAGTTTCTCTAGGTTATGCATGTGGTAGCTGTGAGGGATTCATGTCGGTTAGAATTTGCCCTTTGCGCATTGGAACTTTTGGAAAGTGTCCTGCTTGTACCATCCTTTCATCATCGTTAATTATTCTCCTTTCTCTATAGTTTTTTCAACAAAAGGACTCTTTGCTCAAATTCTTGGCTAAATTACGAAAAATATTCTTGGACTTTACCTTTTGGTTTGGAAATACTCTGGTTTTTGTTTCAAAAGTTGTAATGTCACTCTTGACCTTTCATAGAAAGTCCAATTTTTTAACGGAAATTGGAACTAGAAGTGCAATATTGAGACTTGGACATTGTTACATCGTTTCTAATCCAAATGTTAGTTCAACAATCGAATGTATTTCTGCTCTAGGGGTAGTTTGACGCATTTATAAAGGGTGAACAAGTTATACTGCTACTTTGGAAAGACAAATATATATATTTTTTTAACAAAGGGTAAAGTTCTAGGTTATTTTTGTAATTTAGCTTAAGTTCTTTGCATATTCATTAAATATTTTTGTAATTCTCTAATTTTGAACAGTTAAAATATATATGTAAACTATTGCTCACAGGATGATTTTTATGGCAAATATTGGTGAAGATGAGCTTGAATGGATTGAAAGAGTGAGATCAGGAGGGACTATTCCACTTCGTGGTGTAGATGGTAACTACTCAAATTGTTGGAGTTCTCCACATGGAGACAAGTTCCTAGTGAGAGGTTCAGAGTACTTTTCAACAAAGGCAAAAGTTCCTGCAGGCGAATCCCTTCTAAAACCTCTTGGTTTCGACTGGATAAGAAGCTCTGCAAAGATTGGAGAGATCTTAAACCATCCGGACAGCCGTGTCCAGAAGGCCATAAAGGATTCGTTTCCTACAGGTCCAAGGCCTTTTATCTGGGCATTTAATCTACAACTTCCAAGCAAAGAGAACTACAATCTTGTTTCTTATTTTGCATCAATAGAGCCCCTTCCCAAAGGCTCTTTAATCGACCAGTTCCTGAAAGGCGATGACCACTTCAGAAACTCAAGGCTTAAACTAATTGCTGATATTGTCGAAGGCCCTTGGATTGTCAAAAAGGCTGTTGGCGAGCAAGCAATCTGCGTGGTCGGGCGTGTTCTTTCGTGTAAATACATAGTAGGGGACAACTTTTTCGAAGTTGATATCGACGTGGGATCGAATATCATGGCAAAGGCCGTGTTTCATCTGGTGTTTAGTTACTTCACAACTTTAACAGCTGATATAGCCTTTCTTATTGAAGGAAAAACAAAGGTTGAGGTTCCTGAAAGAATTTTAGGGTGTTTTAGGTTCTCTGAGCTGAACCCTTCTTCAGCCATGCCAATGGAACCATCTAATTCCATGGGGAGTGATGCTACCACCACTAATTTGCAAACTTCTATGACTACAAGACTGTGGAAATCAATTCGCTAAGGTATGCCCTAACTTATTATACCATTTCTCATTCAAGTAATTGAATGTAGGATAAACATTGTCATGCAAAATTGAGAGGAAAATATGTAAGAACTGATAAATTTGATGTTAAATGTGTAATTTAATACACAATGTGTGTGTCATTTTTCTTTTCTTTTTTCTAAAATTGTGAATTGTTAAAGTGTTAAGTCTACTTCGTTTGATTGGATCATTTGCAGCTTAAAATCTTGGGTGTGTTAAGTGGAGATAACGGGGAAATGCTACCATTTAAATCACATTGTAACCATTTAAGACATTCAAATTATACGAGTTTCAACAAATAGCTCTTTATATCTAAGACATTTTATGTCACATTTATTACTTGATGTGTTTTCGTTATAGTCAACTAATTCAATATATATTTCACTTAATTCAATATATCACGGCTATAGAAGTGTACTTTATGCTGTATTAATTATAATTAATTATCCATTTTAGCAATTAAATCATGAAAATAATTAAATAATCAAACTAATATAAACTAAATAGACTCAAAATAATAAATATGAAATTTTTGTCTAAGTTCACTTTACTTTTACTAATATAATTTTTACTAATATAATTATTATAATTAAGAGGTGTATTCCACACCTTAATTATAATTGACTATCTTAGCCATTAAACCATTTTTTTATACCCTTCAAAAGAACTCATTTCTCCATGCTGTAATTCAAAACTCACGTTCAATTTGAACGTTTTTTACTTTATTTGTAATATTAAATTTGTTCTGTTTTCCACCGTTTTTATCTTTCATGATCTTATTTTTGTTCCATCCTTGATTCCTCATACATTCTAACACCTTCTAAACTTTCTCTCGAAAAGTCTCTAAATATATATATATATATATATATATGTAATTTGTTTGATTTTTATCTTCTTAACATATAATTTTAATCCATGCACAAAAGCTCGTTCATTCAGGCTCAAAGGGCCAATTTTTAGAACCTAACAATAAATACTTTTCAGATATTCGTTCTCTGTTTTCTAATTACTTTATACATATTAAAATCATTAGACGACAAAAAAAAAATTGGTATAAAACAAAATCATATGCTTATGGACAAAAACATTACCAATCCAATCTCTTTACATTTTATCCATACAAATTAAAAATTCCAGTGCAACTAATTATAAAGATATACATCATTGTCCAAGTGTCATAAGTTATTGGGAACTCCATTTCCATTGTTATCAAACTTAAAACAACAGATTCCGATGCCAACTTGCATGAGAATTAAAGTACCAACCATTTGAACTTTGAACAAAAAATGAAGGAAAATCTAAGAAACATTAGTATGCTATGCTACCACCCAACAATAAGAAATAATACAGAAAACATGCACACTTCAACCAAAATTAACCTAATTTCAACCCTAAAACCCTCCCACACAATTAGGGCATGGCCCCTCCTCCCTCCTCCCTCCTCCCCCCTCCAACCTTTCATAAGTTAGCAGCAACTATTTAAACTCCTCAATTTGAGAGAGCCCACTCAACTCAACTCAGCTTAAGCCCCCTTTGCCCCTCTTCTCTGTCTCTCTTTCTTTCTAAAAGATTTCTGATTCTAAGTGCTTCTTCTCTCCCTACAAACACTTTTTGAGATGAAGAAGAAAGGAATAGTGAAGGATGAATCTTTGCTTCAACACCCAGTGCTTTTCTTGATAGTTTTGGGCCTGGGCTTTGTGGTAATGGACCCATTTGAGATGAGCCCTGTTGGGGGCTATGATTTCAGGCCTGTGAAGCATGACATTGCACCTTACAGCCAGGTTATGGGCCATTGGCCCAAGGATAATGAGAGTCGTTTGGGCCTTGGAAATTTGGAATTTGAAGATGAGGTTTTTGGGCCTGAGTCCTTGGAGTTTGATGCATTGGGCCGTGGACCTTACACTGGGCTTGCTGATGGCCGCATTGTTAGATGGATGGGGGAGGAAATTGGGTGGGAGACTTTTGCAATTGTCACACCAAATTGGTAAAGTTTAGAAATTTGTTTTCTTTAAATCCTAAAATTAAATTTATCGTATATTCCATTCTTGTTAAAATGATTTGACAGGATGTTTTTAACTTCGTCAAAGTGAGCATCACTTAATAGTATTGACATATTTTCTTTTACTAAGACTAAAGGTTTAATATCTCACCTCATAATTATTATTTTAAAAAAACTTTCAATCTTATCGAATTAATTTAATTGAATCTTAAACTTACAAGTTTATTGCAATATTTATTAATTTGGGCTAGATACAACCCTAATTTTAAAAAAATAAACAAACTCTTCCATAACTCTCTAGTTTTAACAAAATTAAAGTTTTGACATTGAAAAAAAACACTCATAAAGATTTTTAAAAATTATATTGTCGTTTTTATTTGAAATTTCGTTTTTTCGTACAAGAGTGGGAGATTGACATCAATATCACTAAGTCAACTTCACTGTAATATTTGTAAAGTTTCATTTTATACTTGGTTAAATGCACATGCACTAAGAAGAATGGGATAAAAAATCAAAATGTATTTTTATTTTAGTTGGATGTATAGTTTGATTAAACTGAAGCAAATTAGGGATTTTTGAATTAATAAATGGAGGAATTGAAAATCAGGTCAGAGAAGGTATGTGCTAAAGGGGTTGATTCAACCACAGCAAAGCAATGGAAAAATGAGAAGAAATGTGGAAGGCCCCTTGGCCTAAGATTTGAGAAACAAAGTGGGAACTTATACATTGCTGATGCATATTATGGGCTTCTTGTGGTTGGTCCTCAAGGTGGAACTGCCACTCCCTTAGCCACTCATGTTGAAGGAACTCCCATTCTCTTTGCTAATGATCTTGATATCCATAACAATGGCTCCATCTTCTTCACTGACACCAGCAAGAGATATAATAGAGTGTAAGTATTTCACTCTACTCATCATCAAGATTATATATATACTCAATTCAAATCCCTCTGCTTAATCAGTAGTTGTTGGATTATTCAGTGATTTTAACATATACGATATATCATATTCACGTGCAAAAGAGATTTTATGTATATATTCTATTTCATGTATAGGGAGCATTTCTTCATATTGTTGGAAGGAGAAGCCTCAGGTAGGCTTCTTAGATATGACCCTTCAACTAAAACAACTCATGTTGTGTTGAATGGTTTGGCCTTTCCAAATGGTGTGCAATTGTCTAAAGACCATACCTTCCTTTTATATACAGAAACCACCAATTGCAGGTATCAGCTTTACATCAACACACACACGTATATATTGAACATGCAAAGTTATATATATATAGTACAAGTTCTTTGAGAAATACTCACTCTCTTGTGCATTTTAATTTCGATTTATTTTGGTGTCTATAAATATTCAAGTTACATAGTATTTTTTTTAACTTTTTTGATTTATTTTAGTCTTTTCTCCTAGTGATATTCAATTTTCATTAACGTGATCTTGACATTTCCATCGATATTCTTCATTACTATATAGGTTTTGATATCAAAATGAGTGGTGTTCTCTCATTTTCAATAATAATATGAATTTTTTATTTTTTAGAAATATCCAATCGACGTTGTCGTTTTATCAATCTTTTTTTTACATTGAGATCTCAATATTTTTGTCGACAAAAAAAATTTGAACATTGTCTTGTTCTTAATAAAGGAGACAATATTGGTTTCTTGTTTATCATGCGTATTCTAACAAATATAGATCCCATAAAAATCCTTGAATGTGAAAATTAAAAAAAAAAAAAAAAAACTATTAACTTTTTAAATCATTCCTTGACCAAAAAATTTGTGTCGGTGGATAAGGAAAAATTTAGTGTTACATTATCAAAACTCCCCCTCAGCCTTCAGCCGCCTCCTCAAATATATGTATGTAGAATGAACCAAAATACACAAATTCCTCTTAAACCACATGTTTTGATACTATCTTAAATTATCGATTGTTCATTTAACAAAACTTGTGCTTTGGTTTAGAAACAAAGAGTGTAACGGTATGAAAAACAAAGGAAAGGACCAGAAATAAATGAAAGTGCAATATGAACTAAAATCATCCTTATGTATTATCAACCGTTTAAGTGTTAATAATATAATACTAATATCATTCTGTTTTGATATTGATTAACATATATATTGTGACATATATACATAAATATATACAGATTAATGAAGATATGGCTAGAAGGTGCAAGAAATGGAAAAGTGGAAGTAGTGGCCAATCTTCCAGGGTTTCCAGACAATGTAAGAAGGAATGACAGAAATGAATATTGGGTAGCCATAGATTGTTGCAGAACAAAAGCACAAGAGGTTTTAACTCACAATCCATGGATAAGAAGCATTTATTTTAGGTTACCATTAAGAATGAGCTTCTTGGCTAGATTAATAGGGATGAAAATGTACACTGTGATTTCACTTTTTAGTGAAAATGGTGAGATTTTAGAAGTTCTTGAAGATAAAAAAGGTGAAGTTATGGAGCTAATGAGTGAAGTTAGAGAAGTTCAAGGGAAGCTTTGGATTGGAACTGTGGCTCATAACCATATTGCTACTTTGACTTACCCTTTACAATTGAAGAATAATGATCATAATAATAATGTAACACTTAACTAATAATTGATCAAGTATATTACCAACCCTATGTTTTAATTTTGATTAGTTTAATTTGATGATGAAATGTGACTTATATATATGGAAATATAATCATTCTTCTTTTGTGTTTTTGTTGTTAATATATGCTTAATAATATCAATTATATTCATACCATTATACTTTGAGCGTGTCATCGATTTAAACTATAAACTAATAATTATATCAATTTAATCATTACAATCTTATTAAATCAAACCTCTAAGTTTATATTTACAAATCAGTACATATATATTTGTACAAATTACTTTCATCCAATCCTAACATAAATTTGGGGGAGGGAAAGGGTCCACGTGGATAACCCTTTCTAAACCCTTTAATCCATCTCACTCTTCTTTATTTATAATTAATCAATTTAAATTTAAATACTATTTAATCTATCTTTTTTCATTTATAATTTCTATAGTTATGAGTTTTTGTTAATTTTAGTCTTTTTTATTTAAAAAACATAGTTTTTTAGTTATAAATTTGGTACAAATTTTCATTTATTTTTTTACTCAGGTTATTTATTGTGATTACAACGCTTGATCCATTTTTTTTCATGCATTACGAAAACTAGAATAATTTATTAAATTAAACATACAAAATTTGTGTATTGGATTTATAATATGATTTTTTTAAAAAAAATAATTTAATCACACGTAACGATTATCCAAAAAATGTTGAAAATGGACGTCATATTTAAAGAAATCAAGGCAAATAGTTTTACGAAAAAATCAACTATTTGATAAATTTGAATATACGAAATTTGTGTATTAGAATAATAATATGAAATTTTAAATAATAATAATAATTTATTTGCACGTAATAAAAAAGGTTGAAAATGACATCGTATTTAAATAAATTAAGGCAAATTGTTTTACGAAAAATTTAACGATTTGTTAAATTAAATATACGAAATACGTGTATTGGAGTTAAGATATTAATTTAATAGTTTTTGTTCTTACAATGTGTTCAATGTAATTGACTTCAGTTTATAACTCTCTTCTTAAAAACTATTTAATTATTCGTATATGTTTTGTTTGAATGATTAATGAAATTATGTGGCTGGTAATTGATTTAAATCAATTGTTAAATAATACAATTTGTGTATTGCATTTAGAATATCAATTAAAAAACAAAAGTATAATTTATTCATACGTAACGACCTAACGTTAAAAAAAAAGGTTGAAAATGAATATGGTATTTGAAGAAATTAACGTTATTTGTTTACAAAAACTAAAGCGATTTGATAAATTAAATATATATAATTTATGTATTAGAAGTTAAAATAATTTTTTTTAAAAAAATTAATAATAAATTGACACAAAACACTTACGAAAAACGTTGGAAATTGACATAACTAATAAAACTTATTTTACGAAAATATGACAATTTGATAAATTAAATATATGAATATTCGGTGCAACGTATTTAGAATATGATTTTTTTTAAAAAATTCATAATTCCTATTTCCAAACACATCTATATCATATATCATAAACACTTGTAACCCAAACACAGATTATCATAATTCATATAGCAATCCTTCAACAAATTGTGGGGAGTATTTTGTAGTTGCTTTGCTTACTTTGTTATAGCAAAAAAGAGAAGTGTGGGTTTTTCTCAATCGGAACAAAGTTTCAACAAATTTAAGATTTTACAGTCTCAACGGCCTTCTTTCTCTCCGGCCACTCGCAGGGGTCATCGCAAAACAATGTTCCTCCGCTCCTGATTTCTAACCATGGACGCCCTCGTCTCCTCTGCCGTCGAAGAAATTTGTTCATTGGGTCAAAACGGACTCGCTCTCTCCAATCTATGGTCCAAGCTCGAACCCTCTCTCTCAGCTTCCGGCCTAGACCTCTCCAACGGCGTCAAGGCCGCCGTCTGGACCCAACTCCTTCGCGTCCCATCTCTGCAATTCGAAGTTGGCAAGGGGCTCTATGATGCCAAGGACCCATCTATTCAGCCCTTCGAAGCTGCTGAAAGGCTGAATTTGAAGGTTGTGGCTAAAGTGCCCCTGAGGGATAGCTTTGTAGGGCTTTACAATGTGCGATCAGCCAGCTCCAACATGTCCGCCCATCAGAGACGAGTTCTTGAGCGACTCGCAGGTGCTAGGTACGTTACGACTTTCCTTGTTTGCCTCACTCTGTCTTCTGCATTTGATGTGAATCTGTATATATATGCTTTTGCACGTTGATGATTTATGTTATGAGATGGTTTTCTGTTTGCGTTTATGGGGCTCTTTTATGGATAAATATAATTAAACGTTTATCAACATCTACTTATGGTCAATGGTGCAATGCCGACTTTTTGTCACCCATCTGAAATTTTAGCATGATAGAGCGAGTTGTGTAATTTTGCCAAGATTTGTGGTGGAATGATCTCTATATCAGTGATTTTGCCTGATGGGAGATGAGAACTTCATAATTGGCTAATGAATATGATGGGTTACCAAAAGGAGAGTTTGCCATTTATTAAGGCTGCTCACTAACAGACATTTTACAACTGTTACTAAAAGAAAGAGTAGTAGAAAATCTAGAGAGTAAAGGTTTGAATTTATTTTTCTGAACTGAATTATTTGGATACAATGCATTTCCTTTTATAAAGGGAAATGTACCAGAAAAACTGTATAACAAACTAAACTAAAATTGAAACAACTAAACTGTTTAATAACAGTAAACAACCAAACTGTTTAATAACAGTAAACAACTAAACTGTTTAGTAACAGTTTTAAAATGTCTGTTAGTGAGCAGCCTTAATACCATGGAGGGGCAATCCAAGACATTAAATAGGGCAAGAGACCTTTTTTACGACCGCCAATTAAGGATAAAACAATCCAAGAAGAGTTGCAATTTAGCTTAGATCGGTATGATTGATGTTAAGACCCAAGTCTTGTTTAAAAACTTCGATGATGTTGTGCTGAAGTTTCTGAGCATGAAATCAGACTATTGTGCTATCCACCAATTGAAGGTGGTTAAGGCTACTGGCTTAATTTCCAATGGAGAATCATCTAATTAAGCCCGTAGATGCTCATTGGGAAAGAAATCTACTTAATCAATTGGTTATCATGAAAAAGAGGATGAAGGTGACCCAATGGAGAAAATGGATCACCTTGATGAATGCATGTCATAGCTTCAAATTTTCCCCTCTCTTTTCCATTAATAATCAAACATGTGTTTGTTAGCCATAAGAGCCTAAAACCGGTGCCTGCACACCACGTAAACCCAAATCCTTTAGCCTTGAGGATAGCATGCTTTTCTTTTCTTTTTGTTCATTAGTGAGCTTGCTGGCTCTTCATCAAGCACCTAAGATTTATCGTTGGCCATAAAAGTCAAAGCTGGTTTTGGAGTTGAAAACTTTTGAGTCTTTCAAAGAAAACCTTGGCGATAATTTTATATGAACATGGGAGACAAATTCTTTTGCGATCCTCACATTTTGGACTTCTAAGCTCCGTATGGTTGACGTCATCCTTGTATGGTTTTTTGTTCATTTTGACAAAACAGGGAGAGGTGGAGAATGATGGGCCTATAGGTATGTGTAGAGGAGTCAATAATACATCAACTAGTGATGAGAATTCATGGTTGGGCCTTATCAGATGGAAAGGGAGGAAAGGAGTATAATGGCAACTAGTAAGAGTCTTCTGGTTGGTCTCCAAAGATGGTCGTGTTGAGAGGTTGGGTAGTGGGCTCCTCTTGAAAGGGTATAGTGGAGAGGGAAAGGCCATTGGGAACGAGACCACCAATTACAGGCAAAAAGCTAAAGTGTAATGCGCCAAAGAGAGGGACTAAAACATCATGTTTGTCCATAGAGTGGCGAATGGGTATAAAAGTAAAAATTTCATTGGGTCTTTCGAAAATAACAAGAGAAGATTCTCAAAGGGGAGACACTGAGATTGAGGGGGAAATTATTTCTTTTTCTCTTGAACCTCTATGGTTTTGTTTTTGGGCTAAGGCCTTTGTCGAAGGCATGATTGGATTTCGATATCTTAAAGGGGGAACGACATCTTGGATTTCCTCTTTTGCTTGCAACAAATTAGAAAAGTGGTTTCAAGTCAACAGGAACAAGGCCTCTATTTCTAATGTGTTTTCTATGGGTTTGTCTCCATTTAAAGAAAAAACTGATGAACCTTGAGCGTTGCATTGGAGAAGATTTCATCCTTATGACTGTTTCTGATTGACACATTAGTATATCAAACACGGTAAAGCAAATCTTCCCAAATATATTTCATGTTTTGTGCTTTTACCATGTGAACAATCTTATTACACACTTCAAGGGCAAGGTGACAAAGACAACTGATGTATCTACGGGGCAGCTAGAGCATTGGGAAAAACTACATGCTTTTCGAGATGGTGCTGTCAGTGTCACATGTTAATTGATATGTATTTAAAATTCTAGTTTATTTTTAATTCTCTTCCACAACCTTTGATCATAACAAAGATTCCTTGGTGAAAATTCTCTTCAATCTCTTAGGCTACACCATATCTAATGTGATTAATACTGTAATCAGATTGGCATTTAATATTTATTTAAATTAATGAGTAATTAATGTTATTTTGTACTTGCTTTAGCTGGCAAAATAATATCTAATAAACAACTTGCAGAAAAAATGGAGTGACGCAAAACCAACTTGCTAAAGAATTTGGAGTTGAAGGAAGAAACTTCTTTTATGTAGTGAAGAGCCTTGAGTCTCAAGGGTTAATTGCAAGGCAATCTGCAGTGGTCCGAACTAAAGAAGCTTTAAGTACTGGGGAGTTGAGAAATAGTCCAATTGTGAGTACCAATTTGATGTACTTACATCGATATGCAAAGCATTTGGGCTGTCAACAGAAACTGGAGATTACGGTGGAAGAAAATAATATTGAGCAACTTGGAGATCCAGTGGAAAGTGCTACTGTAGAGGATGGTTTGCCTGGAAAATGCATTAAAGAAGATGTGCTTGTGAAGGATTATTTACCAAAAATGAAAGATATCTGTGATAAACTTGAAGCAGCCAACGGAAAGGTACATTTTCTTAATCTTGCAGATACCTAAACGGCTTTGGTATAGTCATTTTATGATAGATATCCTAATTTCTCGTAAGTTATATCTGTTTATTCTAATTGCTTCATCACTTTTTCGAAGGTTCTTGTTGTTTCTGACATTAAGAAGGATCTTGGTTATACTGGATCTTCCTCGGGGCATCGAGCTTGGAGAGAGGTTAAATTTATTTGCACCTTTCTGCCTCAAGGCTTTAATCTACCAATTTTTCCTAGGTTCCAACTTCTTAACATTTTGTATGCTCAAAATATGCTGCCAGGTCTGTAACAGATTGGAAAGGGCTTGCATAATTCAGGTGTTTGAGGCTAAAGTGAACAATAAGGTAGCTTTGGTTTTTCTTCAACCCATCTTTCTAAATTCTAATATTACAACATCTTCCATTTTATTCCTTGAACATAAATTTTTTTACCCTTTTTCTTCAACTATCTACCAACGGGTCACTTTTCTAAGGATTTTAGTCATGTTTATTTCATTCCCTGTTGGACACTATAGACTTTCTTCTTCGATTTCTAGTTGA
Organism: Cucumis hystrix; assembly: GCA_025688845.1. Taxonomy (NCBI): domain Eukaryota; kingdom Viridiplantae; phylum Streptophyta; class Magnoliopsida; order Cucurbitales; family Cucurbitaceae; genus Cucumis; species Cucumis hystrix. Next base: position 5,961,253 of record CM046888.1, on the reverse strand, counting down.
AGATCTCTTTTGTAATTCATATTTTGGTTTATGGAGCTCATCAAGCTTATGTTATTTCATTCATCAATCAAATTTATTTCTCTTCTAAAAAGAATACTCCCGGGCAACTTTTGATCCTTTTCATACGTGGTGTGTATATATATTTGCAAAGTTGGATGGAAAATATACAAACAACAACTTTTGAACCTTTTCACTTGTCCTCTTTTAAAAAACGAATGATCTTGAATCTTTTGGTTGGGTCTGAGAATTATGTATTCTCTTTTGGGTTCTATCGCAATCTATCAAATAGGGAAATGACAAAGGTTGCCTCTCTTATTTCTTTGCTTGAGGAGTATAGCTTTGGGAGGGGAGGAGGAATGTTTGTATTTGGAGTCCAAATCCAAGTCACAGTTTCTTGTGCAATTCCTTATTCAGTTTGTTGTTGGATCTATCCCCCACTAGGGAGTTTGTTTTCGATGTGGTTTGGAGGAGTAAGGTTTCTAAGAAAGTTAAGCTTTTTATTTGACAAGTCTTGCTTGACCGGGTGAACACTATTGATAAACTTGTTTGGAGGAGGACTTCACATATTGGGCCTTTTTGTTGATTGCTTTGTCGGAAGGCAAAGGAAGACCTTGATCATCCTTTTGGGACTGTAAGTATGCGCGGTCTGTGTGATGCTCTTTTCTGCAAATGTTTGGTGTTAGCTATGTTGGCCGAAGGAGCGTTCGAGTGATGATTGAGAAGTTCCTCCTCCATCTGCCTTTCAGAGAGATTTTTGTGGCTTGTTGGGGTGTCTGCTGTGATTCGGGATATTTAGGGGGAGAGGAACGATAGGGTGTTTCATGGTAGGGAAAGGATCTACAATGAGGTTTGGTCCCTTGTTAGATTTCATGTCTCTTTTTAGGCTTCAATTTCAAAGACCTTTTGTGACTATTCCATCAATAACATTTTACTTAGTTGGAACCCCTTCATTTAGTAGGGGTGTTTTGGTTGGATTTTATTTTTTTGTATGCCCTTGTATTCGTTCATTTTTCTCAATGAAAGTTGGTATTTTGCTCAAAATAAAATAAAATAAAAAAGAAAAAATGTTGGATAGAAAATTAAAAGAAAACCTTCATTAGAAGCACAACCTATTACGGAAAAAGAATAAAGCATGAAGTATCCAGACTAAACCAGCAAAAATTCTTAGAAAGGTACCTGTCGAGGGGAAAGTTGTGTGTCCCCTATTTTTGTAGACTATTTGGGTTGATCATGATCCAAGAAGGGTGAAGATATTTCTTTGTTGGCTTTCCCTTGGATGAGCAACATCCACAGATATTCAACGTTAGGTGTCTTATTTGTCTACTATACTTCTTCCTTTGCATACAAGAGGGAGTCCATTCTTCAACGTGTTCTTTTACCACATGGTTTGAAATGATATCCTCTCTAATTTAATTCTACCAATAAATATCACGTGTCATTCTTTGTCTGTTACTTCAAATCCCCTATTGGAAACCCTGGATTGGAACGGATTTCAAGTCAGAAGGAATTTGAAATCAGTTCTGGCGTCTGGAATGTATAAAAAAATACAATCCAAAATTAATTGAAATCTTGTTCTGATCCAAAAAAAAAAAAAAAAAAAAAAAAATCAATCTAAAATTGGTCAAATTGGGATTTCAAATAAAATTGTCTTAATTCCAAACTTCCCTTTTATTGAAATAAAGAAAAAGGAAACTGAGAAAAGAAAGAACTTTGATCCCGACAAACTTCGAGATGGGCCTTGGTTTCCCTTAGGAAGAAGTTGTTGCCACCTGTTTTTCCAAACATTCTAACTATGTACTGTGGAATCTAATGTTTCATAACTTTTTCTCGTATATATTTTCTTTTCCTTTGTTGACATATGTTTATGCTCATTTCATTTTGATGCTACGTTTACTCCTTTTCACAGCTTGACTGTTGTCTACGTCTGCTAAAGAAGTTTTCTCCAAAGTGTTTTGATATGAGCACCACTCTTGGGAGAAATGATATTTCTGGTTATAAAAATCATATGAAATTTGGGAGGAAATGTCAAGTTACTGATCAACTCACTGAGCTTGCAATTGAGCATCAAATCTATGATATGATTGATGCTGCTGGATCTGAAGGCATAGCAGTGATGACGGTGTGTTATTTACTTCTTTAATGTTTAAGGACTAGGACATGAATTATGCACTGTTTTTATTTAGATTCATTATCTTTTTTTAATTACGGATTCAGGATATTTTTTTTTTGAAACGGAGACAAACTTTTTTATTAATAATAAGAACTCAATGTACAAGAGAAATATACAATGAGCTAAATAAAGAAGTCCAAACAAGCGAAAGAAGAAGAATAATAGGGATCAAAAGGTGCACCCGGACATCTCAACTAGGTTGACACGCCCTTAGCACCAAAACATCAAATCCCATTAAAACTAGCCTATTGCAACAATGAGAACAATATCCAACCTATTACAATGAGAGTAGAATCCAGCCAATTCAGCAAAACTAAAAAATCATTAAAACCAGCCCATCCATGGTGAGGGAAACTTGAAATTGACCTGAGATTTCATACGACAATGTGTATTTTCTTCTGAATTTTATGAGCATTGTCCAACTTAGTTCTGGTCGTAGATTATAGACAATAAAATAAAATAAGGGCAAGGGATCCCTTCCTTTACAGTTGTATTTGATTGCATTTGTTTTACTTTTTTAGATTAGTCCAATTTTTGGCCGTATTTGGTTGTATTTGCTTTATTTTGCTTATTCTGTCTCATTGTACTCCAAGCAATAGTCTGTTCATTCATCAATGAAAAACCTTGTCCTTACTAAGGTTTGCTTTATTTTGGTCCTCGGTGAGGTTTCATGTTTCAAAGGTCTTTTTGTAATTATTCCCAAGGTAATATTTTACCTAATTGGAAACCCTACCTTCAGAGAGGGCGCTTTTGTAGTTTTTTTTTAAAATTAATTTTTTTGGCATGCCCTTATATTCATTCCTTCTTTTTTGCCAATGAAAGTTGTTGATTCCATCCAAAAAAAGGAAAAGCCTTGTTTCCCCTTTAAGAAAAGAGAGAATCCCTCTCTAAGAACTAAAGAATAGCTTTTCAGTTTTCTCTTATGCTGGGAGGCAACAGAGCTAAGCCTTTGAGTAATGAGCCTAATACTCATATTTCTTTTTAAAGGTGGCTCCTGTGCTTCTGCTTACTCTCCTCTCATCCCTCCTTTTGTTCGGCCATTATTTTTTTTTTAAATATCCATGAGTGTTTGGGCCAACTTACTCGCACCTCAATTAATCTCACGAGACAACCTGCCTAACCCTACAACTTTTGGATGTCAAGGAAACTTGTAGGAAATTAATTTCGAGGTAGGTGCTCACTACGGATTGAACCTTTAATCTCTTAGTTAGTTATCGAGACTGTCTCTTTTTTACCCTAGGCCAACCCATGATGGTTTGTTTTGCCATTATTATTTGGTCTTTTGGCTAAGATGGGAATAGGATTATGCCAAAGGCTCTTTCTTCATTTACCCTCCACTTCAGGACTTCATTTTCTCATAAATGAGCAGCAAATTTTTCAAAATAATGTTGAGGCTTTAGAGATAGATCATTTCATACGTAGGCATAGGTAGGAAGAAACTTAGGATCTTAGCAATTGTTCAAAACCAAGCTACAATCTCCAAACTGCGATTATTATTTTGCTTTCTATCATTGGACTCACCTGTTAGATAATTTGTTCTTAGTTTTCCCTTGGGTTCCATCCTCGGGAGATTGTTTCTTGATTCAGTCCTTGTGAAATAAACAACTTTGTTGCCTCTCAGTGATAAAGCCATTGTTTTATGTGGTTTGCAGATTTGTAAGAGGCTTGGAATTGATCACAAAAGAAACTATGGCCGGCTTGTGAATATGTTTACTAGATTTGGAATGCACCTTCAAGCTGAAACTCATAACAAATGCACTCTTTATCGAGTTTGGACACATGCGAATTTCAAGCCTGAATGTAATAATCAATATTTTTATAAGCCAACAGAGGTGAACAAGGAAATTGTGAATGTGAATGATTCTGCGTGTTCCCCTCAGATGGCCATTCAAGACCACAATGTGTGTGATTTCAATAGGTTAGTTCAAACAACTTTTCCACATGGCTGTGCAAAGTCTGAAAATACAATTTTTGAACATTGACAATGCTAATCGCAGGAAAACAAAGGATGAAAAGATGAATACAGAGGTTAGTCATAAGTTGCATGGCGATGGTGAGGGTGACCTCAGAGGTAACCATTTGCCACAAGAGTCAGTTTTTCAGCCAGCATGCTCCATTCCTGATGTAGAACTAAGTACAGTGAACACAGTTGTTGAAACGATCTCTGGTTCTACAACATCCCCATCTGCTTTGTTAAGGCCATCCATTTCTGCACCATATCAGAAGTATCCGTGTTTACCTCTTACTGTGGGTAGTGCTTGGAGGGAGCAAAAAATACTTGAACGGCTTCAGGTTCTTACAACAACATACTTGTTAAATTTGCATTGTTCACTGTTCTAACAATTTAAATAGAAAAATTTATAATTTGCAATTCTACTTATTTTATCTAAGACAATTTTTCCATGTCTTATACCAAACAGGCTTACTTTGCTTAAGCTCTCTGTCTAAAATAGTATTCCTTTATTTTTCCCCTGTAGGATGAGAAGTTTATTTTGAAGGGTGAGCTTCATAGGTGGATTATTGATCAAGAGACAGAGAAAAGAACAACAACAGATAGAAGAACTATTATCCGAAGTATAAACAAATTGCAAAGTGAAGGGCACTGTAAATGCATAGACATCAATGTCCCTGTTGTCACAAATTGTGGCCGTACTCGTATCACCCAGGTGATTCTGCATCCTTCTATTGAGACTTTATCGCCTCAACTTCTAGGTGAAATTCATGATAAAATGAGGTCGTTTGAAGCCCAAAGTCGTGGTTATAACTCGAAAAAGGTGAGAAAGAGAGGACCGGTTCCTGTATTAGAAGGTATCCAAAGGATTGAGCACTATATGGATTCTGACATTGCTTCAATACGATCAGAAGCCATGCGTGCTAATGGATTTGTATTGGCAAAAATGATCCGTGCGAAGTTGCTGCATAGCTTTTTGTGGGATTATCTGAACTGTTCAGATGGTACTTCCTCATCTGATATGTTTGTTCATGATCTGAATAATCCTCACACTTGCTACAAACCGTTTTTATTGGAAGATGCAATTAGGTCAATCCCAATTGAGCTTTTCCTACAAGTTGTTGGTTCTACTAAAAACTTTGACGACATGTTGGAAAAATGTAAGAGGGGCTTGTCCCTTGCTGACCTTGCTCCTGAGGAGTACAAGCATCTGATGGATGCTAATGCTACTGGAAGGCTCTCACTCATTATTGATATTTTAAGGCGATTGAAGGTAAACTTCATGGTGTCTTTCTAATATATGAGTTCATGAGTTCAATAAGTTATTCATGAATTTTGCATGTATTAAAAGTTCAAGTTTATTGTAATTGACTGTAACACAAAATTAGGAAAACTAACAAAATTAGATTTCCTATACTTAGTCAATATGAACCTTAAGAATCAAAAAATAGAAACTCAAAATTTATTAGATTGAGAAACTCAAACCAGTGTTATAGGCCAACCTATCATAGAAAGCCATTCTACCTTTGCAGTCAAATGCTCTACCACTGAGCTATGTACCCACCTTTCATAACCACATTGTCCGTTTAGAAGTCCAGCTTTGCCAGTAACCTTACCTACCTTCTCAAGAAATGGACAGCACAAATAGCATATGTGATTCTGATCTCCGCTGTGCTGGTTGAAAGAAAACTGTAATCTAATTAAAAATTTGATTGTTCTTCAGTTCTTTAAAGCTTTTAGCTCCTGAAAATAATACTTGCAGGTTGTCCTTTGCATTTTGGGTTTGTTTGTTTGTTTGCTTTTTCGTTTTGTTCTTTTGTTTTTTCTTTAAATTTTTAATTTATAACTTTCTAAATTTTGTATTTTAATTTTTCCTGTAGTTTGTCTATAAAATTAATTAATAGAGACTTTGAGAGTACCTCTTGAATTGTTTTCTTTTTCTCTCATGTAGTCTGTCTCTAAAACTATGATTGATTTTCAAGCCTCCAAAGCATCTTAATTTGTGGAATATTACTCTGGTTTGTTGTACTGACAGTACAAGATGTAATTTGTATTGAAATATCAAGCATGCTGATTAGTACTCTTAGAAGTTTGTTCTTTATTTCAGTTAGTTAGGTTTGTAGCTGCAAGTCCAGGCAATGTAAATGATCATGGGCATGCCATCCTAAAACATGCACTGGAGCTCAAACCTTACATCGAAGAACCGGTTTCAAATGATGCAACTAGATCTTTGATTACTAGGGGTCTAGATTTTCGCCCAAGAATTAGACATGACTTTATCCTGTCAAGTAGGCAAGCTGTCAATGAGTATTGGCAAACTTTGGAGTACTGTTATGCCACTGCTGATCCCAGGTCTGCTATGCTTGCATTTCCTGGGTCTGCTGTTCGTGAGGTATTTGTTCAAACTTTTAGCAACATGCCTACCTGTAGTTATTTATAGTTTGCAAATAAAGTAGTTTTAGGCTCTGATGAATTACCTTTATTTCAATGTTTTTTCTCCTCAGACGTTTCTTTTTCGTTCATGGGCTTCAACTCGGGTTATGACAGCTGAGCAACGTGCTGCACTTTTGGACCTTGTGGCAAGGAGGGACCTAAAAGAAAAGCTTTCATACAGAGAGTGTGGGAAAATAGCAAAGGATCTGAATCTGACATTAGAGCAGGTAATATGTGATTCTTATATTATACAGTGACGGATCCATAAAATTTATTGACAGGGGACTTTATAGTTCAGTCGAAATAATTTATAAGTGAGTGGTTCTAAACTAAATCTACAATAACATAACATTATAACGAGAATAAATCAAGAAGATATTGACATATAACAACAATATCATAACTTAAACAACCCAATAAGTTTACTTAAGATCCATAAATTATTTTAAGAATTAATAAAATAGGTATAAAACAAATGAACTAATACAAAAAATAAGAATGATTTGAAATATGAAAACCAAATGCATAAAAATAAAATAACAAACTTGAAAAAAGAAGAAAATAAATTACAAAACTTTCCTCATAAATTAGGAGATAAAGTTGAAGAAGCCAAGAAGAAGAAGAAATTTTAAAAACTAAAACAAAAAATAAGAATGATTTTAAATATTAAAACGAATGTATATAAATAAAATAACAAACTTAAAAAGAAAAAGAAAAATAAATAAATAAATAAAAACTTATCTCACAAGCTATGAGAAGATGTTGAAGAAGCAAAAAAAGTTGAAAAAATTTAAAAGCTAAAAAAAAAAATTAAGTTGAAGTTTTGTAAAAATAAAAAATAATAAAATGAATGAAGTTGAATAGCCTAGTAGCTTTAATTTAGTTGGAGAATAGTGTAGAATTATTATTTTTTGGGTGGAAATCGAAGGGTTGTGATTTGGGGAAAAAAAATCTGAAAAATAAATTATATAGGTAAGATTTGAACCTGGGTTGGAAGGGGGGTTGACAAACAAAGTGACCACTAAGCTATCTTCAAGTATTAAAAATTCACAGTTTTCTTTATATATGTTATATAAAGACGATAAAGTTGAGGGACTATACTAAATCCGCCGGTGATTATACAAAATGTACATATGCACGTGGTGCATATTACACTTGAAATTTTCATTGTTCTTCCTGTATCCCCTTTTTTGGGTGTAGGCTATAAGAGAAAGTTATCATTATTATTGGATGTAGTTACGAAAGGCCTATGCTGGAACAAAGCACACCAAGGTTTCCATATGCACCAAAAGAACAAAAAAAGTAAGAAGTGGACTGCAACAAACTACTGGGTCTTCATAAATAAGAGAAATAAGAGCACTCAATACCTCAGTGCTTTCTTAGATTTACATTTTGGGAGAAACCAGTTAGGGTCCATGATGAATGTCATGTATTATGAAATCAATGCTCTCTCTTTCTCTCCTGTCTCCTCTCCCCTCCCTCCCTTCCTTTCGGCCCTAACCACATTCCGGCCCCCTTTTTCTCCAGCATTTCTCATCCTTCTTCTCCGGTAAGTCCCCTAGAGCCTATTCTTCTTGTCCATCCCTGTTTAAGTAGCAGTCTGGTTTTGGTGATAATGGAAGTAGAAAGATGCAAAGTAGCGAACGCCATTTACGGTATTCGGTTCGACAAAGAATACTTCCATATAGAAGACGTGGAAGCTTGGAAAATCTTGACATTATTAGACACTCTATTCAGATGGTTCTTGGAGGAAATTTCTGAATTCTTGCGTGGCCCTAAGAATGGTTTTTTCTTCGAAACGGTTTTGATGATTTTGGAAGTACAAGACTCTTAAAGTTTATGTCAAAAGTAGGTTGGATTATGAGGTGTGTAGCTTGGAAGAGGAACAAAAAACTATCCTTCATCCATATTTGTTCTGGTGTCTCTCGACAATGTTGGAAATCCTTCCACAAAATGTTGGAAAGTTTCTTGATGAAGCACGATTATTTGATTTGGTATAGAAAACATCTCCAGACCTCCTTGCAGCTTCCTTCCGAGTCACTAGGGGCAAGTTATGCTGAAAAGGTGATGCTTAATGGATCCTCTATTCAGGAATTGGTAAAACAAAACACTTTTTCCCCTGTTCTAACCTTTAGAAATTCAGAGTGCAGCTCAACATAGGGTGATTTAAAATCCAGAGGTTTTAAAAGAGACATCGATAATCTATGGATTATTTCAAGATTATTTGCATTTGATGATTGGAAGGAAATTAGAAAAACTTTGAGGATTTTTTTCAATAAAAATAATCATTAATACATTGTTTGCAAATAATGCTTTGATTAAATTGGCTGAAAGTTCTCTAGAAGAGTTTTGGAAAAGAAGGGTTATGACAAGTAATGAGTCACTTTCATTTAAAGTTTGAGAAATGGAGAAAAAGTAAACATAGATGACCATAAATTATTGAAGGCTATGGAGGATGGATTAAAATAAAAAAACCTTTTTCTTGATTATTGGAGCAATCAAACACGTTCAAGGTTATTGGAGATCATTTTGGAGACTTAGAAAATATCGCTTCTAAAACGCTAATCTACTAAATGTTTCCGAAGCCAAGATTCAAATAAAAAAAACCAACTTGGTTTTGTACCTGCTACATTAAAATAACAGACTTCAACCGAGGGAATTTTTTCTTACACTTTGGTGATTTTGAACAGATCGAGCCTCCTCCATTAACCAAGGGCCGTTTATCATTGAGGATTTTGCAAACCCATTTGACTTGCTGAGGTTAAACTAGGCTTTGAAAGATGGAGGAGTTGATGATTCATTCTTTCTGAAGGGGGTGGAATATCTAAGATCAATCCAAAAAAATCCTTCATGTACAAGAAATCCTTTTGAAGCTTTGGAACAGTGAGCTCGCCAGAATTTAGCCTCGTCGGCGCCGGTGCCACTGGCACCAAATATCTCCCTTGAAGCGACAGTGAATTTAAATTTGGACTTTAGGGAAAGTAGTGTGAACACATATGGATTCAAAGAGCCACAATTAAGGAGAGAGAATAAGAAATTTAATTTTGAAAGGAACAAGACAAAGGAAGTCGAAGAGGAACTTTTAATGAGGAAAGAGAAAATACTGGCTGTTGCCTTCTTTTATAGCGAAAGTCACCTCAACCAGTCAGTAGCCAATCTTTTGGTGATCCTCTCTCCTCCAATCCTTTGAACAAGAAGTTAAACTCTTAAATTAATTCGGCGATATTTTCCTAAACAAAAACAATGTAGTTCCCATTTCAACGGATGTTCCTCCTTTCAACTCTTCATCTTCAGTTTCCCTTTCCTCTTCTTCTCTTTATTCCTCAACAAATTCAGGCTCCAAACCAAACCTTAAAAGAAAGAAATATGCTGAGATCTTCCCACATTACCTCAAGCCCTTTCCAAATTACTTTATTCGAAAGAAAAAATCAAAGATTTTGGCAAAACGTTCCTTAAAAGCCCAGATTTTTTAAAATCAAGTACCTAATTTGCTTGAGGAAACCGTGCCCATTCTCTTTCATCAGCTTATTCTAGCAGCTCCAAGCTGTTTTTAGAGGCTAATCCAGATTTATTGGAAGTTAGTTGCACACAATTCAAGCCTCAGCCTGTTCTTCTAAGTCAATTTCTCATCATCCTCACTCAACCCAGTTAAAGTACTTTGAGTTCTCTTGGATTTGATGAGGGTGTTAAGGGGTGTCAACCTAGTTGAGATGTCCGGGTGCACCTATTGATCCTCTCTCTCTCCCTTTTTTTGGCTTTTCTATTATTCTCATTGTATAATTCTTTTGTACTTTGAGTTTTTTATTAATAAAGAAGCTTGTCTCCGTTTCAAAAAGAAGTACTTTGAATTCTCTTTGCCCAACTCCAAGGTAAAATTTCTTATGGGCTCTTCGAGCAAAACCCCTCTCAATCAACCAACAAGAAGGGTGAGTTTTTTTCTCCCCTTTTAGCGTTAGTAGTGAGGAATTGGAGCATTTGGACATGTCAACTGAGCTTGAAAGTCAGAAACATGTTAAGCTTCTAGAAACTGATCTCGATGACCTGTTTCAATGCGAGGAAGAGCCAAGATTCGCAAATTTGCCTTCTGCAACTCATTCTTGTTCCCAGTCTTGCAAAATACCGAATCATTTAAAATCAATAGTTGCTGATTGTGGAATTATTCTAATTTGATTCTTCAGCCGTTTAATGTATTCCTCCTCGATGTTGGTCCATCTTCAGTCTTTCTTGGATGTCCCTTCATGTGGGTGGCAATTAAAGCCTTCACCCCAGTGTTGAAATAGTGGAAGACTTTTTCGAGCTTCCTCTAGATTCTAGAATAATATGGCAAGCTAGCTTCGAGGCAGCCAATTGCGTCTTCTTCCAAGTTTTTAGTTTCAAATTAGTTCTTTATGAGAGACATTTTTCATTATGCTTTGTATGTAGGTTTCTACAGTTATGGTTTTGTTTAGCTTGATCTCTTTTGTTTGGAATTTGTTTTTTAGCTTTTGTTGTAGCTGTAGATTGAATTTTCTCTTTTCTCATGCTTTTAGTATAATACTCTTGTACTTTGAGCTTAAGGCTCTTCTATGAATAATAAATTAAGAGGCTTGTATCTGTTTAAAAAAAATCAAATAACTGGGTCTTCTACAATCTTTCAAGTCCACAAGTGAGGGAGTATTAATGTTGATATAATTATATTTACCATAATCCATTAACAAGCTTTTGGGCCAGTCAGTAATTTTACACTTTTCACTCCTGAAGTTTGTTGTTAACAAAAGCTACCTTTTATTCAACCCAGTAGTGTTTCTGAGTTGTGCATTATTTTGATCCTTGTTATACTTCCTAGTTATTAAAGGAGCATCCTTTCTTTTACTTAATGTAAGTATTAGTTTCTTAAATTATAATGCCCAAGTAATGCAGTGTGCATTTCTCTTTTACTTAATATAGTAATTTTTATTAAATCCTAATGCTCAAGCAATGCAGTGTGCATTTCTCTCTCAAACTGTCACTTGTAGGTTCTACGTATGTATTATGATAGGTGCCAGCAACGTCTCAAAAGCTTTGATGAAGGGACAGGTAATGAATCTAGACAGAAAAATAAAAGGAATTCACCTCGGAGGAAAAAAAACCCACGAGAGAGGTCAGGGAAGCGTGCACGGCATGATGTAGTCAGCAAGCTGTTGGATGGTACAAGGGTTACCAAGTTTCCTGAAACTTCTATTTCATCCATTGATAAAGATAAACAATCGGCTAATTCAGGGGAGCAAAACATTCCATTGCAAGAAATTTTTGAAGATGACAATTATCTAGAAACTGTGGAGGAATTTGGGTCTGATGAGGAAGGCGAGGCAAGCTGTTCTGTTGCCTCTTCAATGATGAAGCCAACTCGTCAAAGAAGGTTTATTTGGACTGATGAAACAGATAGGTACTATGATGACAATGGCTACCAAGACATGTTTGATGTTAATCAACAAGAAATTATAACCTTAGAGGCCATAAATCTATTGTGGTATTAAAATGATCACGAATGAAAGTCTATTAAATAAAAAGTCTTGTTTTTTTTTTTAAAAAAATACCGAATCTGACAATGTATGCTATTGGTTCTTTTTTGGGATATGAAAACATGTCCAACAATCGCTGCAATCTGTAAATTTATTTGTCAATAAGAAATCCAAGCTGGTGAAGATATCAGGAATAACCATGATTACATTTCCTCAAAAGTATATGATGAGTTTTTGGAGATTTTCTTCAATACATGCATTCATATATTTTATTTTTAAAAAATGAAACAAAGTAATGAGCCTAAAGTCAGCTGAAAATTGAAACAAAACAAACACATCTAGAGCAATATAACAAAATTAGGTAGAAAAAATAAAAGCATTCCAACAAAAATAATTAAAACAAAAGCACATGTTTGATTTTATGATGCTTTTCAAAGTTTCACATGAAGATACTCTTGAATTTAACGAGTGTAAAACTGTTAATTCTTCTATCACTATCTTTTCTTCCATGTATCTTTGCTTTCATTGAGATGTTTGTTACCCTTTCAGGCAATTGATCATCCAATATGCCAGATACCGTGCAGCTCGAGGTACAAGATTTTCTCGAACAAATTGGTGTTCTATTTCTAACTTACCAGCACCTCCAGGTAATTGTAGAAAACGAATGGCATGGCTGAATGGTAGCGTAAGATTTAGAAAGCTTGTAATGCGGCTTTGTAATATTCTTGGCAAGCGTTATGTGAAGTATCTGGAAAAATCTAAAAATTCAACAGTTCATCAAGATAACCCCAAACTAATATTAACTAGTTCAAAAGGGAAAGGTCTTAATATTGGTGGCAGTAAACATAACAGTGAGGATCCTCAGGAACAGTGGGATGATTTTGATGACAAAGATGTAAAGATGGCCCTTGATGAGGTTCTTCATTTTAAGAAGATGACGATGTTGGAGGACTCCAAAAGAGTTGAATCTGTCTATGGTGATTTCGTGGATGCAAATGTGAGTGCTCAAGAGAATTTACGTTAAAGTGTATTTTTCTTTTTTCCATTTTAGAATGATATTAGACATAAATTTCTGTTTTGTCCTTGGATTTCCATTTCCTGGAATCTGAATTTACCACATCTGCCACCTCAGAGTGCACACCAGGAAGGAGCGCAACATAAATTCCCAAGGGGAAGATCGAAGGCAAGATGCTTTCATCGGAGGTTGATGAAGATTTTGAATGGCAGGCATGCCAGCAAAGAAGTATTTGCATCATTGGCCGTTTCCAACGCTGTAGAGCTATTTAAGCTTGTTTTCTTGAGCACCTCAACAACACGAGAAGTACCTAATCTTCTAGCTGAAAATTTAAGGCGTTACTCAGAACATGATCTTTTTTCAGCTTTTAGCCACCTTAGAGAGAAGAAAATCATGGTAAGTTTTGTGCTCAAAATAATAATAGCATTTTAATTTTCTAACCAATCACATGATTTGGATCAAATTTGAGATCATAGATTGAAAATTGAATTAGCAGTTTCAATATTTAGCATAGATCCATTAGAAAGATACAAATTCATGTGCAGCCTTCGTAGATTTCTTGTGTTTAATGTTTGCCAACTGGTTCTAAGTTTTTCTAGCATAAAGTTTCTTGCCTATTGAGTTGTTTTTTGCTGTTTGAGAAAGATCAATGATTAAATTAGCAGATATTTCTGGCACACAGAATAAATTTCCTTAATTAGAGTAAGGGAACTGTGGGATAACAATTGACCCCAACAACTTGAAAATTGAAATAGAACCAGCAGATTGCAACGTTCTAGATAAATCTGGGAACCTTACTTTTAACGGCATTTCAGTGGGTGTTTTGTGAGGATTTCAAAGTAAAGGAACTATGGGATTAATGAGTTGAAATCAGTCCTATGCTTTTCTTTACTTGATATAATTTTTTTTCATTGCTTTTCTTTATTCATTTATGGTCTTCAGTGTTTGTAGTTTAGAGAGGAGTTTTTATTTCTTCTTTGAAGTTCCAAGTATATTAAGTTGCTTTCTTTCTTTGGAAGGAAATTCCTCTTCTTCTAGCTTCGAGGACAGCATTTTGGAAGCTCCATTTGACATTTTAGATATATATTTGTGTGTGTTTATCGATTTTCTACTTTTCAGTCTTCTGAGAGAAGTTAGATCTTGGTGTTGTCTGTTCAAGATTTATGCTTGAATTAAAGTGGTTTCATCTTTTTTGTTTAGTTTTTTGTCATGCGTTCGGATTGTCTAGAATTTTTTTTGGTTACGTTTATTGTTACTTTTTGTTTCATTTATTTTCAGCATTTGGCTCTTAATTATATAAATAAAAAGTTGTGTTTCCTTAAAAAAATATTCATGCAGATTGGCATGACGTACTTATCAGATGGCTTTGTACTCCATTTACCATGATGTTTGTGTGAGTATGTCTTGTTAGCTATTAACTGTTTTCATATCTGCCAGATTGGAGGCACCAATGGCGACCCTTTCGTGCTCTCCCAAACATTTCTGCATATGATTTCAAAGTCTCCATTTCCAGCCAACACTGGAGAGAGAGCTTCCAGATTTTCCAAGTTTCTACATGAAAGAGAGAAAGATCTTGTGGAGAACGGGATTAATCTTCCCGCTGATTTACAATGCGGTGATATTTTCCGTTTGTTTGCTCTAGTGTTTACGGGAGAGTTGTCTATTTCTTCTTGTTTGCCTGACAATGGTGTTGGAGAACCTGAAGATGTGAGAGGTTTAAAACGAAAAGTTGATAGTGAACATTGGGTTGACGTGTCTGCTAAAAAACTGAAATTAGCACCAGGAGATGGTGAAATTATTTCTCGTCGAGAAAAAGGTTTTCCTGGGATTGTGGTTTCAGTATGTCGAACAACAATATTAAGAACAGATGCTATGGAGCTGTCAAACAGTTGGAATTGTGCTGATGACCAATATATTGGTGGAAGTGACAGATTCTGTGTTCCAACTACTGACAACAGTATTTCATTTGATCATATGGAATCACGATTTGATACTGATGGAGTTGTATCTCTACTTGGGAATCGTTGTGAGTCAACATGGCAAGCTATGGCGGCTTTTGCAGATCATTTGATGTCAGTAGATTGTGATCAAGTGAGTGTCATCTCTCCAGAGGTCTTTAGGTTGGTTTATTCTGCAATTCAGTTAGCTGGTGATCAAGGTTTAAGCATGGAGGAAGTGTCCCAGGTGGCTAATTTACAAGGTATAGATTCCACAGTTTTTGCATGTCGTTTAGCGATTTTCTTATCATGTGATTTCAGATGATGAAGATGAGTAAATTTTATGGTCGGTGTTGTGTTGTATTTTGTAACTGAAAAGCCATATCTTACGACTGAATTAGGTGAAAAGCTGCCAGAACTTATAGTCGATGTCCTCCAAACATACCAACAAGTACTGAAGGTGAGTGTCACTTCCGTAGTAATTTGACAGCATAAATTTCTGGCTTTTTGTTTTTTATTTTTTTTATTATGTAATCATATCCGTACATTCACATTTGTTAATGTACCAGGGTTGACATATTTATTATGTGTTATTTCTCTCTTTTTTTTCTTTTTTCAGGAAAGATATTCATTTAGTCTCTAAGTTCTTCGTATAATTCGATTTGGTTCCTAGGTTTTAAATGTTACATTTTCACCCTTGAGTTTTGTGTTTGGCTTTCATTTAGTTCTTAAATTTCTAGATTTTAAATGCCCGCTTTTAAGCCCTGGTTAAGTTTCATTCATTTACTTTTAAATAACTATCATTTGAATTTTTAATTAATTTAAATAGTGACTTCAATTAAAACTGTTTTTTTTAAAGGAAATAGAACTTTTCATTAATATTATTAAAAGTGACTAGCCTTGAAAATTACAAGGAAACGAAAATAAAAAAAGGAAAAGAAAAGCAACAAAAGCGTTATAAGCATCTACAACCCAATACAAATCAAAGATCAACAATGGAAGAAAAAGTTCCCAATACAAACAGAAGACTTGAAAAGGAAATGAAGACTATTTTATTAAAACTTAATTTTCTTATTTTAAATTAATCAATAGAAAGTTATCACAAATTACTAAAAGTGGCTAATTGTGGAAACTTAAGGGAAAAAGTGTAAAAGCTTGAACTTATCATGGTCGGGCTGTATCGTTTTGTATTTATTTTGATTTTGACCTTCTTGGAGATGACGATGGTGCTATGGGGTATCAACCTAGTTGAGATGTCTTGATGCATCTGTTGATCCTAAGTTTTTCCTTTTTCGTATCTCTTGTACTTTGAGCATTGGTCTTGTTTCCTTATCTTAATGAAGAGACTTGTTTCTTGTTAAAAAAAGTGAAAAATCATGAAACTTAAGGACCAAATGGAAACTGAACTCCAAACTTAGGGATAAAAGTGTAACATTTTAAAATATGGGGACCAGATAAAAACCATGCACAAAACTTAGAGATCAGAAAAGTATTTTCTCTCTCTATCGACCTCGAGGTCAGAGGTTTGATTCCTCTACCCCACGTCCCCACCTTTTTATCCCATACCGTTGTAAAAAAAATGTATTTTCCCCTTTTTTTTCCTCAATAGGAAATAGAGGTCAAGAGAGGCATTCAGGTGGATGGATCAAAATAGACTATCATTAAACCAAAAACTGAGCAAAACTATCTAGTGTATGCTTTGTTTAAAAAATTAACTTCAGGCTGGAAAAGGAAAGCATGAAGGGAACGCCGTCGATAATGTGGCTCAGTTTGAATTTTCCTATTATTATTCATACTATATCGTTTGACAACCACCAAACAAATCAATCTCCTTGAGCTTAAAATTCTTTTGGCTAGCGTGTGTATTTGTGGCAAGACAATGAAAGTTAGGCTTGAAGTTGAATTATTCTTGTTTTGCTTTTTGTACAGGTTAATTCCTTTGACAGTGTTCGAGTTGTTGATGCTTTATATCGTTCCAAGTACTTCTTGACTTCGATAGCTGGCTCCAACCAAAACCATGTTACTCCATCAGTGGATATGCCTGGTAGAAGTGATAGCCAGAAGGTTTCACGTCCAGAAAATTACAAAGTTAAAGAAAAAAATCCAGAAAATCAAATTTCTGATGGTACAAATTCTCAGAACATGATTATTGGTGAGGTTCACAAAGTAACGATTCTCAATCTTCCTCCAGAAGTTGATGACAACACAAAAAAAAGTAAAACTAGCAGTATTCACCAAAGCAGTTCCAAGGATAAAACCATGTTAGCTACAGCGGGGAATGAGGATGGTGGTTTGAATATGCCAATACTCCCGTGGATAAATGGAGATGGGACAACTAACAAAATTGTCTACAAGGGACTGAGAAGGCGGATGTTTGGAATTGTAATGCAAAACCCAGGAATACTGGAGGTATGGTTTTTTTGTTCTTTTGATATCTTACGGGACTGTTTGTTGGCTTTTGGATTGTGTCATTGGATCTGTTTTCCGTTATTCTCTATTCTTGTGTGCTTGGACTTCGAAACACTTTCCTACTCATATTCATATATATTTTGGTCTAGATTTCTTAGTCATTGAAGTTTGTTGGTTTTTTTTTAAATTGTAGTTACATTCTATTGGAGTAGGACCCCAATGTCTGTATTTGATATATGGAATGGTACAGAAAATGGGGTATTTTCTCATAACATTCGTAGCTCACATAGCAAAAATACGTTGAGGGATCACTTAGGGTTGTTGGAGTCTTCTCTTTCAAGTGGCACAAGGGTTTTGACATTTATTTCTTTTTAGATAAGAAACATTTCATTGAATATATTAAATAAAGGGGAGTTTCCAAAGTGCCTAAAGGTGATTAGAAAAGAGATTTCCAAATTGGAAAGTACATAAGAAAAACTAAATTGCTAAAACGGGTGCCCAGTTTTGCACCAATAAGAAGCAGTAGAGAACCAAATTCATAAAATTATAAAAAACAGAAGGAAGATCGCAACATGGCCACCGAATCCATCTTCGTGGAACCATAAAAAGGATGCCCTACCAAAAGAGGAGTAAAAATATCAAACATATTATTTGAGCAGTCCATAGACCAATGACCAACGAAAAGCTTTTAGAAAAATATGCAGAAACGAGAAACAAAAGGACAATGTTAAAAAGGATGAGCAGCAGATTTGAATGGTCTTGACGCATGAGACACCAAGATGGAGACATGTTAGGTATATGACATTGTATACGATCAACAATGTTAATTTTTTTCTTTTTTCTTTGCTGGATCCTACTCTTATTGTAATAAGTCGGATTTTGTTCTCATTGTTGCAATAGGCTTGTTTTAATGGGACATGATGTCTTGGTTCTAAGGAGGTGTCAACCTAGTTGAGATGTCCGGGTGCACCTTCTGATCCCTATTATTATTCTTCTTTTTTCACTTGTTTGGACTTCTTTATTTAGCTCATTGTATAATTCTCTTGTCCATTGAGCTCTTATTATTATTAATAAAGAAGTTTGTCTCCGTTTAAAAAAAAATCAATGTTAACATTCTATGCACATATTTTGATAACAAGCAAATTTTGTTGATAGAATGAAATTACAAAAGGGGATTCCTACCGTAGGGGTCTACAAAAAATTCTTCAATTGAATATCAAGAGCAATAACTATGGCTCAAAGTGCAAAGTTCAGATACAATGAACAAAATCCAAAAACCAAAAATCAAGAATCAGTAGGTGCACCAAGACATCTCAAGAGTGCTTGTTATCTTTAAAGATGCTATGATTTCTAACTGTCTATAGTGCTCCGGAAAAAAAAGCCTTCATAAAAAACATCCGTAGGACTTCCTTTTTCTTTCTTAGAAGGGTGCCCCATCGCAGTGTTGGAGAAAATGGTTTTAGGGTCTGAACTGAACACAAGGAAGTTTTCCGGCCAAAAAATCATAAATCATCAATTGACCCAAAAACTTAGGTTGATGGGTAAAGACAAATTTAATATCATATCATCTAATACTCTCTCTTTCTTGTGGGCTTGAAATATGAAGACTCAATGAGTGAAAATCAATAGTAATTGGAGAAGAAAAATAGCGTTGTAGTGGTTTGAACATAGGATCTTCCTAGACCACCTACTTTGATACTATCTTAAATCCTCAATTGACCCAAAAACTTAAGTTGATGGCTAAATGCTAATTTAATATCATATCATCTAACAAGAATTTTGTCCTGAAACATGTGTTCTGTTAGTTTCTGTTTCTTTAAATGGCAGAAGAGCGATATAATATAATGAAGGTCCAACTTGTGTGCTTCTCTTTTATGCAGTTTATGAAATGGCTGGATTTTCAATCACACAATGCATAATTCCGACAATAATGTTCTGCTAGTTAGTTATTAGACTGTTATTCTAAAGCATTGCAGTATTTTGAAAATAATGAGCTTCTTTCTTGTTAACTTGTCATTCTTCCATGCTTCTGTATTTAAGTAGAATGGTGATCTTTTCCTTAATAGGTTTTCAATTTGTCTAATGTTTTTCCATTTTTTCTCCGTGTTTTTTTTTTCTTTTTTGTTAGGTTGACATTATACAACGGATGAATGTCTTGACCCCTCAGGTAATCAATATATACCTCAAAAGTTTTAGTCTATGCCTGGTTAAAATCTCATAATTAGTTTCCACAACTTAAATTTGCTTACTGTGATTTTTTTATTTTTTATTTTTAACAAGGGAACTTTTTACTGAAAAGATGAAAAGAGAGATCTAATGGGTGGTAGAAAACCAAATATAATAATCTGAACTTATGATTGTGGTAAAAAACACATCTGAATTTTCTTACCAAATACAACAACCGAAAGGTCATTTTGTAATTATACGATAGACACCATCAATTTAAACTGAAAAATCTTTTTGTAATCTTTCTTTTGGGTGAGGTGATGTCTTATTCACTTGATCCTTAGGTTGTATTGGTTGGGTTTAGATAATTCCACGGGGCATGGAGAGGGACCTCTCCATCCCCTTCCGTCTTCCATTTCATTTTCCATCCCCGCAAAATTTTCCGTAGGAATTCTTTTTTGTCATTTGGTTTTTTTCTTAAATTACTGATTGACCCAAAAGGCAAGTTTAACTATGGCATCTAACGCTCCCCTACTTATGCGTTTGAAACATGAAGAATGCACAAGTAGAAATCAAAGTCAATTGGAGAGAAAATAACATTGCAGGGGCTTGAATACAAGACCTCTCTAGACCACCTACACTAATACCATCCTAAATCATCAATTGACCCAAAAACTTAAGCTAACGAGTGATGACAAATTTAATTATATCATTTAACATTTAAAAACCAATTAATTTAAATCCCTATTATGAAAGGGTTTTAATTAAATAGTTGAATTTCCCATTAAGTTTTTATATAATTAGTTCCACAATTTGAATTAAAAGAGATATTAGTCAAATTTTCTAGTAGAAGAACATAATTACCTGTCAAATTATTCATATATATATATAATCTAAATTTAAATGTTAAATTAAAAAATATTTATTATCTTGACCATTAGACAATAAAACTTGAAAATTAAATATAATATTTATATAATAATAATAATAACACAATATTAAATTATTATAGTAAATTAAAAAAGAGGCTAACGGGATGGAAAATGAACTGCCAATATGAGCTTAGCTCAACTGGCACCTGTATGTACCTGTGGACAAGAGGTCCTAGATTCAACTCCCCACCCCTGCATTTATTACACTACTTTTACAAAAATAAAGAAAAAAAATGAACTCGTCCCCTTCTCCATTTAGTTTACAAATAATTTTTTCTCCACTCCCTCCCCCATTTCCTGCTGGAAAAATAGGCATCTCTTGATATTCTCTTGTTTTTCATATCTATCTTGGGATAAGATGGATCATTTTTCTAATATCTTATCGTGGGAAGTATTTATTGACACACCATCTCTCCTCAGAGTTGTAAAAAGCTGCTAGAGTTGATGGTGTTAGATTCTCATATCACAGTGAGGAAGATGTATCAAAGTAAGTTCGGTGGGCCCCCTGGAATTCTAGGGACTCTCGTTGGCAGGAGCTCCAAGGAGGCGACGTTTGTTTGCTGTGATCACTACTTTGCAAATCCAATGAGTACGTCGTTGCTGTAGGCCGGCTCCCATGTTCTGCACGAATGCTTATTCCTCAGGTAGCTTATACCAAATGCCTATTAGAAACTGTGCCATTGAATTCCTTGTTGACATTGTTTTTCTTTGGTATGATATTGAACACTTGTAATTTTTTTCTTTTATATCAATACTTGTGTGTGTGTGCGTGTTAATTTTCTTGAACACATTGAGCCGCTTCACTACAGTCGTTTTTTTGTAGCCATTCTTCTGATAGCATCAATTGGAGCGTTTTTATTTTTTTGGGCTACTCCAACTACGTGACATTTTCTATTTCCTCGTTTCATTTATCAATTGATTAGTGTAATTGTTTGTTTTCAGGAAATTGACTACTGGAAAAGGGTTCCCCCCACCCCACCACAACACTGGTCATATGTACTTTTTTCAAAATTCTGCGTTGATTCTGACTTGAAGTTTGTGGAACCTAGTCATCTATCACGGCTCAATCTAAATTCATTTGAAGTTTAACTAAAAGCTGGTTCATGGAATCTCTTGAAGGCAGCGAAGTGAGATGCCATTACAACAACACCAGACGAAGGATGATGAGGTTTGTGCGAGGATTTTGTTGCGACTTATTTTCTTGGAGTACAGGTACAAGCTGTGTTTAGGCTTTTGGTTAGGGAAAAATAGAGGGGTAAAACCAGGTATATTCTTAAGAGTTCTAATGTTGATTAGACTGTTATGCACTCTCCCCTTAATTTAACAGAACCTTCAGAGTGCAGAGTCTGCAAAAAAAAGATGTAACCACATCAGTGTGAACCTGTATAGTGTATATATTTAAGTAATCTTTATTCCCTTCTCTTTTCTTTCTTGATTTGCTCAAAATATTTTTGTTTACTATATATCTATGTAAATAAATTATGGTATCTTCATTGACCTATCCTTCAAATTCTAGACATTAAATTCATCTAAAAGACCTGTATACGACATCTGAAACAATACCCCATCATCTGCACAGTTTATTTAAATTTTATAATTATGACTTGTTTAGTTTGTCTATCTGTTGGATTTTTTTAAGTTTGATCATGTAATGAAATTGACAATAAAAAAAATGTCTAAACATAAATAGTAAAGAAATCAAAACAAAAATTTACGTGGTGCATTAACATTGTGTTAACTGCTTCTATGGATAGATGAGAACATTTATTATTAAAAAGAAATATAAGGTAATACAAGGGGTTTAGAGGGTTTGTATTTGACACCTCTCTATGTTCAAGGCAACATATTCTAGGCATTCTAGCTACTATGTTTGTTAATAGTGCGTTCTAACCAAATCCAGTGAAGACCTTGTAGATTCGTGGTAAGTTTATCACTTCATTTCCTTGTTGCATCATAGCGTAGGTAGAAGATGAAGTTTTGGATACTGTTTTGTTTTGTTTTCCTTTGCTTTCAGGTGATGAATTTTTGTTGGTGCCCCCACACACTAAAGGAAACCTTTCAATCACTTGGTGTTGGAAGGAAGCAAAGCAACGTTAGGAAACCTATCCTACACTGCAAGAGGCTGTCGCCAAAATCATATTTTGGGTTGCTAGATGGTTCACTCTCTTAAGTTATGGTGTAATGATTTATCTTCAACCTCAAGTCTTTTTTTAATATGTAATGCTTTAGGCGTGAGACCTCTGTCCTCTTGTACGGTTGATTTTTAGGGTAATGTTTGGAAATGATTTTGTAATAGCTAAGCATAATATTTTGTTAGGTTTTGACTCACTTCAAAATAAATTTTTAATCGTTCAAAATTCGATATAGTATTTGGTGTCAGATTTGGAACATAATTAGGCCAAAAACATGTGAGTGATTTTGATATTGATAAATTTGATTTTTAACTGTTTTAAAATCATGTTTGTATCATAGATTATGTCGGTTGCTTTTTTCTTTTTGAGCCAATTAATTAGTGCGTTGTTAGTTCATTTTTATTTCAATATGTTTCTTTAAACAAATAAATTTGAATTGTGCAAACTGTGAGAGTTGATGACCATCATGTAAGTCTCTTAGTCATTTATTGATATTTAAATAATTAGTACATGAGATTAAAAACATATAGTTTGAGTTATGCAAAAGACTGCACCATTAACTAAAATAGGATCTCGAATTAAAGTTGAATCAAATGTTCATTCCATCCAAAAGAAAAAATTTAGCTCGAACTTCTCTTTGGGAGGTTTTGACATGCCATGATTCTCTTTTTGAATACAATACAGGTGTTATGGTGAAAGATTAGATTTGGTGGAGTGCAAGAAGCATTAAAGCAAGTTAAGACTACCATGTGTTTTTGTTTTTGTTGATCCCAATTCTGATTTTTCTACTTAAGTAGAAACCATAATCTTATGAAGTAAATAGTTCATGCTCATCATGGAGAACGTTACAATCATTTCTCATATTTACACTTTGGCTAGATTTTGTTTCTCCTCTTCCAAAAATGACACCAAAGTTCTTTTCTGCAGATTTCCTAAAAGCACTCTTTTTGGAATTGTCAACCGTGAGAGCTTATCTACTTACTCAATCATCTAAAAAGTGGAAGTTACATCCCATTCCATGGCTGAAACAAACTAGAATTACACATTTTCTCAAATTTAGGGATTAAAACATGAGGTTTAGAAGTTTAATAACTAAAGTTATACGAAGTTTAAAGAGGAAAATGAAATCAAAAGTATAGAAAAATATATACCAAAATTGTTGGACGATGCTCAAATTATATTCGAAACTTCAAGACGAAAAATGTTTTTTTTTTTTTAAATCTAATTAACCAAATGAAAATTAAGGGAACATTTATGGCAATAAGTTAGGGTATTATAATTCTATTATACTCTAGTTGAATTACAAAAGTTTATGTATATGATGTAGATTATTTTAATTTATGTTATAACGGTTTGAGTTTAATATATAAATTATTTTAGTTTAAGAAAGAAATAATAAACGTTGTAACAAATAATAAATGTAAATTAGTAAATAGAGTCGTATTCGGTTGCATGTCACTTGGACATTAGAGACGGAAGATGACAATTTTTGAATTTTGTTTTATTTGAATACAAAATAATACATAACGATATAATGATTAAAAAGCTAATAAAATATAGTGATCAGATTAGATGTATGAAATTTCCGCGCCAACAACTTGTGTTTCTCTAGAGTCGGACCACAACCCTAACAACCTCAATGCATTTCCCTCTCAATCTCAATCTCATTTCTCTCTTTTTCCTCTCATCTTTCCTCCTCTGATCTCACCATCAACAAATGGAGGTCGACGATCGCTTTCTTGAATTGAATACCAAGACCTGCGTCGTGTTGGGCGGCCGTGGATTTCTCGGCCGATCGCTGGTTCTCCGCCTCCTCAAACTCGCCAAGTGGAATGTTCGTATCGCTGATTCTGCTAACTCGCTTGAACTTGATCCATCTGAGCATGATTCTCTGCTTTCTGACGCGCTTATCGCTGGCCGGGCTTCGTATTTTCATGTCGATGTTCGCAATAAGGATCAGATCGTTGCAGGTCTTTTGTCTCTCTCTCTCTCTCTCTCTGTCTCTCTCTGTCTTTTGATTGATTGTGATATGCTGATAAGTTTTACTTTTGAATTTTTTGTTGACTGGATGAAGTTGGTTGAATGCAAAGAATTCTGAGCTTTTTCCTCTGTCTGTGGAACTGGTTGCATTATAAGTGGATCGGTGTATGGATTTGGATTGCCTTCGTGTAGTTGGAGTTAATTTTATTCTATGAAAATAATGATGGCTAGAATTGGAAGATGATTTGATTGTTGAGACAGTTTCCATGAACTGCTATTCAAGTCCGAAGAATTATTTCAATTATTAAAAGGCTGCTATGATAGTCGAGTGAAACCTGAAATTGTAGATTTGTGTGTTTTTGGTGGCGTGCGTGACGCTTTCCCCTCTGTTTTCCAATAATTTTCCAAAATAATGTGATTTTTTTTTTTTTTGGAATGTTCTCTGCATTGGATCATGATGATAGTAAGAGAAACTGCTGTGATCTTTGAATTTCTCAACTGTATCATAATAAAAAAAATAAAATCGATGGAGGATTTTTTCTTCAGCTATCAATAGCGTTGGGAGGTTTCCCATAAAAACCTTTATCTTTCTTTCCTTTTTAAAGATGTAAGGACCTTTATTTTCTTGATAGCTTAGAGAAATGTAAAGGGAAGAAAACTGAAAATCCCATAGTGAGTCGTTATTTTTTGTGAATTTATTGTCATTTCATTGTTACTACTTCCATCCACACCTGTCTATTTTCTATCCTGAAATATGTCAGTAGCTTATTGGATATCAACTACTTGTGTGACGATTTTTTTTCCTTTTGCAGCTCTCAGTGGTTCTTCTGTCGTGTTTTATATGGACTATGAAGATTCACATTCAAATGATATTTATCTCTCATACATGTTTATAGTTCAAGGTATTGAAGCTATTAATCTTATGAGAGAATTCTTGTTATTCTGAACATATCCTGCTACAAAGAGGATGTAACTGCTGGCATCTTGATTTCTCATTTAGGTGCCAAAAATGTCATTAATGCTTGTCGAGACTGCAAAGTAAGACGGCTAATATTCAACAGTTCAGCTGATGTAATTTTTGATGGTTCGCGTGATATACTTAATGGAGAGGAATCATTAACATACCCATGGAAAGTATGTTTCTGCCTGAAGTGTTTCTCAATCATCTGTTTTTGGACATCCCTAACATTCTCTTCTGCTAATCATTTCCTCATCAAGTGAGTACTATGTACAGTTTGAGGACATGTTGAGTGACCTAAAGGCTCAAGCTGAAGCACTCATTCTGTTTGCCAACGATATAGATGGACTTCTAACATGTGCACTTCGCCCTAGCAATGTTTTTGGGCCAGAAGACACCCGACTTGTTCCTTTCATAGTGCATCAGGCAAAATCTGGTTTCGCAAAGGTTTGCAGAATTATTTATGTTTTAATCCACGCTTTGTTCTAACCATTGTCATGAAAACTTTGTTTCTTCAAAATATAAATGTATAACTGTTATCATGGAAACTTCTGTAAAATACATCAAATATAGTGGATTGTTTCTGCTTTACCCTTTAAATGAATATAAACTTAAAGAACTGTAGTTTTGATGTAAATTGGTGTCATAATACAATTCATGGCAAAAAGATCATGTTCAAATATTGATTTACTTGTGTTTTGTTTTAACAAAGTAAGCTTAATCCACTGAGAATAGGAATACATATACCTGTTAGTGTGATCTATACAAGATGTACGTTGTCTACTCTTATTGAAGTAACAGAGTTTCTCATTTCAGTTCATTATAGGGAATGGTGAATACATGTCTGACTTCACATTTGTTGAGAATGTAACCCATGCCCATATCTGTGCAGAAGAAGCACTAGATTTTCGAATGGTGTCTGTGGCTGGAAAGGTATTCACTTAATATATTGTACATGGTATTTTCATTCTTTTCGTGATGAGATTCATAAGTATTTACTTTTTTATCATATGTAGGCATTTTTCATCACTAATTTCAAACCCATGAAGTTTTGGGAATTTATATCTCTCATTTTGCGAGGCTTGGGTTACCGAAGGTACAATATTATAGTTCGTAAACTTTTAGATAATACTGTTCTCTTGATCCTTTTCCTTTTTTTGTTGTGTTGTGTCGGAATATATTTGACGAGTATATTAAGGCTAGGTAGTTTCGGTTCTCTTCCCATTTGTCTGATAATGCTGTCCTGCTACATGTTCTGACAGGCCATCAGTAAAACTTCCATTTAAGGTGGTTTGGAATGTTCTCTTGTTTATGAAATGCATTGATGAAAAGTTTGGATTCAATAAATATAATCATTCCACATGGGCTCATTACATTCAGCTAGCCTCATGCACTAGAACCTTTAACTGTGCTGCTGCACATAAACAACTGGGGTACTCTCCTGTAGTCTCGTTGGAAGTAAGTTGTAGCGAAAATATATATTACTTTCTTATTTACTCTTTTTCTCTATTTTATCAGAATATTGTCTGCTTTTTTCCTCACTTGTTTTTGTACCCATTTGAGGTCTTCGATTAATTTATAGATACGTAAGGCTGCCATTGGCAAAACCAATAAGGGTGTATTCTGTTGTTGATTTAGAATTTTAAAAGAAGTCAGGTATTTTGTGTTGTCTTGGGTTTATTATCTCTCTCTGTCTCACATGTATAGTGTTGTAGGCACACACTTATTTTTAGAATAAAAAACATTTCGAATGAATGAATTAGGGAAAGCCTCAACACTTGTAGGTGATCACAAGAAATCTTTCCAGTGGGAAATAATAAAAAAAGGATAAACTATAAGAAGTAACAATGGAGAGTGAGATTTACACCAATTAAAACCATGAGTAAGAACCAAATCCAGAAAATGAAAAGAAGAGGAAGCGTCTTTGAAGAGCCACCTATTACGTTCACCTCAAAGAGTCTCAAAAGCTTAAGCTTATGGATAAAAGGAAAATTTAATATCATATCATTAAATGCTCCCTCACTTGTGAGCTTGAAATATGAAGAATACCCAATAAATTGATATCAATTTTAATTGGGGAGAAATAACATTGCAAGGGCTTCGGACCATTTGCTCTGATACCATTTAGTAGACCCAAAAGCTTAAGTTTATGGGTGAAGGCAAATATATATTATTCAACAAATACTACTTCATTGCAGGTTGTGAACATTTACTATGTTGTGCTGATTCAAAATATGACATTGGTTGGAACTGTATGTGCACTTTTTTGGGTGAAAAAAAAAATTTCAAATTACTGATGAATGAAATTAGAAAGGAGGAGTAAAGGCTCAATCCAAACCATAGCACAATGAAGCTCCTGTACTATTCAAACGAAGGGGTTCAATTACTAAGAAGAAGGGAGAGATTTACACTATGAGCAAGTAAAAGAAAAACAGTTTCTCCAAAATAGAAGAAAAGTATGATTGTTTGTTCTTGAAAGTATCCTTGTTCATATATCTTCATAATTCCCATTAAATTTGCCAATACAAGATCCTAAATCACCTTTTATTTTTTTTCTTAAAACGCTAATTGTCCCTAACCTTTTTAATAGTTGAGAGAGAATATAGTTTGGTGTAGAGAGTGTAAAGAGGTATGTCACCTTCCCATAAATCTTCCTAAAAGAGTGTTTTTTCCACTGTGAATGATAGACCTGATCTTCCTTGCCAAGTTGGATTTTAGCTTGATGGTTGTTCTCCCAGGCCTTTTGGAGAAGTTGATTTGGTGGTGTAGGGCTTCCAATCTCAACTTTTCATGGAATTCTGCTTTTTTTTCCTCTTCAATTTTTCAGACATCGGAAAGCCACTTTAGATCTTAGGGATCTCCTGCCTTGTATCTTTCCAAATAAGGCATTGTGGAGCTAGGCACTAGCTGATGTATTTGGATCTGTTAGTGAAGCTAACGTCAGGGATCCAGCCTACATATCTTCTGCAGCATCTGTTTCATTCGAATAGTTTTACCTTTGTTTTATGCAGTAATAGCTTATATGAGTTTTAATTTGTTCTTATTTCTTTTTCTTTCTGGTCAAATGTACAGGAAGGCATCACACTAACCATTAAATCATTTTCACATTTGCGCAAAGAATTGTCTCTTGCAAGTTTCACTGAATTTACTGAAGAATCAAAAGCTGATAAGCTACTGGGTGGTGGACGAGGTTCAAACCTTCTCTCATTTAATATATTTTTCATCATTTTCTGTAATAATATTGCTTAGAGTCTAGATAACTTCAATCGTTATTCAGTTGGATATTTTGATTTCAACTTACAAACCTTGGTTCTCTAGATAATTGCACTTTTTTTTTGTTATTCTATGTTCAACTTCGAATGGTTGTTGCCATTTGACGAAAAAGTGGTTGGTTTTTTGGTTCATATCACAACCCTTGTATCTTCTTTTTGGGATGAGAAACCAACATTTTCATTCAGAAAACTGAAAGAAGTAAAAAAGAAACACCAAAACCAAGCTAGAAACAGCAGAGGAAAAAGGAAATATTTACACATAAAACAATCGTTTTACTTTGTATTTCTTATTAAAATTCCATAAGGAGGCATTTGGCAACCGACATGTCAATGAGTTGGGTGGGTAAAAAAACTCACCTTTGCGTGCACTAACAATTGTAGAAGTTTATTACCATGTTATTTGTGTTACTCACATTTCTCACCTTGTTATTTGTGTTAACTTATATTTCTCACATTGTTGTTTGCATCAACTCTAAATTCTAATTACTTTTTCCTATAGTAATTACCAATTCAACTCAACTCTCCAAAAATAACTTCAACCAAACACCCCCTAAATATTGTTAAATAATCCATAACTTAGTTGGGGGTTTATGAGAAATACTTGGAATTGTTTAGGCTTCGGATACATGTGCCTTATATATAGATATTTGAAGTGCTACAGAAAAAACAATGCCCGTCGATTTAATCCAATGGACCAATGCATCTAAAAAGTACGCTGCCAATATGGTAATAATATAATATCTATTTTGTTTCAGAGCTGACAGATTGAATCCATGGTACAGAAATTGGGAAGAAATGAAAAAGTTTAGTTGTATTTCTAATAAGTTAGTCTAAGAGTTTTGGTTGAATTCTTTTGATGTTTATAATGCATAGTTTGTTATTAAATCCTCTATGAACATAGGGTTAGTCTCTACTTGCTTGCACTGGTACTTCTTCATTTTACAGTGAAATGTATAGTTTCTTTGCTTAAAAAGAGCCTACGGGGATCTCTTGTTTACTGATGGATGTTTTGAAATTCATTTGTTTACCCGTTCAAATTTTGTAATTGTTCTTATTGTTGCATCATTTGGTTTATCTGTGACATTAGCTAAATTTGTACTAGGAGAATGATATTGGACTTCTTTCTGCAGTTGCCGATGTATTGTTATGGCGAGATGAGAAAAAATCATTCACATGTTTTCTTGCTTCGTCTCTATTGTTTTATTGGTTTTTTGTACGTGGAGGAACTTTTATATCATCAGCAGCTCAACTTCTGTTGTCTATTATTGTCGTCCTCTATGGATATGGGTTCATACCACCAAACATGTAAGTATGCTCATGAAGTCCTACTTTGGCATTACATTCTTAAGCTAAATGCAACAATAATTTGACATCCAATATTTTTTATCGCTAAAGATTACTCTCTATAGTGGAAGTGGAAGTGAGATATTTCACATCCAAAATTCTAAGATCCTTGATTTATTGCTCTGCTGTTATTAGCTTCATATGATTATTTGCCTTTCTCCTGTAAGTCTACGGGCATGATTAAACCTCTTTTTTTACCCTTGAAAGAAGTTCTTTTTCATCCGTATTTTTTTTTGTTAATTATCATTATTGTTGTAATTTGTCGAACCGATAATGAGGTTTTTCCATCAGATACGGATTTCCTGTACAAAAACTATCTGTGACAGCATTTCGACAATCTGATTCAGTAGTAAGAGATTCAATCATGACCCTAGCATGCTTGTGGAATAGAGGTGTACATAACGCAAGAGCATTGGCCCGAGGAGAGGATTGGAACTATTTCCTTAAGGTATGACTGATGCGACATTCATTCTTCGTGTGTGTGGGGTGCTATACTGTGTAGACATATTTGTATTTGAGAAAGTGTTGCAACAATGCAGTGCTGATAACATTGATCTCACTGCACTTGTCTCACTATTTTCTTAGCGAACAAATCGAGAGACCCAATAGTGATGCACACAAGTGTATATGGCAAGGCTGATAATTAACCCCAACTTAAGACTTCGATCAACAATAACTAAACCCTAAAATCTGAAATACAGAAAGGAGTCAGTTGTGGTAAAAGACTATTACAACCCGAATAATGCTAACAACGAGAACTTAAGAAACAGAGAAGAATGTTCAAGAAAAGCCAAGAATATCAAGACATCCCTACATCAGTCTTTTGGGCTTTAGGCTTGAAGCATGGTGAAAAGGAGAAAACAAACCTCGTTTTGTTGGTTGTGAAAGCACATACTGTGTGAAAAACAATGAAAATTGTAGCGTTGAGGTTTATGAGATGTTGAATTTAAGAGTCCTTAAAATTTCAGAGTTGTCTCTAATAACTTCTTGAATTTTAAGAAGTATTTGGTTGCTATCTTATAGCGCTCTAGATTTTAGAAGTGTCTATAATTGATCTTCAAAATTTTAATTTTATGTCTAATAGGTCAGGAGTGTATTTAACATTTGTAAGAACTTGTTAGATATTAAATTAAATTTTATGTGAAATAAAAGCATCCCTACTTTTTGTTTAATAGGTCACCGATTTTTCTTTTTAAAAAAATGTTTAGATTATGTGAAGTAAAAGCATCCCTATTTTTTGTTTAATAAGTCCATGATTTTTTCTATAAAAAAATTGATAAGAAAGTAATGGACATTAAGATTGATAGTTTGGGAACCAATTAGCCACTTCAAAGATCTAGTAAATTCAAAATTGAGAACTTATGAAAATATGACTATGAGGCACTTCTTAAAGTTTAGGGGTCTACTAGACATAAATTTTTAATCTTTGAAGTTTAGGGACTAAAGTTTATTTAACTGTTGCGGTAGTTATTAATGTTTGAAACCATGAAGAATCCTATTTTCATATAACAACAAGTTCGAAATGAAGTTTTAAAGGTTATAAGTCGTAGAATTATCAAATTCACTTTTAATTTCTTAGTTAAGCACATTAAATAAAAAATTAATTGTGCATTTTAAGGTCTTGATTTGATAATCTAGTAGATGGTTGGTTATAAATGCTGTACACGTACTTGCCGTTTTTCGTTCTATAATAATTTCACGTTCCACTGGTTACAGGCTGTTGCATTTCTTTATCTTCTCAAGCTGCTACTCGCACGATCCTTGTCTATGCTGTTAGGCGTGGGTAAGAAACTACTAGGTTTATTTTTAACACCAAGCGCTGCTTATTCGTTGTGAACCTTTTGCTTTCTTTTCTGTAGTAGTTGTTCCTTGTGACATGTTATAGTGCTTAATGGTTTAATTATTGCAGGACTAGTGTTTGCGTTCACTGCATTCTTTGTGTATGAGCAATATGAAGCCGAGATAGACGAATTCGCAAAGTTCTTTTTCATCGGCATCATGGAATTAAAGAGACTACTTGCAAGCCATTTACCAACACCATTGATGTCATTTCTCTGTTTTGACAGAGTACCACATCACACTACAGTGTCAAAGCGATAGAGCAGAATCCCAAAACATACAAGGATCGGAAGATTTTTCAGGTGTAGCTCCTTTTGATCGATTTGTTTGCTTGCTCGTGTGTCTACCAGAATATGTAGAGCCTTTTTCCACCTAGTAGAAGCACAGAAATGGAGGTAATCTATCTTATTACAAACTCAACCTGCTTTTTAACTCCTATGTCAACGATTAGAAGCCGAATAAAATTTTGAAATTCAATATGTAGTGTAGATGAGCGGACACCAAGATGCAGATAAATATTTGGGTTGAGTCTAGTTTTTGCCTCATTTTCTATCAACATTACTTTGTACTATTTGTAGCCAGCAGCAGCTAGTGCAGTTCTTCAAATGTGGGGCTGCATGTTTGTTTTCTTTGAAACACTACATAGCCTTCGAAAAGATGATGCAATTCCCCCCTCATTGCAATCCAATCTCTTAACCCTTCTACATAGTTCCTTTTCAGTATACAATGAATCGATATGATTTGATCTGTATAAATCTTTCATGATTAAAACATCTTGTTTATGTCGATCCAAGGGGTATTTGGTACATTGGAATTATGGATTTCTGATACCCTTATTTGGAACGTGGTTTTTGAGTTGGACATGGGAATACAGTGCGATAAAAGATTGAGTTCTCTTTCTCCCTACATTCATTTACTTTTTATTTTAAACATTCTTATTCAATTAAAACGAATTGATATTAATTTCACACCATTTTAAATTCTTAAGCCTCTATAAAACCTCAGACCAAATAGTACCTTAGTTTATGTTCATCGTTTTTTTTATTTGCTATTAGTTTACATCTCAAACACATAGTACTATAATCTAAACTAAAATAATTTATATATTATTTAAACCCAATTATAATAACTTAGGACATAGTAGTCAACTTTTTGTCCTAAAAGCTCTCTTAAGTTTTTGCTCATTCTTGTTATGTGTGTTTGGTTTGGATACATCAATCGGTCATATTTCTCTAGTAAGTATGTTTCAATTGGTAAATAGGTTGATGTAAGTATGTTTCAATTGGTAAATAGGTTGCTCTTGGTGGTGCACAAATCGCACAATTTCTTTTTTGTAATTAGTCTTTTTCAAGCTAATTAACAATGGTAAGGCTTTTTTATAGTTTTGAAGGACTGTCCCTTTCCTTAAGAATGAATTTTTGTACATAAAGCTTTAGTTTTGTAAAGTTGAAAAAGAATTGCGTAATAAATGAGGAAAAGTAATTGATGAAGTGACCGACATTTTTTCTACTAGAAGTGTCTCTTGTGAGCATGGGAATCTAATCTTTAATGTTAAGTTTCTTTGTTAATTGGGACGAGGAATATATATATAGATATGCATCACCTATTTTGAGTAGAGAGTAATTGTATTACAAAAGAAGAATGAGGCATAGATACTCACAATCAAATATCATTATTATTTATACACTAGACATATGAGATATATATGAGTATATAATAGCATAAAACGCATGCAAATGCACCACTATAACATCTTTACAATTTGTCAAAATCTCTCCTTTGTTTCTTCTCTACCTAGAATCAATTGACCCACTCAAAATTTTGATCTACGATCTAAAATCTTAGGTTAGAAGTTCAATTCATTTTGTTCAGTAAACTCACTGTATTATATTTTAGAATTATAAAAAATTGAGATGAATAAATATCCTAAACGAACTAAACCGCTATGAACAAATTAACTAAGAATTCAATCAATACAACTTGATTTTCCATTTGTTTAATCCAATAACGAGTGGTTGTAGATTGAGTTTGACTTGTTGATTATTTTAGCATTATAAATTATGCTCTAAGATTTATGAACCTGTACCATCATTGAGATTAATCACATCCATTTAGACCACGTAATATATGTTGGTTGAGTATATTTAATTTGGTTTATGTAAAACCCAAAATTAATTAAATATGTTTTTCTTTTCATATATATAAATCAAAACTTTCATTTGAAACTAATTCCAGCTCGAGTTGATACCACGTATAAAATTTAACACATTTTATAATTTATCACTATAAGTGATCATGTTTATGTAGTCCTAACATGATGTCATTTCTATTTCAATCTTAATTTTTTTCATGAAAACCAACTAATTGCTGGAAAACACAAGAAACATTTATAAGTTAAGGATAACTATATAGCACTAATATGATCATTTCTATCACAATCCCTGTTTTTATCAGGCAGAAAAATAAAAACAGTGATAACAATGACCATCACATTAGGATTACATCCTTAAACAAGACACATCATGTGATAGTGTGATAGTGTAATCTAACATGGACATAAAGTTGATTCATTGGTCATAAAAATGTGTTTCATCTGCACACGAAACAAGAAAGAGAGAACAAAAATATTAACAATAAAAACTCATCAAAGAATTTGGATAAAAAAAAGTTGATTTGACCCTACGGGATTCTAGAAGAACAATAAAAGGAAGGTTTGAAAAACTTGTTATTAAGAACTAAGAAGATCGATATGAGGAATTTGCATACCCAACTGCTTTTTTTGGGGTAAATTTTAGCGATTCGGTTGGGTTGTAATGTTTATATGAAAAATCTCCAACAAATTTATCTTTCCAAACGAATATGGCATTAAGGCATTAGCCAAAGCTGAGGGAGACAACGACGCTTGGAATCTCCATATCTATCCCCAGAAGAAGCGGCGCCGCTTAACTCAGTCGTCGGAAAGAGCAATGGAGTTGGAGGGGGTTGATGATCTTTTCCTTCATCTGGTTTTTGCGAAATTAGGCCCTAAAGATTCTGCCATAGCTGCTTGTGTTAGCCGCCAATTCCGGTCTTCAGCGTCCGAAGATTCTCTGTGGAAGAAATTCTGCAACCAGGACCTCAACCTCACCGACCCAGTTGATCATTTGGGAAACCCAATTCCTTCATTCAAGGTTAGACTCCTGTCCTCTATTTAAACTTGCAATCTTCCTCAATGGCTATGCTAGATTGCTTCATTTCGTCTGGATAATCTGTAATGGTCGTGAAAATAAGGAGCAAATTATTTGAATCGGGGGTGAAATAACGTAAATCCTTATTGTCAATGGTGTTATTTATTGGTATTTCATGGATTTTTTTACTGTATTTTTAGGATATTTATTGCCCTCTTAAGTATCCATGTTGTACCTGTATTTCTTGATCTTTGGAAGTATTGGCCTGTTCCTATATGCTTAACTCAATTGTTTAAGTTTGATATCTTAGACTATATCAATCCATATGCAGCCGAGTGATACGGTAGGTTTTCATGTAGTGTACCTTGCTGGTTCATTCAGTTCATTGCATAATTGTCCTTCACCCATCAGCTTAAGCTTTTAAGTCAACTGGTAATTTGAAATGGTACCCGAGCAAGTTGCTTCAGAATGTTCTGGATTTAAGCTTTGCAATGTTATTTTCTCTCCAATTAATAGAAATTTACACTTGCTTGGCTCTTTTTCTTATTTTAAGTGAGGGAAGTGCTAGATGTTATATTAAATTTACCCTTACCCACCAGCTTAAGCTTTTGAGTCAATTGGTGATTTAAGACATGTCGATAATATGAAATACTATTTTTGAATTACTTATCTCTCTGTTTAGGAGACGTATCAAGTATGGTGCAGAGCTTTTGGGATGTATCCTTGGCCTCTAGTCAAGCGAGTTAAGAGATGTTGGGATAGACTCAAAAACTGGTTGAGTACTAATTTTCCTGAGGCTTTGAGGACACTTCGGGATGGTGCATCAGAAGCTGACATTGAAGAATTGGAAAATGTTTTGAAAGTGAAGCTACCTCTTCCAACAAGAATCCTTTATCGTTTTCACAATGGTCAAGAGTTAAAAGGCGGATATGTTGATAGTATTCGAGGCTTTCCATTGGGTTTAATCGGGGGATACACTTTCTATGGTCAGACTGTAAATGTCTATTTGTTGCCTTTAAGACAGGTGATCTTTGAAACTAAATCAATCATTCGAGATGTTGGTTTTTCAAGGAAATCCAAGTTCATTGTTGTCGCTTCCTCTTCTACATTCACTGAGAAGGTCTTCTTCCTTAATTGCGCTTCTGGACAACTCTTTGTGGGTACTGCAAAACTTCGTGATGATGGAGAAATGATCCCATGTGTACCTGGTGCATTGATAAACTCAGTTCATGAGTGTAACACAGAACAGCAACAAGATGCTATGTTATTATGGCTAGAAGAGCATGTTCGGCGCTTAGAAAATGGTATTATCAAGCTTCGTGAAATTAAGAACATTAGAAGCATCTCTCTTTTTCCGGAAGAACCTCCATTATGCTCTACTGCAATAACCAATGGTGTCAGTGTAAGTTGTATTTTTTTTTTATTTTGGCTTTTTCTCCATGGTTCCAGTGTAGTAACGAGCAATGGAGGTCATTATATTTATTTGATCTTGTGGTTAAAAAAAAAAAAAGAGCACCTTATTGTTCCTATGGAGAGCCTTTTTTCAAATGCATATTGCAAATAGGGTTGAAGTTTCTCAATCAATTCTGGCTTTCAGGTTCGTGCTTCTGCTGTCTTTCTCCCGGAATCGACTGATATCCTAGATAGCAGTGGCAACCATCAATTTGCATATTCAATCCGTATGTCATTACAGGATGAAGGCTGCATCGTAAATGGGATGATATTCAACTCTTGCCAGTTGCATCTTAGACATTGGAAAGTTCGAGCTAATGATCATGTGATTTCAATAGTTGACGGCGAGGCCGTTATTGGAAAGGTAATTCTATTACTCATCATGGTTAGTTAACAAATTATGGGGAATACACCCTAGTAAAAGCGCTGGGAACTGTGGTTGAAAGGAAAGAACCACACAACCCACCTAGCTGGGAACAAAGTGGAATTTGAGCCTTTTTCTTTCATCTTCTATGTGATGATTGACATTGTGGAACTTGTTTATCTTTTTGTTGATTCAATTTGTTTTAATTACTTAATTTGATGATTAGGTATTCATAAATCATAAGTTCTATGGTTTCAGAACATGGTAAATAGTAATTGTCTAGGTAGAATAAGATTTCCTTGTTTAGAAAATTATTGATAGAGGTTGGTTGGGTTGGACATGTAATTTCAAAAGTGAAGAAAGAAAAACCTTGATGCTTGGTGGGACTGGGAACTCTGCACCAGACACCGTACAAAAAGAGAATAGTTATTTGGTGCTTTGGAGTGTCCACCCTGCATTGAGATTCTGCATTCTTTATTTTCTTTACTCCTCTTTTGAATTGCATGCATTATGAGAGATGTTAAGAAGGTGGGATTAACGAACACTTGAAGACCCATTAATGAATGATCAACCTCTGGTGCTGGGGCTTAAATTTGAAATTTGATATGGTTGGTGTGCGCAAGGATACTTAAGTCGACAGCTGGAAGTTGCTCGTGAATGAAAATCTGAAGCCCAGTACTTGGTACTTTATCCTTGTTTTATACTAATGGATGCTTTATCTAATCTGCATTAAGTGAAATGAAAACAAGTACTCCCCCTAATTGAGGAAATTGCAGAAGTAGTTGGAGGGAAGTCAATATGTATCTTAATATCTGGAAGATTCACCTATAGTTTACTAAGAATTTATCTTCTGGCTATGAGTGTATCCTCTT
The DNA here is from genome assembly GCA_025688845.1 of Cucumis hystrix. Classification (NCBI taxonomy): domain Eukaryota; kingdom Viridiplantae; phylum Streptophyta; class Magnoliopsida; order Cucurbitales; family Cucurbitaceae; genus Cucumis; species Cucumis hystrix. The sequence continues at coordinate 5,923,380 of CM046888.1, read as the reverse complement.
CATCGTTCTTCCACCATGTTTTGTGGTTTACAGTTTCCCCTCTTGAAGCCGGGAGAAGAATTTGTCTACGAGAGTTGCTCATCTCTTTATTCGTCAGTGGGCTCACTTGAAGGGTCTTTTACATTTGTCCCCGGCAGGTACTTAATATATATATATATATATGATCTATTCTTCGATTTTTCATTTCATGATTTCTTGTCTATAACTCTGGATTTGTGGCTCTTTTCCCTGCCTGCTTTATTTTCCTTGTGATTTATGTCCATTATCATTCTACTTGACATTTTGATGTGATTATTGTTCTCCATGATTGAGTATGGTTTATCTATCCTATTATGTATGAATGTGTGCAGTTAAGCCATGAGGAATGTCCAGTTAAACAATTTTTCCCATCACATTACACTTGAGTTTTATTTTGGTGCACTTCATTCCCCCTTGCTCTTTGTACAGTTCTCAGCTATTATGTTTGGTTTGGGGCCTTCAAGATGGCCTTTGTTGTGGCTTGAGAATGAGTACTGATCGATGCTATGGCTTGAAATATCAGAATTTTCTTTTAGTTTTCTTTTGAATGATTACTATTTTCTTTTGGCATATCTTCTATTTTCTTTCTTCTTATTATTATTATGTCTATTTCTTTTAGGCTTTATCCTTGTTTTTTAATTGATCAATGAACCGTGGAACTTTTCGTTTTTTTATTATTTTTTTATGCCTCCTGTCTTCTTTTTCTTTGTTAACTTATTGGTTAAGTTTTTGTTTTTAAGTTAGGTCAGCTTCTACCCGAAATGAATTGGATGGATTGTATGTCTGGGGATGTATTTTGCATCCATAGTCTTATCAGTTGCATTTGTATCTCCTGTTGTGTCTTATAATGTATGCATATATCACATGGTTCATTTGTGTATACTTAGACATTCAGCCGAGTAAACTCGTGTTTCGATATAACTAAATTCTTGCCATTTGTCTGATGAGAAATAAAATTTTCAGCTTGGCATATCCAGAAGGCAGCCCCTTTGAAGTTCAAGTGGCAAGGTTTCCTCTCCAGGTTCCAACCTACATCTTCTGATCTGATAGCTAAACTCTAATGTACAAAGATCTGAATTGTGTGCACATCACACCCCCACCTCCCTCACCTTTCCTCTATATGTGAGTTTCGATTGTGTGAGAGTGGTTTTTTTTATAATATATTTCATGATCTTATTTGCTTTTAGCAGGTTGATTGTGTGCCGTTGGATATTTTGATAGATATTGATAGATGTCACTTAAATTAAGGTCTGTTTGGAATGACTTTCTCCTAAAGCACTTCCTTAAATTCTGTGTTTTACTAAAATTAGCCAATGTGTACGTAAGCTAGTTTGGACACTTGCAGAAACATAAAAAAAAATGTGTGATAAAAGGAATTTGAAAATTAATGGTTTACACCTTTTCTGTTATGGTACTGGCTTAGTTTGTAACTCATAAACCATAACAAGAAGTATGTATAATAGTACTGAAAATCTATATGTATATATATATATTTGGTAATTTAGTCTTTAATTTTTAAAACTCTGGATTATATCCTCCTTGATTGTCTTGAAAGATTCTCAGTTAGATCCTCTGTTAGAATTTGTTAACTGAAGTTGGTTACTGTTTTTATTGATATTTACATTTACAGCCATTCAAACGTTTTATGATAAGTCTAACTCAGTTTATCTTTTATTATAAGGAGAAAAAAAAATCCAGTTGACCTCTAATATCTGATTATATGATCTATTAGCTATATTTCTTTTGTTATGAATAGAAAGAATCTTAAAATAAGTTTCAAAGATAATGGAGATTTTCATATTAGGATTTCACAATAAAATTGAAACCATACTTGAATAATATAGGTTTTATTTACCTTTACATATAAAATAAAGCTACACTAAATAACATAATGTAAAACATTATTCTAGACTACAATGAATGCAGTAAATTAATATATTAAATCTTATTCAAATCAAATAAAGTTATAGTAGATATGAATTACATTGGAATGGGTCCAACCACAACTCTGAATATGGAAATGGGAAATGGTACATTGAATTATTGAACAGTATTGAAAAACTTAGAGAAGTACAGAATCAAAATCAACTGTTAATTTATTACACAATCCTAAAAATGGAAGATTTCGAACCATGAAACTATAGAGGTTATATCAACATGGTTTATTCAAAATAAATAAATCAACAAGTAAAGTAAAGTTGATCATGTTTTTTTAAAAACACTTATTCACATTAAAAAATAGAAAAGAGTGAGAAACCAAGAAGAATATTAGGCATAATTGACACACCAATAAGGAATATAGAATGATACTTTTATTCCATCTCAGGAATCATGTGCTTTTAAAAGTGCATTCAATGTTTAATACGTTTAACTCCAATTTAAGTTACCAAAATACAAACAACAATGTCAAACCAAATGACAACTCAACTAAGATGAAATGTTTTATTCGTTAAGAAGTTTGTGTTTGAATCTTCGGGTACTTACGAAATCATAAATACTATAGATCATTATAGATCATTTTGAGTATGTGTCAATGTTAATATCAATAGTCAATCATTTCAAGTTCATTACGTAGATAGGCATGAATGATTTTTCAATCCGTCGAAAATCGATTTTACTGTATAAATGCTTATGATCTTCCTCTCTATGTCATGTAATGATTTTTCTGGTATTACAATCTTTACCACAAATAATGTTATCTATAAATCAAATTATTTTGTGTATTGCCATTTTTTACAAGTTATTTTCTAATTATTTTAAGTGAGTTTGATTTAACTTTTCAAGTGGTTAGTTTTGAAAATAAGTCATTTTGGACAAAATTAAAGTGTTTGACAATTGCTCAATATAACTTTTGAAACACTTTCAAAGTATATTTTAAATTGTTGATCACCATAAAGTTAAAGGTTAAAACATTAACCATATCCTAATTGTCATTAATTCATGAAAACTTCAAATTTCATTCACTTTTGTGGTCCATGAATTTTTTATTTTCCTGTAAATTTTTTCACAAGAAAGAAGAATTTAGTATGTCACTTATAATGTGACTAAGACCAAACTAAAAATCAACACTTCACAAGTTGCTCTTTCAGGCATGGATCTAAGGTATGTCATCTGAAATTTTTAAGGTGAGGTAGTGGCGGAAAGTTCAAGTAAAGTTAAAGCTTTGACCCTTCAAATTTGAGCTCAAGATTGTGGATGAAGTGTGCTTCCAAAATGTTGGAGCTCAATATGACTCTCAAACTCTACTTAAGACCATTCTTAAATATGTTCAAGATTTCACATTTGAAAAGAATAAGATGATCCAAATATTTATAAAATATATCAGTTACTACTCTTCTTCTTGTCAATTTAGTTATGAGATAAGACTACATGATAAAACTTATCAAATTAGCTATTTTCGATGTTGAGAGTGAGAATATATTCTGATGTTAATAATTGAGTTTATTATGATCCTTTGGTTTTTAACCTAACATGAAATTCCCTATACTTAATGAAATGGATGTTTGTGTTTTATATATATATTTAAATTAATGTGAAATCTACCATAAGATTCATAACATGATTTTTATATAATTTATAAAGTCAAGAGTCAAAATAATAGTTTTAAAATGTAAGAAATATATATAAGATATAAGATATAAGTAAAAACCTACCCCATAATTCAAATGGCATATTGAGATTTGTCATAGGTGTCCCTATGTACCTCTATGTCTACAACTTCACCATTTGACCACATTTTTTAATCTTCATTTTATAATAATCAAACTTTCAAAAATGTTTTATAAATCTCTATACTTTTAATTTTATTCTTTTTTAACTTTGATAAGAAAAACTATTTTAAATAGTTAAACTTTATTTTAGTTCATTTTGCTATATTTGAAAATGCCTCTTTTTTTATTTGATGTGTGATCGTTATTTTTAGAAACATGGGTTGGTTATTAACAAATTTGAATAATTTTTTTTATAAATCAATTGATGTATTAGCTATAAATTCAAATTTAAAGTTTAATAAAATCATACCCTATGAATTTTAAAAAGTTCAAATACTGTATTTATAATCTTGAAAATATAGAGAAATACTGTATTTGTAATCTTGAAAATATAGAGAACAAAATAAATATAAATATTAGAGTTCCTAAATATCCTTGAGTTCTAATATTTTAAATTATTGTAACACATTGACACTTTGTCAATAAATTAATAAATTTGTTATCAACATGATCAGTAAATCAACAACTTTTTTATAATTTTATAAAATACAATGAACAACAAAAACAACAATATAGAATTATTGACTGGTTTTAAAATTTGAAACTAATTTTGAATACTAAATAAGTTATTTAAAATTTAATAGATTTTACTATATATTTTTTTTAAATGTTTGAAAACGTAGATATAAAAATGCTAAAAAAAATTAATAAAAAGGTTAAGCCAACAAAGTCAAAATATTCCTTTCACTCATTGTTTTCATATTAATAATAACAATAAATAAATAACAAAACCCAAAAATTGAGTAAAATTGTCGGATGGATTGAATGCTCTTCCAAATTAATTAATATTTATTCCAAAGATAAAGAGTATGGTGGGAAATGGAATGATATTAATATATTATATATACACTTTAACTTTAATTTTAATTTAGACTCTGAAATTTTTAAGATTATTTTACATCATGTTTTTGTTTGAATTTGATTACTATGTTAGAAAGATTTATTATTTTAATCTCAAATTGTTCACTCCATATTTACTTTTTCTTTTTGGATTAGTTAATTTCATAATTGTTTTTAAGGTTAAGATATCATTGTTTTTAAGATTAAATTTAATATTTGCATTTTTAAAGGGTGAAATATTCCATATACTTTTAATAAATTTATAATTTAGTCACTCAAAAGTTTATTTTTATCAAAATCGATTAATTAATAATAATATCCATGAAATGAAAAATTATTTTAAAATTTTATTGTAAAAATGTAATAGATAATAAAACTAGAGAATTATTGAATGTATAAGGAGCGAAATTAAACATTTTAAAATATAAAAATAAAAACAATATTTTAATATATTTTAATATATTTTAATTTAATCAAATTGACATTAAGGATAGCCTTAATGAGTATTTATTGAAAAATTAAGCATAAAATTTGAAACCTATAGATCAAATTGACACAAAATTCAATTAGGAAAAAAAATTAATCTTAAAAACTACATTAAAACCAATGTTTTAGGAAGGATTATAAAAACGAAAGTTTTAAAAAATAAATTTAACGTAGTAAATAAACATTTTATGAATTTTTAAACTAGTTAAGGTACTTATTATTTATACATTATTTACATCAAGGACCTTTTGTTGCATATTTTCTTATGTTTTCAAGAATTTTTGTATGATACAGTAAAAATATCAAATCATTTTCCATATCGATTTTGAACCCATAAAAACTTAGAAAATATCACATGGTAATGAACATTCATAATATGATTGACACTCAACTTAAAATTTATGAAAAAAAAATATAATGATTTAACACATAGGAATATAGAAACTCAATCCAATACATAGAGAAGAGACCAAAAATTATATTTTGGATAAGATGAGTCGGACACTCGTACATATAAAAAATTATATTTTTGAGAAATTATTTTAAATATAAATACGACTAAAAATATTTATAAATATACAAATGTTTAAAAATGAGTTCAAATGAAAAGTTAACATCGATAGATTTTGATTGGTATATAATAAAAATATGGTATTTTGAACTTTGTATTGTAATACAAAAGGGTGAAATCGAGTTGAGTTGGGTTGGGTTAGAACACATTCACAACCCAACCTATAGAATATGGGTTGGTTTGAGTTCGGTTGTCGGGTTATATAGTTTTTTTTTTCATTTATAGTTTATAACGGTTATAAAAGTTCAAAATTTTATACAATAAATTAAAAGTTTATATATTTAATTTATTTTTTTATTAAATAATATCTAGTTGAGTTTGGTTGAACCGAATTTTTCAACCCTCCGATCAGACAAAATAAAAAAAATTTAATCCAATCTAATTCATATTTTAAAGTAATCTTATGGTTATAATATGGATTGGTTATCGCAAGATATTCGATTTCAGTCCATATTCTTAGACCCAAGGAATCCATTACATTTGGTTGAATTAATTAAAGAAAAAAGAAGAGGAGAATTATGTTTTTATTCTGTTAGGAAAAGGAAAGGCTAACCATTTACTTTTGGTCGATGGCGTAAATTCGGACCCGATTCCGTCTTTCTCTACAGCTGTCTTTCTCAAAACTCCATTATATCATCGTCGTCATCTCTCTCATTTTCTCTCTTCCCTCTGCTTCTTCTTCTTTCACTCTCCTATTTTTCACATCCATTTTTCAATTCATCATTCCTTTATTCATTTACCATTTTCATTTCTGTTTCAATCTTCGCCTTCCCTCGTGTCTGTTCTTCTTCTTTCTCCTCCTTCCATTTCCACCTCTTGATTCGTAATGTCTGTTTGTTTTGAGGGCTTTTGATTCCATTTCTTCAACACCCATTTTCGAGCTTCGTCCATTTTTCCTTGTTTTATTAACATTTTTTCACTTGGGTTTTATTTCTTCTGCTCTATTATTGCATTCTGTAAAACTTTTTTGAAACTTTTTTTTTCCTGTTTCCTTCTGGGTTCCAATCTAAATCACTGTTCTTCTGGGAGGCTTTGATTTTCTCGACCCATTTTGAATACATTGATGACTCAGATCTCTGGTTATTGTTTGGTTTTCTGCAATTTACGCTTTTATTCTTTTTGTTCCTTCTGTTGATTTCAGTCACTTGATTCGTAATGTGCATTGGTTTCGGGGGTTGATTCAATCTGCTTGTTGCTTCGGAGGGAAGAAGAATCTGTCACTTTTGAGTTTCCTTTTTATTTGGTTGCTTGTTTTTAGCTGATGGACAAGGAAAAGCCCCAAAGCCATGGGGGAGGGGGAGGATTTCTGCACCAATCAAGTCGTTTCTCGGGTTTTTCATCTGCTGAAAGTAGTTTCAATGGGAAATCTGAGGCAACTTCGTCTTCCATGTCATTCCCTCCATTGGCTCCGAGTACTAATTCTGATTGGGGTCAATCTGGCCGTGGATTATCTACCGATTCCACTCGGTTCAGCAATGATATTAGTCGGATGCCTGAAAATCCACGGAGAAATGTTGGTCATAGGCGTGCCCACTCAGAGATCCTGACCCTCCCAGATGATATTTGTTTCGATAGTGACCTTGGCATCATTGGCGGGGCTGATGGGCCTTCTCTTTCTGATGATACTGAGGAAGATTTGTTGTCCATGTACCTTGACATGGATAAATTCAATTCCTCGACTGCTACTTCTGCAAATCAAGTGGGTGACTCATCTTCTCCCCTTGTAGAAGCAGCAGCAACTTCTACAGATGATATTGCTGTTGGATTGAAGGAGAGACCCAGAGTTAGACATCAGCATAGCCAGTCCATGGATGGCTTGACAAACATTAAGCCTGAGATGCTTGTCTCTGGGTCTGACGAAGCGTCTGCAGCTGATGCCAAGAAAGCCATGTCAGCTGCAAAGCTTGCTGAGCTTGCGTTGATTGACCCCAAACGTGCCAAAAGGTATATTTTCTTAAGACTCCTTTCAGTTTTTGCTTGACATGTAAAGAAACTGATTACGTGTTTACTTTTCCTGGCGTATTTTTCTATGATATATGCATAATAGATTCTGCACGCTGCTGTGTTTGTCCATTTTCTAGTCTGAATCATTTTTGCTCTTCATTTTATTTGTGTAATGCAACTTACTTTCATTGTTTATGGTATCAGGCATGTAAGTGTTTCTTGTCAATGTTTGAGAACAGATTAGGTTGCTTAGAAACTACTATTACTAGTTTTGTGGTTTCTTCATTGTGGTTATTTCTTCACCATTCTGTGTGTGTATGTGACATTACTATGACGTTTGATTTAAACAAATGGTAGACTCTGGGGGCCTCCCCTTGTTGGTATTGAATCGCTTTATTTTAAACAAAACTTTGCTTATATTAGGATGAGTAGGTATGATTCTTTTCGGGTGGGCATTGTATACTCTTTGTACTGTATTATGCATTTCCTTGTAGTTTCACTTTTAATGAATTAACATAGATAATAAAATATTCAAAGAAAAGAAACAGCCCTGTTTATTATCACAGTTCAGAAAATATCAAGACCTTGATGTTTTTCTGCTTGAGAAAATGGAACACAATCTTGTGTCAAGCAGTGACTCAGCTTAGAAAATCTACTGTATTTGATTATGGACAATGTTTCTCTGCTCTCTTATCTTAAGGGCCTGGGTTTTGTTCTTCAGCATGCTTCCTCTCTATGCTCAAGTATGTTTCCTCCAATCTTTTCATGTTTGAGACTGAAAAGAGTTTCATATCTGTTTTCCATGTCTTTTAGTTATTGTGTTTGTAATTTTCTCTGTTGTCCAATGCATAGGATATGGGCAAACAGACAATCGGCTGCACGGTCAAAGGAAAGAAAGATGCGGTACATTGCTGAGCTTGAACGGAAAGTTCAAACTTTGCAAACAGAGGCAACTTCTTTGTCTACTCAGTTGACCCTCTTACAGGTTGATTGGCATATTATCATTTAACTTTAGTTTCATGTCCCTATATGCAAATTTTTGGATACTTATTCTATGTTTTCGCATCTTTAGAGTCCCACAGTCTATTTTATCTCCATTTCACTTGTGGAATGTTTTCATTTTTTTTGTTTTACAACCAGAGAGATGCAAATGGTATCACTGCCGAGAACAGTGAACTAAAGCTGCGATTGCAGACAATGGAACAGCAGGTTCACCTGCAAGACGGTAAGGGCCTCCTTCCCTGTGATTGCTTTTTTTATAGGTGACTGCCGCATTTATATTTTGCCTTCTTTTAATTCCGTATTTGATCTCTCTACTTTGTGGCTATTATAGCAAATGCATATACTTGTTTGAAGAAATGTTTGTATGCATTTTAGACATTTCACAGACGTCCAAAGTTGCTTTCTAGTATTGAACTCCTCGTACTACTCCATAGGAGCTTTTGATGTATCAGGTCCATTAGGCTTGGTATTGTAATGAAATGACTTGATTGGACATGCACTAGAGTTAACAGAAAGAAAAATTGGTCAAATGATGCAGTAGTACCTAGCTCATTCACGATTGAAGGTTATGATGTGTTTAGTTGAGAGAAAAAAAACAAATGAGTTGGTCTGAAGCCATACTTGGTTTATACGAATCATCTTAAGAACGTGGGTGCAGTGACTAGTGAGGTACTTAATGCAATTAGCGAATGTAGATATAGTTGTAGTTGTTGGGTATTGATTGATAAGATGTAAGGCCCCAGTTGGGAATATTAGGATTATTAGGAGAATAATATTGGTAAAGGTTATTATAAGGGGAAAAACTAGTAAATAGCTAGTAAGTGGCTTGGCTCTCCCACCCCAATAGCTGGCTTTTGGGATGTGGTTCTCCAACGTGCTTAAGTACCTAATATAAGGCTTCCAGAGGAGGAAGGCCTCTTTAAGCAAGAAGGTGCCAACTTTTCTATTTGGCTAATGGCAAAGTGTGAGGATAAGATTCTGTTGATCTTATAATTTTTTTTTTTTTTGTGTTTTCATTTGGAGAGGTTATTAGCTGGGAGTGGTACACTGCTGCTTCTAATTTAATATTTAAGTAGTTATTGAACAGGAGTTACCCCTCATGTGGCTTTCTGTTAGCCCAGCGTAGAGATTTCAATGAGATGATCAAGAACTTCCTTAGCCATCTGCCACTTTAAGAGAATGGAAGGTTCTTATGGCAAGTCAAAGTGTGTTATATGTGTTGTGCAGTCTTAGGGGAGATGCACAATTGAATCTTTAGAGGAGTCGAAAGTGTGTTATTTGTTGTGGGGTCTGGGTATGTCCATAAATAAGTTTTTTTTTCTCTGTATTCTTTCATTTTCTTTCAAAGAAGGCTTCCATTTAAAAAATGAGGAAGAGTTGCCTTGACTAGGCTATGAGAGGAAGTTAGATGTGGGAGGAAGATTTCATACAGAATGTTATTTTTAAATTTCTTTTCGAGCTAGAATATATTATTTGTCAGACCAGTATTCCGAGATCTAACTTGCAATACATCTTGCTTTTCTAGATGAACAAAAGTTGTTGCTTGAATGAACCTAGAGGCTTTTCTAGATGCCTTAGATAGATAGTATATGGCACAGTCTATCAATTGTCTTTTTCTTCAATATTCTTGTGATTTATATTCCTCCACAGAAATCATACGAATGTATATGTATAATTAGATCATGTGACCAAACATAAAGAAAAAAAAACTCAATATACCATTCAACTTGGCAGGTAAGCCAATATGAACTTTAAATTTTCATTTTTTTCAAATTAAACATCAAACTTTGGACTAGTATTACAGTTTCAACCTTCTAAGAGACTTCGTTCAAGGAGTCACATTCTCACAAGTATTTGAGGCGTTACCCATAGGGCACTTGGATAAAAATGATAAGAGTTGCTAGGAAACAAAGACACCCTAGTGAATTTTTGTTTCGTCCAAATTCATAGAGTTTTTTAATTTTTTTATACTCATTCAATAGTCTATCGTGATTATTGATTTGATTGAACTCAATTTTCTGCATTTGTTGTGGGAGTTTGGATATTCTTTGAAGTGGGATTGGAGTGAAATTTTTACATTGTGTTTCACCAATAATGGGTGAAAATTGTAACCGGTATTCTAGTATAATGTCCCAAGAAATGGAATCGAAAGCTTAGGGTCAAAGTCTATAAAAGTCAGAATTTTCAATCTTCCATTAAAGTGGCCATCTTTAGCAGTTTTTCTCTTGTGACAGCTTTAAATGAAGCACTGAAAGAAGAAATTCAGCATCTGAAAGTCTTGACTGGCCAAGCAATGCCAAACGGTAGATCAATTACAAACTTTGCTTCCTTTGGAGCCGGCCAACAGTTCTATGCTCCAAACAATCAAGCAGTGCATACTTTGTTAACTGCCCAACAGTTTCAGCAACTTCAAATACAATCCCAACAGCAGCAGCAACAGCAACAGCATTTTCAATACCAACAACTGCATCAGCTTCAGCAACAACAGGCAGGAGACATAAGAATGAAAGGGTCCGTATCTCCTCAAAGCTCAAAAGACTCTGTATCTGACACGAAGCCGCCTACCACTTGCTGAAGGATCTTCACGGCCAAGTACGTTGATAATAGTTTATTTTGTAAAGAAATGATATGGTTTACTGTCTGAGAACGTTGGTGCTAGAGTCAATTTTAGTTGCATTCAATACTTTAGATAGCACATTCCCTTCCTGTAAGCATCCATACATCTGCTTTCAAGCTTGCTCATTTGTTTTTTGAGGTTCATTTTATGTAGACGACAAAGTGGTAGATGGTTTGTTATTAGTTTTGTGGATATTATGTTGTTTCTATTTGTTATTACTTATCTGAAAAGCATGGATACGAATATGAGATATGACGAAATATTATTTTCTCCTTAAATCTAGGACAGGCACAAAACATGCTGCTTAAGCAGAAATTCAAAATCAACAAGTTTGTGTCTGGATATGTGACCAATGGTTACCATGTACCTTAGTGTTTGATATTTGTCGGAAATGGACAAGCTCTCTACATTGGAGTTGCGGTAACTTATTTATGAGGATTGCTTTTTATTTGGCTCTTGCTTATTCCTTTCTGATATGAGAGAATGATTCTTTGCTGTTTTCTTTTATTTGAGGCCTGCAAGAGAAATGTGGCTTTAGAGAGGAAATCAATTACCCGATTGAGAATTGATTTTGATCATGTTGGAAAATGGCATTTAAGTTTCTGGAAGTGCAAGTTAGGTCCTTCAAACTTAAAAGCCCAAATACATTTCCGGTCTTCGAAGCTTAGGGGCTGTTTGAGCTTTCAACATTTTGATTTTCTATTTAATATTTCAAGGATGGCTTAAATTGTGCAAAATACCTCTTTGGGGTTTATTTCAATTGTGTTTTATTTCTACCTTTCAACAATAAAATTTGTTTCCATGTACATATTTTGAAGCCAAATCCTTTACGAATATATCATTTAAAAATAAAGTAATAGTCTTGTTAAATAAAGGAAATTGTTTTAATTGGGATATATTTGTAAATAAGTCGGCTTTTGATAATAAACCATTTTGTTCAGAAACTTGATAATTGTTTTATTTTAAAGATATTTATATATATGTCAAGATCATGTATTGCAAGTTGAATGAGTGAGATTTAAGATAATTACAATTTTTTTTAAAAAAAAATCTTATTCAATTAATGTAGTTTTTTTCAAATACAAAAATTTGGATGTCCCAAGTCCATACGAATTAAAATAAATAACATTTTTTAGTTTATATTCACTCCACTTCTATATGAGCGGATAGACACTAATAGCTTCTTCAGAAAGGTAAGGAAAGGTAGAAAATTTTACTATAACTGTAAATAATTTTTTTATTTATTTTTCTATATATAAATTTTTTTATTTATATATCTTAATTGAGTAATTAAGAAAATCAGTGGTATTTCTTTGCAATTTTCTTTATGATTGAATCAATCTTTATTGCCAAAAAATGGCCTTAAAGTGGAAAACTCAAAAGAAACTTTGGCCTTTATTAATAAAAGATGTGGAATATGTAGGCTAATTAAACTAAAGATGTTAATAATGAATCAACGGTTTGGTTTATTGGTAAAAGATGAAGCTTTTTCCCTTTGAGCAGAAGAGTTCAAGGCAGGATCTCATTTATCCTCAAAGAATCCCACATCATTCTATATTACATATTTACATGACGGAGTAGCCTGGACCGCCACCTCCTTCCGGAACGCTCCACTCTATGTTTTGTTTTGGATCTTTAATATCACAAGCCTGCAAGAAAAGTGTCATTCATTACCAGCTCAACTATAGCATTCTTTTGTACCACGAAACCGTAGAATAATCTCTATTCTTACAGAAGTTACAACGTTATCCTAATATTTCCATAAACATTTCTATACTATCCATGGAGTAGAAATCCGTAATGACGACTCAAAAAGAAAATTGGGAACCCAACTCCACCATCCTGTTCTAATTATCCCCACATACTAAACAGAGACCTTTCAATGATTTTTTTCCCAATTTAATACTGCCTTCAGTTCCCCTACTCCTACAGCTCTTCGCTTGCCCCCCAAACACATAAACACATTCTTGATGAAGCTTCCCAGGGGTAAAAAGCTTAAAATGCATAACTAAAGCTGCATGCAGAAAAAGACAGTTCCCCTACATTCTTCCTGTCTGCATACTTAGGGAAAAGAATTCTCTCTTCCCTCCATCAATGAAGGCAGGAGCTAAAGATAGTTAACTGTAATTCATATGCACTGGACATTACCTTGCAATGAAGACAATTTTGAGCATTAATCTGCAACTTCATCTGGTCGTTGTCATCAGGTATATACCTACAATTCCACTCATGAATGAACACAATTAGAAATGATCAGATGAAAGTTACCGAGTACATGCCACAAACTTTAGTGCATATATGTATTACTCATATACGCGGGCAGGACAATATCTTGACTCTGGTGCAGCATATTCTTTCAAATTTACTTCCTTGGGAATCCTGGCGTCCCTTAAGCGAAGGTGAGCTGGCTGATCATGTTCATGATTTGTGTTGCTCCTATATGAACAAAAATGATTAACATATGTATAAACAAATTTTCAAACATTCATCAATAGTTGGAAACCAAATAAATATCAGAAAAAGTGAAAAATGCCACTTGCTGTCCACAGAACATATTATCTGGTCATTAACAAATATCATTGCAAAGACAACTCTGTGCCTTACTGGCACATTAACGTCCAAGACCACTGCATTTATCTTGATCAGCTAAGGCATTATACCACACACAGATACATTCAGTGAAAACCAAACAAGTGCCTCGCATAATCTACCTATATGTCCTCAATCGTTGAACAGAAACTACAAAAAGGAAGTTGTATGGTATAAAACCTGTGTAGTGAGGTTGGCACATCAAATGACAAAAGATTATCAGACTTTGGATAATCAATTGGAGTATGTAAACTTGCAACCTGCATAAATAACAAAGATCCGAAATTCAAAACAAAACACAATTTGATCATTATTATTACTTGGAAACTAGTACAATTGATGTTCAACGGTCAGTATTTAATTGGAATATATTTGCAATTGATAGATCTACATCCCCTCACCCCCACCAAAAAAAAAAAGAAAAAAAAAAGAAAGGCAGGCTCTTTTGATTAATGTCAGAATGGAGAAAGCCAAGAAAAGGACAAATTTGAGTGCTCAAAAACTAATGTTTCTTTATGACTAAGAAATAAGAAGCAAGGTTTTGAAATAAGAAATACTGACGTTTGTAGCTTCGTGGTCAGGTTTCCCATGCTTTAGTGTGAGAGGGGACCTTCCTTTAAGCACGTAGCTGCCGGCAGAAAAGAAAATGCAATGAAATAGTCACTGAACTTAGAGTACAAGAGATTTGAATAGTCTTCACACATAAAAAATAACAATATTAAGTGATTGTAAACAGCTGAAGGTGAGGACGAATACATACTGCTCCAGAGCACTTATTGTCAAGCCAGGGATAAGACCATGCTCAAATGCCTGCAACAATAATATCAGGAGACAGAAGATGGAATTACAACATTTAGTGAAAACTTAGTACTCAGTCTATTTTTACCTCTTAAACTTCTTAAATATATAAAAGTAAAAACAGATATGGAATTAAATATAATTATAAATATGCTCTAAAAAAACAAAGATGTGAAGACAAGAAAACAGATGCTTACAGGTCTATAGTTCCGAGCTCGATAAAGTTCTTCCCATATCCAACTACTTTGCAAACTATCCCAATACACATCCATTTTTAAGGCTCCATGAAGCGTGGCAAATGCAGCCTCAGCTGCCAGCATTCCTGTCAGAACATAGACATTTGAATATTAGATCCATTTAATACACAATTGATACTTTGAAGAACGGGATAAAAATAAAACTAGTGCAGTTGGTATTGTCATTAAAAGCAAGTAATTCACGAGACTAAATTAATGTAGTAATTGTACAGATATTTCTGTATTTACAAAAAACAATTCGTCAAGGGTGGAGACAAATGGCTGAGTTCAAGTAGACATTACAGCATTCAATTTAAAGCAAACCGAGTTTAGTTGAATCTGATGTAGAAAGAACACACGAGCTTCACAAAGTCCAGCCATATGGATATAGGATAAGAAAAGAAGATTACACTCCAACCTCAATAGAAAGTTTGCCACAGGAATCTTGATTAAAGAAATTTTTTATGTCCAAGAACTAGTTCTTGGCCTAACTATGCTAAACAAGAAGAGAAAGGATAAACAAAAAATCTGAATATCTGACATGCTTCTTAAGAAAATGTTTGGCTATACGATGAGTAATCACCAATCATGAAGAGGAAATACTTAACAGAGATTTTGAGCATAAAATCCTTATCCTTCAAGACGTCGGTATTATCACTCAACTTGACAGTAGTCAATAGCAAAACCAAAACAAAGAGACTGATTTTTACTTTTAAAAGAACTAAATATACATCAACACGTTAGGCAAAGTCTCTATTTGGTAAAAAAAATGTTATGTTAGTCAAAGATAATGTTGCCAGAAACTCGCACCAGAAAACATAAAAAAAACTGCTGTATTCAAAAACCAGAATCACAAGGCAAACAACCAATTTGAGAACTTCTTGAGGAGGAGGACACTAGAAGGCATAAGATATCAGTCTTTGATGGCTTATTACTTAATTAAGCTGTTTTTAAGACTGGAATTCAAGAAGATAAGAGAAGAGCTAATATACAGGAGGAAACAAGAGTTCTAGTCTTGGAGATATCTTGAACTTGGCTAAAGAAAGAAATACATTCAACAAAAAACAGAAAAGATCGCTTCCTCAGAATTTATATAGAATGACCTATTCTTAAGGAGTTTCAGATTTTATCAAACATGAGTTGCAAATCAGAGAATTTTGAGAAGTACCTGACTTCATTGCAGTATGCGTTCCCTTAATCTTGGGGACATTTAAAAAGCCAGCTGAACATCCAATAATTGCTCCTCCCGGGAAAACTGGATATGGAACAGACTGAAATTTAACTAGCATCATATTCCTATTTGATAGTATATGACAGTTGCTGAAAATA
Organism: Cucumis hystrix; assembly: GCA_025688845.1. Classification (NCBI taxonomy): domain Eukaryota; kingdom Viridiplantae; phylum Streptophyta; class Magnoliopsida; order Cucurbitales; family Cucurbitaceae; genus Cucumis; species Cucumis hystrix. The sequence goes on along the minus strand of CM046888.1, from coordinate 5,907,180 downwards.
AAAGTAGATAGATCCTTCCCTAGCAGATCATGACTCACGAATCACAAATGAGACGGCTGCAATTACTTGTAACTAACCATTTAAATTTATTGATAACACAATAACAACCTGTTTATGGATAACCATTCTTCTCTCCATTAACCTTAACTAACCAATATGATATTAAATATGTAAACAATAAAAAATAAACAACTTAGTTTGCATGTACTCAAAATATATATAATATTGCATGTTGATTTTGATTTTGATTTTGATTTTAATTTGCCCAATTCACAAAGCCTTTCAATGTAGTTCCGATGACAGATTTTTTTAAATTCTCAGTAGTATAAAGGTTGCACACCTGAAGACCGCCTTCATTTAATGTTCGAGCCCCATATTGCACAACTGTCCCACCTTCTAGAAGATCTTTGATGGCAGGATGGTGTTTTAATTTCTAACAGAAGCAAAAATCATGTCAAGCGAAACAAGATTTTTTAATGGGCTCAAAAAGGGATGCTTGGAAGGTGAGTGCTGTGCAAATAATACAATAAGAATATTATACCTGAAATTCTTCATAAGGATTCAAGAAAGGATTCTGATAGTTTAAAGCAACTACGAGGCCGATTGAAATCTGTTAAATCAAGAGAAGCTTGAGTTAGAAATAAAAGACACAAATAGCATATTGTTCACAAAGTCATATGCATATAAATTGCTTTGAAACCAAAAAAGATATCAGGGAAATACATGCCAATAAACCAAGTTGGTATGTTTCTAGGATACAGATACACATAAATAAAATGGTAAAGAAACAAACAAAGACATCAGTGAGGTAGAAACAAAAAACAGTATTCTTTGGCCATACAAATATTAAAAAACATTTTTACTCTTTGTGATTATGTTAGTATGTGACGTCTCATAGGGGTGCCTTTTACAAGAAGTTCTTTTATTCGCAATATATATAAACTTTTGTAGGACTTGGACTGGAATAATTTCATAACTCTTTGTTTCGGCTCTAATATATACCCGTATTAATAAATAAACAAATAACATGCAATCTTATTAACTAAAGAAATAACAACCAACTGTCCAAATAATCTTTTCTCATTTTTGTGTCTAGGTTTATAACACTAAAAAGGAAATGTATGTTAAAAGTTTTGATTTTTTGTTATGAGAATAACTACTAAAGAATACAAGGACATACAAAAAAACAAGCCCAAAAAAGAAAGGAGCACCCCCTATAAAAAGAGACTCCAACAACGCAAAATAACAGCTATAGAATGGTTACTAAAAACTTTTGAAATCAAAGCACACAAAGAAAATATACTATAACCCATCAATGTAAGTTTTTAGATTGATTTGTGATTCAACATGGTGCTTTGCCATAAGTTCTATGTTTGAAACTCTGGAATGTCTCTTCCAATTAATATTGATTTTCACATGCTCGGCCTAAAAACAAAATTTCAAATTCATAAGGGAGGAAGAATGCTAAAGTATTGGTATAATTAAATTTACTGTAACCTATCAACTTACACTTTTAAAGTGGTTTATATATACACACAATCACCGGCGGATTTAGTATAGGTCCAGGGGGCCGCTCGGTGTCACAATCGTAGCGTTTCAACCTTAAGACGGACGATTGTGCGGTACTTGTTCTAACTCGATGAACAAGTCAGTAGATCAAAATCAAAAAGTTGTGGGTAACGTCGACGTATGTCGTAACCTTCCTTAGCGTTCTTGGGAAATTTATTTATAAAACGCGGGAAAGAAAGAAATACATTGAAATAGACGTTACAATAAGCATTAAAGACTGTCAATTGCAAGGAAAAAGGGTTGCTTGCAAAGAGTACAATTAATGCTTGGGCGGGGATTCAACTGATATGCCTCCCCTATAGTACATTTTGAACATTTTCAGCTCTGGTAGGCTTGCATATGAAAATGCCGAAACGTCACACCCAAGCTTTATGACCTAATGAATGAAATGCAAATGCCTAAACTAAATATGGTGTTTAAAGATAAGATAAATGGGAGCTAATCGGAGCATATAACCAAAGGTAAACACACCTTGGAAAAATATGTCCGTGACACTCGGCCCCCCTCAACTTTATTGTCTTTATATAATATGTATAAAAAAACCAATTAATGTTTAATATTTGTAGACAGTTTAGTGGTAACTATGTTTGTCAGCCTCCCCTCCAACCAGAGTTCAAGTCTTACTTGTCTAGTTTTTTTTTCAAATTTTTATTTTTTCTCTAAGTTACAACTTGAAGCCCATCAATAAATTTTCTAGATCCGCCACTGCACACAATACAGATTTCATTTTTCCACAAAAAAAAAAAGAGAGCGAAAGATAAAGAAACAGATTTTATTGATAAATGAAATAAAAAGAGCTTATAAGGTTCCCATCACCTAAGGGTGTGTTACAGTTAATCCTGCCAATTGGAAATATATCTTATTGGGTGATTTAACATTAAAAAAAAATCTTATAATGGACAAGACAATGTATTACAATTTTTTTTTAAAAAAAGAAACATGTATTACCTGTCTATCCTTCATGTGGTACAAAAACGAGCCTCCATACGTCTTACGGTCCAAAGGCCAACCCAAAGTATGCAGCACAGCTCCTGGATCATGTTTGCCCTCGTCTATTTCCCACACCTGAGTGTACAATCAATCATCTAGTTGTAAACATTGATTTGGAAGTATGTACAGATACGAGAAATTACGTGGAACTCCAATATCATAAAATCCAAATCTGCAGAATTAGACTAGCACCTGGCGGTGAAGGGTGTGAACTTAACAATAATTAATCCTTACTTAACTTTTTTCTATTTGTTCCTTTTCTTCTTTTCCTTATTCAAACAGAAAAAAATCATTTATATGTGTAGTGTGACAAAGTAAAAGTTCTTAATTAATTTTTTGAGTAGCCAATCAAAAGCCGTTAAAGTTAAAGAAGAAATAAGGAGTTCCTTTTTCCTCTTTTTGATGCACAGAAATCTCTCTTGGAAGTAATATCAAGCTAGAGAACAACCCAACAATGGTAGAGCCCGGGCCTGAGAATTATATGTTAAACATTAAACTAACTGATGAGCCAAGCCCCAAACTTTCTGCCCTTTGGTTGCAATGCTAAAATACCTTTTTGTTTTTTGTTTTTCTTTTAGATGAAAAGTAGCAATTCCAAGCTTATCTCAATGGCAGGATGTTTCACAGACATCGTCAAAGGTATTAAACAGAGCAAAGGTCATAAACTGTCTAAGTAATCTCAACTACATATCCAGGCCAGGTAACAAAAATCTTATATCTTTCATAAGAATGTTCCATTTCACCTTACCAAATCTAGCCTTTAACACTACTCAAAGAAATATAGGGCAACATAGTTGTTTTCGTGAAATTAGAAGTCTGAAACATTAACGGATCAAATCTCTAATGGAAAAGAGACTGATATTCAGGGTACCTCTTTAACAGTTGGAACTAGGAAATAAAAAGTTGCTTAATAAAGTACTCACCTCTTTGATCCCCAAAGCATACGTCTGATGCTGAGCATTTACCTTCTTCCTCAAACTGTATTTTTTTATTAATTTCTGTTTCATCATATAAAAAGACAAAAGTGCAGATTGCATTAGATGGTAAAACTTAAAAGAATGAAAGTATGATCACATATAACTCAAGCAGAAGCATATTATTCGCGATACCTCTGATATTGATCCTCGACATCCCTCAGCCAGAAGCGTTATGCGCCCTATATAGAAGATAAAGGACACACATTAGTTTAAAGTTAGCATTGAAACAGAGAAATGAAAAAAGTGAGATAACCTCTCAGTTCTACACCAAGTTGATAATTATCCTTCTTTGAGCCATCTTTTGCTACTCCCATGTCATTAGTTCTAATGCCAATAACAGCGTCAGTTGTATCATATAACACCTGAAAAATTCACCATGTAATCTGAAGATATCATCATCCAAAACCTGATAAGCGAGAATGAGAAAGGACTTGAATGAATACCTCACTAGCAGCAAAGCCTGGATATATTTCTACCCCCAGCTCTTCAGCTTTCATTCCCATCCAACGAACTAACTCACTTAAACTACAAAAACAAGGAAGCATCCACAGGAATAATCTAATGGATTTTGGCAAGTGGGGGGTCTCTCTCCTAGTTACTGTACATCTCTTAGTTTTTTTAAATAGAAAAGAAAGCCGCACAAAGCATGACCACTTGGGTTGAGGGGGGTGAAGAAAATACAAAAGAAAAGTTCAATAAAAATACAAAAACTCCCCTCCCAAAATCAAATAAGAATACGAAATGTTATATCCCATGGGGAGTTGTAAATTTCTGATACTACAAAAATTATAAAAACAAATATGGCACGAGAAATGTAATGTCAAATCTTAACAATACTCCAAGACCTGTAAGGAAGCTTAAGCATACAATAACAATATGTGTGATTTATGAAAGAATAACAAGTGAAAAAGAAGTGCCAGTTGAAATAAAGAGCTCTGTTTTTAGTTCTTTGCCACAGGAGGATACCACTTCCTTTAAGGATATGATTAGCTATCTAGAAAGGTAGATTACCCTACTGATGGATATGTTTAGGGAGGAGGGCTTAATACAAAACACCCTTTCCTTTCTCTTTGATTAAATTGGTGTAGTCAGCTTATGGGAAACCACATAAAGATGCAAAGAATCTTAAGTTTTTTTTCTTCTTTTCTTCATTCATAAGAGTGAACATGGAGTTTTTACGTTCACTGATATACATTCAATCTACTAAATACAGGGAAATTATTCTCAATTAGAAGTGTGCAATCTAATCTGCATGCAGTTAAACTATCCCAAGGAACTATTCTATGTCATACACAGTATAAGGTAAAAGAAAATAGCATCGTATAAACTCATACATGGTCACTTAGACTAAGACTCAATTCAAAACATGATTAGCGAATACCTTATCACATAGTTTCCTTCATTATTAAAGGGACAGGGAAGTGAAAAGGCACGATTTTTTGTTAGAAACCAAAACTTATCAGAAGTCACAGGGACATTGATTGGTGCCTGCAAATAATTGGCAGCAAAGATTAATTCTTGAATAAAAAAAATCATCACCAGAAGTGTTGTTATGGTAAGTAAGGATCATCTGTTAATTCCAGATAGAAACTCGAAAATTAAATAAAAACAAGTTTATAACATTTACTAGTTGAAAATTCCTGAAGCAAAGTGTTTTTGAAATCTCAGAGATGCAAGAGTAGTTATTTTAGTTAGTCATTTAGAAACATGCAGATTTAAATAACAAACTAGCCTTCACTAGGAGCAAACGGAAGTACAAAAAGACCATACAAAAACTCAAGCCCACACACCTTGTGGAGTCAAAATTACAAAAGTGGGACTTCATTTTTTTAAAACAAAGGCCGTTCCAATAATTTTTAAGACTCAGAAAACCATTCAAGGAGCTATTAGTTTCTAAGCAAATCAGTTGGAGGTGTGTTTTATGTTAGAAAGAGAATTCATGTGGTATTTAGGGTAATGTTTGGAATACATTTCAAGTGTTTAATTTAAAAATTAAGTCATTTTGGAGAAATTGGAGTGTTTGACAGTGTACTTTAAATAATTTTTAGGGCAAATATCATTTGATGCCTAAACTTAGAAGTCGTATTAATTTAAATCCTGAACTTCGGGGGTTGCCTAATTTAAACTTCAAACTAATAGTCATATCAAATTAGACTCTGAACTTTTATAAGTGCATCAATTTAAGTTTTTAACTTTCATAAATACATCAATTTAAACCATCAAGTTTCATAAGTGTATCCAAATAAAACATAAATTGAGGGGGTTTTTTCCTCGCTTCTTCTTCGGGTTTTTCTTGTTCTTCTTCTGCTCTTTTATAATTGGAGGATTTAAATCGATACAATCATGAAAGTTCAAGGTTTAAATTGATACACTAATAAATCTACCATTGTCAAAGTTCAGAGGTTAATTTGATATAACTTTTAGTTTGCGGTTTAAATTGATACAACCTCAAAATTCAGAGTTTAAATCTACCATTGTTAGTTTATTAGTTTAAGGTTTAAATTGATACGACCCACAAAGTTTAGGGTTTAAATTGATATTTTCTATAGTTTTCATCAAAGGTGTTTAAATAAAAATGAATTTTTAAAAAACGTTTTTTTAAGTTAATCCAAACAGACCCTTAATAGATTGCTTTCAAGGAGCTTTTTCCTCTTTTTATTTGTGTTTCTGAAGATGGTTCTTCCTAGTTAGACCTTCAATTTTAAGGTTCGCGGACAGAAAGAGTATTTGGGTTTTTCAAAGGCAGAAGAACTCTTGGGACCATGTATTTGATTTCCTATATCTTCGGTTTAACTGAATTGCTATAAAAGAGAGAAAAACTAAGTAAAATAAACCTCATCCTCTTTCCATGTGGGGATTAGTTCATCCAATGCTCGGGGTTCAAAAACATTTCCGGAGAGGATGTGAGCGCCTGTTGAGAATCAATAGAAGAGTTAGAAGGTTCAATAAATCGAAAAGATTTCATAAGAATTGAGAAACATAAGTTTCCATGACGGCATAGGATAGACACTTAAAATTTCGCCAAGAAAATCCAATGCTGCTTCCCATGGGAATAAAACAAAAATAAATCATAGTTAATAACATCCAAATGAACTTCTCATTTCAATAATGATGAGGGGCAGCACGTTCATGAAATGAATCCCCTTTGAAGTATTGCATCGTTCCATCAACATTTCATTCAAAATCATCCCTCAGCTGTGCAACTGTCCTTCAGATGTTCCCTAAATCTTCTCCTACTCAACTGCTCATTCTCTAAAGTCCAAGAAGAAAGAGCACACATTGCTAAGTTCTAAAATACGTCTAAAATGCAAATTAAAATGGAACCCAGAACTTTCCCCCACCACTGTTGGAGGGCCTAGAATGGCTTGGCTGTCATGCACAACCTGATGAGACCAAGGGTCTCAAATTATTTCAAATTTCAAATTAACCCAAGCATGCAACAGAAGGGCACTAAAATTCAGATTATGAAGCAATTTGACATACTACGCATGTCCACAAATAGAGACAGAGAACAAATCAACAGTTAAACAACCAAATTATCCAAGAAACTGCAAATTAAAACACAATTGCACACACTTCACATCTACAATGGTCCATCTGAATATGAACAAGCAGCTTACCAACTTCAGCGCCTTTCTCCACTACACAAACCGATAAATCAACACCCTTTTCTTGACACATTTGCTTCAACCGAATCGCCGCAGATAACCCAGCAGGTCCGGCTCCAATGATGACAACATCATATTCTATAGACTCTCGTTCCGCCTCACTACTAAATCTCCTGACCATGTTCAAGCAACTCCAAACTTTTCCTCTTCTGTAACCTCTTAAATTATAGTATTTCAGCCGACTCCCATTAGTAAAAACGGGGTTAAATTCACCATGGCACCCGGAGAAGCTGGAATATCGATGCTGATGACAATGTGAGAAATACCCAGATGGAAATTTTGAAGGATTTGCCACATTTGGTTGTCTTTGAGTGAATTTGGAGATGAAAGGAGAGAATTGAGGTGGAGAAGTTGAGGCATTGGCGCGTAGGTAATAAATGGAAGAAGATGAAGTACAAAGCGATTTCTTAGGAGATTTGAATTTGGAGAGTGTAAAACGAAATTGAGGCATGATCGTTGAAGCACTGGAGGGATCAATGAAGAACTCTGAGAATTGAACTGGATTGAACGTTAATACAGAATGGCGAATGCCATGGGTTCTTGTACGGCAGATACGTGAACTAATTTTTTCTTTCTTTTATTTTAATAATTTGGATAAGCATGGATTAATTTGTCTCTGAATCATGATGATGATTCATATTTCATAACTATCCAATCCCAAAAATAAAAAATAAACAAAATTCTCTCTTTAATAGAAAGGAACTCAGCATGAGTATATCGAGGCTATTAGTGCAATATTGGGTCAATGGAACTCTCCACAAATCATTCTTTTTTGGTTAAACTACAAATTTAAATTTAAATTTAAGGTAAAATGTCCATTTTTATGAAACAATGGTAAGCTTATAATTTATAAATTTTTTATAAAATTTAAATTTAAATTTAAGGTAAAGCTTATAATTTATACAATCATGATTAATCTGGAAGATTAGATACCACCTCACAATTGTGTAAAAAAAGAATGGGATTGATGAAACAATGAAATATAACTAATTATACCAAAATTGCATCATTGAAACCATATAGAATCTGCTCACCACACAGCAGTTTCCTTCTTTCTTAACCAAAAAGAAACCAATATTATTTTGAACACATTTTAAAGATGGAGGTAGACACTAAACTTTTGTAACATGAAGGACACAATTGAAACCTGTCCACAAGCTCAAGAACATTATATTATAACTGCATATATCATACACTTTTTTCTGTCCTTCCTTTTCTTTAGAAAGAAAATGGAAACTTTATCAAAGGATCTAAAAATCCATTAAATACATATCAAAAACACATCGATAACCTCTAAAAAAATTAACAATATCAGAGCTAACAAATACATGATACAAATACACAGCAAGTCCTTCCGTGGGTGGTGAGGGGGGAGAGGGATGGCAAATGAGAGAAGCACTCGCAGTCAAAATTACACAAATTTTGGCTAATCAACATTATACCAACAGAGAATCTACATATCCAAACCTTTTCTCACTATGGAAATAAGAAACAAAAAAAAAATTGAAAATGAGGTAACTTAATTAGCTTTGTTTGCTCTATCTTTACATAACATGTGCCATTCCTGAAGGACTGCAGCTTGAAGAGCAAGATGTTCAACTTCTTCTGCAGTTAATTTTGACAACGTTGATGGCCCTTTACCGTTTTCCTGACCTTCTTTCTTCTTTCTTTCACCTTCGATGTCTTCGACTTCTTCTTCTTCTTCTTCTTCGTCATCTGATTTTGGGGTCTTTGGTGGAGGTTGGGCTGCTTTGAGCAAAGCTATCCGTTCCATTGATATCTTCAGCCTTTCAGCAGCAGCTACCTTGACTTCCTCTTCGGGCATGTACTCAACGCCTCCGTCAGTTATGTCATCTAACCAACCTTGAGGATCAGCTTCAATTTCCTTTGTAATTGATGCATCAGATGCTCGAACAACGAATTTGCATAGCATGGTTGTTGTCTCATCGCCCAGATCCACGTTTCTGCTTACTTCACTAGCTCCGAATATCATCATCCCCACGAATCCCCCATACCATGTTTTTGCAGCCAAACAAAGCTACAAGCATCAAATAGCAACAGATCAGTAATGGTTCCATGGCTACTCTATTTATTAGGTAAGTGTAAGCTTTGGGACGAATTAGCTTCATCTTCCCGAGTATAACATTTATATTCATCTTAATCTTCAGGTAACTGTTCAAGCATTATAAATTCAGCTCCCCTCAACCAGCACAAAGGAACAAAAAAATGCTCTAAAGTTAAACAAGTTAATTCAAAGTTGACAGCTAAAATCAAGGAACACCAGGAATCGAGTTAAACGAGGACGCTCAAAATGTACAGAGAAGGAAAGAGAAAATTATGTTCTTAGAAGCTTTGAGGAAGGGGTATTTAAACTAAATATTAACTATCTGTAGTTCGCCAACAGCACTATCAACTCTAATAAGAAGCAAGGCCACTAAGAGTCGAAATGGCAACTGAGCATGTCTTGGGTTGGGATGACAGAAAATTTTAATCTCCATGCATCCCACCTTATTTCCCGAATTCCTCTTTCTACACCATTCCCTGATTTTATTCTTATCCATCAAACCAAACACAATATTGGTTGACTATTCTAAACAGACTGTGTAACGTTTTTGTAGGTGCCAAACTAAGCTTGATTCAATAATATTGCCATCCCCCACCCAGCAGTTGTACTAAAAAAAAAAAATATTTCTGTAGGGTCTTTTTATTGGGACTTCCCTGTCAAATTCTTTTAGGCCACATACTACCACAGATAAGTGATAGCCAAAACTAACATTCCTATCTTCGAGAAAACTTAGCCCAAAGAACTCTTCCCAAAAATCATCGATTAAGACTTGCAATCTATGTTTTAAAAAACTAACGTCCCTTTTTCAAGACATGGAGACCATCACCAACGCAGGAAAAGAAAATAACAAATTGAAAAATATCATTCCCCTTTTTTAGGAAGCTTAGCATGTTGAAGCATATATATACTTGATCAAGACAACAACTTTCATTGAGAAAATAAAAGAAAGCCATGGCACAAAATCCCACAAAAAGCAACCCAATTAAAGAGAATTGCATAGAACCTCACCTGAAAACCAGCCAAAGTTCGAATAATATACGAGCAAACACTGTGGAAAGGCTTGCTGGACAAAGATTTCAATCCACTTAAAAAAGGAGATGCTCCATATTGCTGTGCAGCAGTAGCTTTGAAGCCAGTCCCCTCGTAGATATAAGTGCCAGTATATTCTACAATTGCAGGTAAGCTGGGCCATAGGCGGAAAAACTCAACAGGAGATATTCTATGTGGTGAGAGAAGATCAGTCAGCGGGATTTTGTAAGGAAAACACCTCAGAATCACAGGTTCCCCTAGCTCTGGCCTTAAGCTTCTCTTTTGTCTGATAATATGAGAATCTTCTTCTGTATAATCACCTTCGTAATCTCCAGCCCCACCACTTCCGTAGAAGGGGTAGTATAAGACTTGAACCCAAAGGGCACATCTCTCAAAATGTGAGACACCGACTGTTACACTGCACAGAACTGGATCCTGGAAAAGGGGGCAATTGCAGAGTGGTGAGAATGTGCTTCCTTAGGAAGCAAGGCAAAAGAGGGCAAGTGAGCAAATTTTTTGTAATATCAAGAGAGAAGTTAATAACACTTAATCCCGTAAGCAAAATAAGTTGTTATGCCATGACAATAAAGTATTTAAAACATTTCGTAGCATCCTCCTCTAACAAGCTAAAATTTTTGTTTCAACGTAGGCCTAATATTTGAATTAGTTTAGTATGGAGAATAAAAGATACTACTGCAACGTATTAGAGCTTACTCTCTTTCTCTAGTACCACATCTATTAACTTCAACCGCTTAATGCTAGGCTGCTAGCCTGTAGCTGACTCAAGCATTCTCACTCTTGATTAAAATTTCATAGGTGATTCTAATAGTTTCGATAAAAACCTAGAATTCCACTCAAGCATTATCACAATATATTCTTATTCAAGCGTAGATAGGATTTTAAACAACCAAAGCTAAAAGTAATTTAACAAGAAATATGAACATCAATAGTTCACATACTTTTTCTGTCACGTGACTGAAAGTTCACATTAACCACTAAAAAGAAAAAAAAAACAAGAAAAAATAAAATGAACAAAAGATAAAATGATTTATTACAAATGGGTACCTGTGACACGAGACTACGCAGCTGTCTCACTGCTTGAGGAGAACCATCCATGAAATATAATGCTCCAGACAACCCAACTCGAATATCCACCCGATTCAATTCAAGTTCGGTTAAATTTAGAACCTGCAATATGTCAATGGGCTCAATACATTCACACCTAGAAAGAACCAACCAAATATCTAACAGAAAGCAAAAGGAAGTGAACCATGAAAACATTTTTCAGATATTCCTTTATTCTTGATGGTAGAAATTGGGGATATTAATTTGAGTTTCTTCAGTTATAGCTCTTTCTAGGCTTTCGTGGGCTTTGATTTTCTACCGCCAAGCCAGTAGATATACAGCTCTTTCTTGGGATTTATGCTTTCATGTTTCTTCAAGCTAAGCCAATCCAGTCTTTATATATAACTTTTCAATCTGATTTTTCAAATCTGTTATGAGCATGCAAACTCCTGTCTCAAGGAGAACTTCCTATTTTTTATCAAAAGGAGAGAGTGTTGATGGGTAAGGATTGCCAGCAGTTAGTCTCGGTACCTAGTATGAAGTCTTGGCCAAAGCACCCATTGAAATATTATAGGAGATATTTGCATCGTAAGGTTTTGAGCGTGACTCCGCTTCTATAGGGTATAGCTCCATGCAGTGTTCTAGTGCTTGTCCTTTTTTATTGCCGACAATTTGGGTCGCTTCTTATAACGTTTGTAGATCTGTACAGTGTTTGTAGGCCAGATTGAAAGTTGGTTCGACCCAATGATACTATGTTTTGCTTCTCTACTATTGAACCCATGTTTATTAAGGGTATAGACATTGTCCCGATATATTATAGATTATTAACATAATATTTCCTTTAGAAAAAATCAAAGGAACCCAAATTAATAATTTCTATCCAGTAAACTGCAGTAACGAGAAGAGAAACATTTTTAACCTTCAAATGTAGAGTAATCCTTCCATCACTCGAGTTTGCCAAATGGTATGCTTCCACATAGCACGGATCACTACTGCCAGTCAAAGTAGTTGCAGTTGGAGGAACCTTGAGAAGAGTAGAATCAATTCCTTTTGTCAGCAAAAGAGTTAATTCACTAGGTTCTGGCCTCCAAAGCTCTAAAATAGCCTTGTGAACTAAACCTTCCAATTTTCTGTCCTGAGCTGCTGCTGCTTCGTAGAACTGCACAGTTAGTTTGTGATGGCTAAATGGGTAATCTCCTCTGGCTTCACTAACCCCAGCCCATCTGTAAATGATCATAACCAATTTCATTAAATAAAATTTTCACTCGATTAATTATTAAATAGAAAGAGACAAAGAATAGTATAACTGGAACAAAAATAAAAGGGAGATCCTAAACATTGAGCAGCATTTTGAAGCAAACAGATAATCAATTTTACATAAGACAAAGACCAGGCATAAAATAAAGATGTTTGTGACTACTGCGAGTACCCCAACTCACCTAGGACCACGTAAAGAAGCCTTTAAAAGATAGAAGTATAAAAATTACAAAACAAAAAATCTTCCATTAAAAATGTAAACAACTCCCTCAAAATAAGAAACTCTATTTTTTCATAAAGTACACCCAGAATCACATCCAACAACCTAGCCAAAGACCTAATAATCAGAGAAAACTCAATAGGAAACATTCAATGTTAATTTTTGGAAGAAACTTTTTTTTATTAAAGATATGAGGTATTAGAGTACATGGGGGCAAGAGAATTTTTATTTTGAAGAAAGTAAAAAGTTAGACCCATAGGCTTCCTAACAAAGTCCTCCTTTCCTTTATAGACAGCCAGACCACAAACAAGAACACTACTTTATCGCCCATCAGAAAAAAGGGAAAATCCCAATTCAATATTTCAAGAATAGAGAGAAAAGAGAGTGTCTCTAGAGGCTATCGTCATTTTTTTCCCTTTTTTAAATTTATAGAAAACAGACATTTCACTAAAATAATATATACTGACCTGCTTTCTGAATTGTTTGAAGCATACTTAATTCTCTGAAGTATTAAACGGCATTGGTGTTTGTTGACTGAATCTGCCAAGCCATTGCTTCGAAATTCTTCAAGTTCTTTAGTCAATAACTGGCCAGCCCTAGGGTGACGCGATCCTAATCGCTGAGCACACAAAAGCACTGCCTGAACATCTTGAAGTCTATTTGTTGTCTCCGCTGCTGAATCTACGTTGAATAGAACCTTGTGGATATTTGTGATGATGATGTTTAATGGATCATCAGGGTCGTCAGCTAGAAGGGGGTCCAAACCTTCAAGGTTAATATGCTCTGATATAGCCCAAAGAAGACGGGCACTTATTCTTGGGGTGTTTACCTGCCACATCATTAAATTGATGATAAGGAACCATTAAAAGCAAGGTCAATATATTTTACAAAGTAGAAAAGTGAGATATAACTAGCTGAAATACCTCACGTAAATCTTTCACAAGTTCACGTTGTAAGTTTTGCAGCCTTGTCTCATTCAAAATTTGATCTTGAGATGCCCCATCTTTGACTCTTTTTACTCCTCCTCTGGTATCATATATATGGCATAGTCTAACTAGCAATTTCAAGTAACAATCAATTGCATATGTGCGGCCATCACAATCCCACTTGACACAGGGCCTACAGACTTCAACAACCTCCAGTGCGGGCTCTGTCCAGTTTAGTGCTCCATAACCAGTTCCATAGGCTAAGGCTCCAATAACTCTGCTCTCCATCCCAGTGTTCTTCTGTTCAGGCAAAGGTAAAGATAACTGAAAGCAACTTTCCACCAATGAAGCAACTAATTCCTCCCTGAACAAGCCTTTACTAGTAACGGAATTAAGATCATCTCTAATTCTAGCATCTTCAAATAAAGACGCAATATCAGTTCCTGCAAGAGGCTTTTGACCTCTACGAACACTTTCCTTGGCAAAAAGGTCGACACAGAGAGCCGTACGGCAAATACATGCTAATGCGTGCATACGATCTGACTCTGCTCTCAAGTTTCTCACCATCAGAAGCAGTCTCTTAAACAATGAAACCTACTAACAGAAAGATATCATATTGTCAGGGTACAAGCCTACTCTGAAGGTCGATCTTAGATCTTGTAAAGATATTATCTAATACACCACAAAATGCAGATAAAAATAAAATAGATGAATATGAATACACATACCTGCATATGCAAATCCAGGAGGTGAAGATTGGTAACAACGGCCCGAACAATACTTTCTCTAGCAGAAGAAAATTCTTGCCTATCCCAGAGTGTAAGAATTGCTATGATCGACTGTGAAGCCCATTCAGGCTTCCCACCAGGCACATCAGCCAAGTACAACATATTAATCCCTACCTCAAAAATCAATGCCGGTTCCAACGATGAAGCTAAAAATGGCGCTAAATGGGTAACTACATCTGAGACTCCCACTAACCTCTCCGCACTTGAATCTGTAATGGCCCCATTGCCAGTAGAAGATTTCGAGAGCTTACTGATGACTTCGGCTGCCCCAGAAGCTACAGCCTTTACTGCATACACAATTGGAAACACAGTGGCCCTAAAGCTCTCCACGGGCAAAATCAAGGACCTCGCCATTAAGGCATTTCGCTTCTTCCAAACAAAGTCCGCCATTGATGAAATCCAATTGGACCTAATAGCAAGTGAATTTTCACTGTCCACCAACTTATCGCCTGCCAATCTACTCATTCTCTTCGAATCAAATTCCTGGAACAGCCTTCCGACTGACTCAAAGGCAACCTTCGAAACAGCATCCGACTTATCCAGCATGTTTTTCCCAATCCGCGACCACCAATTCGAGACCTTATCAAGCAGACTAACATTATTCTCACATAGAGTAACAAGATCATCCCTAGCAAGAATACACCCCAAAGTTTCAGTGATAGAGAACCTCAAATTATCACTAAGGGAATCAAAACAAGCAGAAATTTCTTTGTGTGAGTCAGTAATCAGCTTGGCAAGGCGGTAAGAAGGGATCGCAGCGAGAATTGAAACCCCGGCAGCGGTGACATCGGGGTCAGGAAAATCAAAATCAGTGCGAATGCCAGTGCACACAATGTCCCAAAGATCGGCAGTAAGACGCGTAGAGCGAATAAGGTCAAACGCAAGTTTCTTACAAACAGCAGAAGCAGGGGAGGCTACAATCTCCTCAACGGCGGACTTGGCAATAACCGAGATATCCCGGCCGGCGGCGGATTGCTGCAGGGCCTGGAGGAGAGCGCCGGATTGACGAAGGGCATCGTTGGAGCGAAGGTCGGCTTGGATCTGAGCAAAGAGAATGTCCATGAAGATATCCTCGGGATCCAAGGAGTACGAAACGAGAAACTTGAAGAATTACTCAGAGAAAATAGGGCCTGAGAAACCAGCATAAATTGAATTGGAGATTGTTGCGTGTTCGATGGAGAAGAGGAAGAAGAAATGGTAATGAAGGTTAAGCCGGAAGTTGGAGGTGGCAATGGCGAACGGACGTGGTTTCGATGACTGAGCTAATGGTCTCCGACGGAATTCGGGCTGCGGTAGTTTGTTTCAAAATTGTGGGCTAAGGCTATGAGTGAGCCCATTAGTCCTCTTAAGATGAAAATATAAATAAAATGTTTTCTCAATTGATATTTTCTAAACAAGTATGTATTCAAAACCATTCCTTAAGTATATTTTTATGACAATTACATTATATTTCTTTTCAAAACTCAATAATATGTGGAGTGGATTTTTAATCTTTCACCTATTTATCAATCTTATTGAGTTATACTTGTGTTGAGGGTTTATATAATAACAAAAAAAAAATACATAATCAAAAGGGTTTTTTAAAAAATATAACAAAAATACTAAAATATTTACCTGCCTACAGTGTGAAATACCAAAAATATGTCAGTCAAAAGACGATTAATCGACCACATACAAGCATAAACCGATCGTCTGCTACCGTCTAAACAATGGTTTAGATCATGATACATGATCATGTAATTCATTTTAAACAATGGGGAAAAATGCTTCAAATTTAAACGATTAGATAATAAACTCTAAGTGACGGCGAGAAAGCTTCGAACATAAATGATAGTATAATATAATCTAAACGATCGTATAAATCAAATACAGAGCTTCGGTCGTTTATGTCAAAATAAAGTAAATTAAGTATTCAATAGTGATAGGAAGAAATAGACTTATATCTTTATCTATCTCTATACACAATTCATTATATACGATAAATACAAAGAAAGATCCCTACATTGATCCTAGGTAAATTCATGATCATTTACAACAAGTGATTTAAGATGAATTCCACCTATATAAGGTATTTGTACATAACTCTCTTTTATGGCACCTTGTTAAAACATGTTTAATCCTTCAAATTGATGTAGTTAGGATGATTTTTTTATCAAATTGCTTTCGCTACATGATCATACACTATTTCAGAAGAATCATCCTTCGTCTAAATCTACAAGTTTGATACAAAATGATCTACAACTCCTTGAAAGCATTTTTAAATGTGCCCTCAATGAATACTATGATTTTTCATGACTTCTAAAAGACCAATACTCATCAAATGTCATTTGCATGTAGGAATCAGGTTGATGTTGTCTCATAACCATGCTAAATTGATTTGTTGAAGGCACAAAATCATTCCATGGAGAAGTTTGTGCTTTAACCAAGTTGGTCCCCAGACATCTAGGGACAACAATTCTACCTAAAATTTGCACGACCACGTTGGCACTATTGTTTCTATTTGTTGAGAAAAAATACTCTGTTTATAAATAAAGCTCCCACTATATTGAGAGCAACCACGCTAACAAATAACAACTAAACCAACTATTGAATAGCCAAATGCTTTTAAAATAAAGTTATTTACTTATAATTAACTTAATTGACTTGTTCACATTAGTGTGTTCCGAGTAACTTGGAAAAAATGGTTTTAAAATAAAATGTTTTTTTTTGAAGCACCTTTGACAAATTTAATCTACAGTACCTTACAACCTTAAAAAGGGCTAAGAAGAAGAATCGTTTTTTTGACTTCTTTACCCCTCAACAAATTCTAAATTTACAACATTATCGCACGTATTAATATCATTCCACACGTATTCATTGGTCATTCAAAAGAAAAAATGAGAAAAAAAACCGCACCACTTTCTGACTTGGTTCGTAATAAAATAATTATTTAATTTACTTTTCTAATTAATAAAATAATTACCAAAGGTTCTTTTTCCTAGCACTTAAATTGTTTTTAATTCAATTATAATTTACTAGAGTTTCAAATGTTTTAGAATACTGCTGTAGAAAGAAGTTTGTTCTATCATTTTTTCACGAACACATGTAACAAATACAATATTTCTCTAATATCGTACTCTCTCTACTTTTTATTTTTTAACTTTTATTCTTTCACTTGATTTTCTCCAGACACATCAAATTGATTACATATTAGTTTGATAGAAGCTCTACTATTTTTGAAGTTTTGTAACTATACTCGTCATCTAACATCATCAAACTATGTCGTTCAATTAGAAATAATCATTCTACAGTATATGGTAAAACTTTTAATTGATCAATAAGATATTAAAGTCTATTTGGTTGAGTTAAGAAAAAAAAATGTTTTTAAGAAACTCATTTTTGTTTAAACTTATTTTTATGAAAACGGTTTAGAATACACCTAAGAAAATTAGCTTCCAAACACTTTAATTTTTTTCAAAATAACTTATTTTTTAAATTAAACACTTAAAAATGTAATCCAAACACACCATACGTCACCTAAGTTGAACATTTGTGTAGCTTCAAGTTGTAAAAAATGTTAAATTGTTATATTTGTAATAGAATGTGTTATACCTTGAAAAATGCATTTTATTTCAAACACCAATCAAAGAAAAAATATTTTTCCATATTATCATATTATCAAACACCAATTAAATGTTTTACGTAAATTTTCTTTTTTTTCTTTTTAATATATGATCATTTTTTAAATTTTATTTGTTATCTATAATTTTTTATGGTAATTAAATAAAAAGATACTTTTTCTCCTTCAAAACGTAAAAAAATAGATGTTGATTTTCTTATTTTATATCATGTAAAAACTAAATAAGAGAAAATTGCAAAGTTAATTATCATTCAAAGTGTATATATATAAAGCAAATCAACTTCTAAAGCTATTATTGATAAACTATTTGCTATTCATTTAAAATTACGTTAATTATTTTTAAGAAAATGTTAATTTAATTACTATCCTCTCTTGTTGTAACTACAATTTATAATGGTATTATACAAAATGAAACATGTATTAATTTCACTATATCCATTTACATTAATTACAATTGTCAAAGCGATGTTAATAAATCACTTTTAATTACAATCGTCAAAGGGATGTTAATAAATAAAGTGATCATAAACTAAGGATGTTACAAAACTACATTTAATTTAATGTAGGTTTAATTTAAATGATTTCGATATTTTCACTTTAACTCAATTGTAATTTAATTTTAGCGTACCAAAATAATATTTACATTAATCTTATTATTAAATTGTAAAATAAATCTAATGAATAGTGTCTAATCTAAATTATCCAGAAAATTGTCGTGAATAGTAAAAATATGAAACAAATTACAAAATATAGCAACAAATTTAAATGGTACAATAAGTTTAATGGATTTTGGTATATTTGATAAATAGTTTCAATATTTTGTTATTTTTTTTAAAGTGTCTTATTATTCAAACTTTTATATATTAAAAAAAACACGTGCATTGCATGTGGTAAAAACACTCCTAGTATATAAAAGTGATAACATAGAGAAACTTTTTATTTCTATTTTGTCCTTTGCATAATTTGATTTTTGATTTACTACCTTAGTTTTATTGTAATGCATTTTTAATTAACTTTCTTGATTTTTCTAATTATTATGGGTTTTCAATGAATACATCTATCAACTAAAGTTGCATCCCTCGTTATCTCTCAATTAATTTAATTTATTAATTTATTTTGAATGCTATATAAATTTCTCTTCTTCCCTTCTATCACTCACATGTTCTCCTTCGTCTTCCTTGTGACTCATGTTCACACTTTCAATCATTATCTCTTTCAATATTGTTATGTAAGATAAAATCTAATGAAATTGTGAGCAATGAAATAAATCTATATAGAGGAGAATTTGGTGTAAAGTACTTTTGTGCTTTCTAACCAATGTATAGAGATGCAAGGAGGCCTCCGACAACACTATCAACTATATATCAGATAAACAATATTCTCACAATACTTACCATGTGCTACAACATTATTCGATCTATATATCTATATTTGATTAATTTAAATTTTGGTTATTTATGAGCATTATATTTTGAATTTGATAGACTTCTTTTTTCATCATTTGATTTGATTTATATCATTTCATTCTTTATTCTTTTATTTTCTTTCTTTTACTTTATTTTTAATGAAGAAAAATATGTTTAGTTATATTATGGTTGCCCACTAATTTCTTCTTTGTTTATATAATTTTTGTAGTTCTATAGTTGTATATTCATTATAAATTTATGTTGTTATATAGGTTTTTATCTATTCTCCAGCTAAAATTTAATTGTCCAACGTGGTTACCTCATTATCATAGTAGATTTGGATTTAATAATCTATTTTGCATATATATATAGAAGCTAAAGATATCTTTTATAATTAGTTTTTAGATTGTTGCACTGTAAATTTGTTAATTTTGTATTGACTCAATAACAAATTTAGTTCCTACAATTTAGACATAGTTTATGAAAAAATATCTTAAATTTGAGCTTATAATTTTATTAGATAATAATCATGGATAGGTACAATCAAAATAACACAAAATTTTCAAGCAAAATAACAAGGAGATGTTTCCGCCCATCAACTATATAAAAAAAAAAATATCATGCAAATGTTTAATTTCTAAGCTATGTACAATTTAAATTTTTTAAATAGATATTTTGTGATTATTTTTTATTTTGTATAAATTTATATTATATAATTAGAAATATTTTTGGAAAATGGTCAAAAGTAGAATATCTTAAAAACAAAAATCAAAATTATATATATATTTTTACTTTAAATTAAAAAGTTAACATTTTTACTAATAATTATCACTGTTTTAAAATTACAATTAAAATTAAAATTTTCACTTTCGCTGTGTTATTTCTGGTAGTTTAAAGTGCATTGCATAAGAAAATTGTGACGTAAATTGCATTTCCGAGAGGAATGAAGGAGAGGCCAAAAAGGTTATACCGTCTTGGATGGAATCATTAAGGAAGAAGACTCCAAAGTCGCAAGCCCAAGAGAAATACTCCAAAGTCGGAGAGCTAAGGAAGAAAGGGAAGATTGACTCAAGAGGAGGGGAGTCTTTCAAATCTGATTTTCATATTCTCTTTGCGGTCAGTAAACCCATATTGATTGATCACCGCGCCGTGGGTTTCCCCTTTCACTCCTTCGGATGTGCCCTTTATTCATTGATGGTTTATGCGTGGCCAACTTTTAATTTTAGTGTAGAAATAATTCTCAAGAAAATACAACTAAGATACTCGAAGATTCAAATTTTAGAGCTGAATCGCAAGGATGGATTATATGATTTTCTATCTGTTCTTTATTTTTTCAAGAGTTTCAAATGTGTTTTTAGGTGCTTGACATTAATAATAAATAAATACAAATCTAACCTGGAGACTCCATTCGATATGGAGTGTTAGGGTTTCATATGTTGACAAAATCCTTGTTGTTATTATAAGTAACATGTATACAGTCAAGTTTAGCAGTTTAATCATAGCCAAACACATGTTTAGCTAGGTTAGTGCTTATGTGTGTATCATTATACTGTTAATGCAGGAATGTGAAGATTGAATATAGGCAATTGAAAGAGAAGGTGAGGGAATACAACAAGATAGAGATGCATAGTTATGGTAACATTTTTGCAAAAATTAACAAGTTGGAGCATGGTAAGAGTGCGTTTGAATTATCTATGGAAAAAAAAATAATTTTCAAGAATACATTTTCTTTTAAACACATTATTTAAAATGAGTGTAAAATTTAATCACTCACATATTTGGTTAGATCTTTCTAGAGATGTATACATACTTTTGTTTAAAAACCTATTTTCTCAAAATTTTGGTTTTGAGTGTTTTCTTTAAAATGAATTATTTTTAAATCTCATTTTTTAAATTAAAACATGTATTTTGAAAAGTTATCAAACACTTCAATTTTTTAAAATGAATTTTTTTCAAATTTAAACACCTTAGAAGGTAATTCAAAAACATCATAAGTCGGATGTGAGTTACAAAACCAAATAGTTAATTTTCCTGTCTTATTCTATTCTTAAATGAACCCTTTTAAAAATAAGACATTGTAAAAATGGTGGGTTTTGCAGAATTCAAGTGGAAAGCAAGAGGCAGAACCAATGAACATTAACACCAAAGCTTAAATGGCCAATAGAGTTTGATACTTTAGCCTTTATAGCATCACACTATGCATTAAGGAAATGTAATGTTGTGTCATGTTTTGGAGAATGTATAGCATTGTATTGGTGTCTTGTTTACACTTTGTATAAATAAGTCAGCTGTTTTGAAAGGTACTTTTGCAGTGCTTTTGTTTGCATTCTCCTTTCAAATAAGGGAAGACAATAAAAATATATCTTCTTGTTTTCCTAATGTTTTAGTATGCTTCCTTTTATCCATGTTTTTGAAACTTTCCTTCAAATTGTTGAGCTTCTAGTGCCGAAGCACTAACACATTTGTTGTTCTAAAATTTATTGAGCTATTTAGTTATATTCTTACTTTAGTTGAATAGAATAACTTTAGGTTAAATTTACATTCAAACTTAATTTTACTTTAATCATTGATGTATGTATGTACATGTGTAAACAATATCTTATGATATTGTATTATCTTATTAAATATGCTGTGAAGTTGGTGTAACATTTTACTTGATTGTACTTTTTTTTAAAAAAAAAGAACTTTGTTCCCTTGTTTGAAAATTTATGACTAATTCCTAAATCTTAATTCCGTCACATTGCACTTTAGGAAGAATTTAAGCTATTTAAAGAGAAACGAAAAGCTCAGTTTCTCAACCAAATTTAGTTTATAAAGGAGTAGAAGGAGATACACTAAATTTGGCTAATTTTTTGGGGTGTCGTTATTTTGTTAATTCTTTTACCAAAGTTATGAAAAATTAGATAGAAATTGTTGTAATCGATTATTTATAATCATCATTTTGTAAACAATAATCAGTCGTGTATTAGCAATCAATTTATACAATTAATCGTGCTATAATTTTTCAAACACAACTAATATCTATTCATGCTCCTTGTACTTGGAGTGTATTCTTTATTAATTTAAATACTTTAAATTTATCCACAATACACGTCAATAACTAAAATTTCATAAAACTCAAATTTTAAATATCAAAATCTTGATGAGTATCTATAAGTTAAAAAATATAATTTGTAATAATATTAGAAATTTGGGATGAGTAATCTAAGTTGTTCGTGTTTTCGATGTTGGAATACCCCTGGTGGTTTGAATAAAAAAATGTCTTTAAACTTTTAAAAGTCAAAAAATGTCCTTAAACTTTCTAAAAGGGTTAAAAAATACCATTTTCCGTTAGTCTTTTAAAAATAGAAATTTTTTTAAAATAGTAGATTTTACAAAATAATTACAACCTATAGCAAATTCTATCACTGATAGTCATTGATATGCTATAGTGATAGAATCCAAAATTTTGCTATAGTTTGTAAATATTTTAATTTATTTTGCTATTTTTAAAAATGCCCCTTTAAAAATTTGGATGAAAACCGTTAAAATTTTGTTTAAAAAATACTTGTGAATTATTAAAAAATTTCATAAATATCCTTTGAGTTTAAAAAAAAAATTAATGTTTTTTTATTAACCTAATCTTTACACCAAATTTTTTAGCACTTAAAATAAAAACCAAAATTTTAAATTTCTATCGATATGTCAATATTTCGTTTTTACATTTATATGGGTTTGATATCAATAGAATAGGTGAATCAATATTTTCACCACATCCTAAGAAAATCCATGAATCACATAAAATAAACACCAATTAACACTAACTATAAAAATTGATTGTGTTTGTGATCAATTAGTATGTGTTAATAGTCAAATAAAATTAATACTATGATTTTAACTTAAAATTAGGCTTTTAATTTAGTTGTTGAGAAAATTTTTATAAAATTGAAATCAATGGGAGTGTTTTTTATTTATTTTTTAAGTTTAAGAGTATTTAGGAAACATTTTCAATAGTTAAGGGTATTTTTAAAATAAAATTTAAAAATAACAATAAGAGTATTTTTTTTAATTATTTTTAAAAATTTAATAGCATTTTTTAAACATTTGAAAGTTTAGAATTATCTTTTACCCAAACTACAATTTCTTTATAATTTAACTAAATATTGTAATGTGTGTTAATATTTTAATTTTAATTACTATATTTGAAATTCTTTCTTTTAAATTAGTTATATTCTTTACTCCTACATACACATAAATTCTGAATTAAAATTTAAAAATGTAATTTGCAACAGCCTTAACCCTAAGGGGCCGTTTGGGGGAAGGGTTATCACTATTGGGTTAAGGTTATGGTAACCCGACTTGTTTTAGATTTATCATAACCCATCTTCTTTCTCTTTCTTCTTTCTTAACCCCTCTTCCCTCTCTTTTTCTTTCTCAATCATTCTTCAACTCCCCATAAACCTACCTTTTCAACTCCTCATAATCCTATATTTTCAACTTCCATAATTTTATTATTTCATTTTTTTTAAAAAAAATTACTATTTTATTTATCAAATGTCATTTATTTTTAATTAATTTAATAAACTTAAAAGAATATTATTTTTATTTTATTTTATTTACGAAATTAATTTTAATTAAATACTAATTATGATTAGTTTACGCATTTAGTCATTGTATTAAACTTTTTTTTAACTTTATTATTTCATGTTTTTATTCGTTTTTCACCTTTCAAATATTTATCTAAACTATTTCTGATAAATTTAAGTTAAATAAATTTCTAAAAAAATGAATTTTATTAAATTTATAAAAAATCAAAACAAAATCAAATTAGACGATTTAATATTAAATTAAATAACTTTTGAATCCTTAAATAACCTAAAAATGTATATATATTAAAACAATCATTTTAATGGCGAAATTTGATTTAAGATTTATTTGAATTAAATTTTGAATCTAAATTTTTTTACCAAATTATTCTCCTACTTTTCAAAATGTACATTTTTCTCTCTCTTTTTTCTTCCTTATTTTTACATCTTTCATTGATTCATTATAATTTTTTATCATTTTTTGTTGCTCTGGAACCACAATCCTCTAATTTAAAAAAAGAAAAAAAACATAATGTTTAGATAAGAAGAAAACTAAGATTGTTTTATCTTTAAAATAAAAATAGTAATTTATTCAACTGTAACGATTACTTAAAAAAAAAAGGTGAAAATTTCATGTCGTATTTAAAGAAATTAAGCTAAATTGTTTTGCGAAAACTATGACGATTTGGTAAATTAAATATACAAAAATTGTGTATTTGAGTTAGAATATGAATTTTTTTAAAAAAAATTAATAATTTATTTGTACGTAACAATTACGTCAAAAAGTTAAAAATTGACGTCGTATTTAAAAAATGACTGAAAAATGTTTTACGAAAATAGAACATTTCGAAAAATTAATTATACAAAATCTATGTATTTGATTTAGAATACAAATTTCTTTAAAAAATCAATAAATTATTCGCACGTAATGATTACATAAAAAATGTTGGAAATAGACGCACATTTAAAGAAACTACTGAAAATTAATTTAAGAAAATATGATTAAATTTGTGTTGGATTTAGAATACGAATTTAAAAAAAAAGTGTATAAGAAAATAAATTTCATAACACTATCTACATAACTTTTCCTTCAGACACATCTTATCATAACCACCCCATAACCCTTTTCCTCCAAACACATTTTATTATAATAACCTCATAACTCTTCCTACATAACTCTTACCCCAAACACATATTATCATAACACTAATTTTATCATAACACTAACCCTCCATAGCCCAACCATTTCCCCAAACACACCATAAATATTTACTTGGTTGAACAAAAAAAATGACAAAACAATGGGAGTAATGAACTCATAAAATAATTCGGGTCGACCCGGACCATAGAAAGCTCCAGATCCAAACCCGCAATTTTATTAAAAAAAAAAGAAAAGAAAAAAAAGATTCAATTTCTCTTTTCTTTTTAAATTTAAGCTTCATTTTTATTCTATTGTTATAATAAAACCCTCCTTTCCACCTTCTCTCTCATTTCAAATTTCTTCACTTCTTTCTTCTCTAACGGCTAACACACACTCTCTCTGCTGTCTCTCTCCTCTCCCCTTCTCTCTCGCTCTCTTGTCTTCTTCGTCTTCCTCAAAATCTTCACTCTTCCTATCTCTCAATTTCCGTTTCTCTCAAATGAAGCACTTCATGCAGCCAAGAAACCCTATCTTGCGAGATACCCATCTCACCGATCCACCGCCATCTTCTTCTCCTAGCCCTAACGGCGCCGGAATCAAGGGCGGCAGACCCCCTCGGAAACCCAAGTCGACTTCTAAAGAAAATGCTCCACCATCAGATCCCAACTCCATGGTTTCCGATTCCAAACCCTCGCCGGCTAAGTTGAAGAGCCCGCTTCCACCTAGGCCTCCCTCTTCTAACCCACTTAAGCGGAAGCTTAGTATGGAGACCGTTCCTGAGAATTCCATCCCTGGGTTGTCTGATTCCGGTGTGAAGGTACTTTACGTTGTCTGATTATGGGGGCTTTGGTTTTTTTTTTTTTTTTGAGTGGGGAAATTACAGTTTGAGTTTCAGATTACTGGTGTTCTCTGTAGCTTTAATAAGCTATTAGGAGGAAATGCTTCTGTTTCTTGTTCAGTTTGTATGTCTTTTGGGATCTCAGACATGAGTTCTGTTGTTGAGAACTTGAAGGTTTGTACTGTAGTTCCTAGTGCTATGGTTTATTTGTGGCTTGTTTTGAGAAAATATTCTATATTGTGTTTGCTCAGACGAGGGTTATGAGTGTCTGTATGAGGAGAGATAGTGTACTCTCAATTTAAGAGGATTTGTTGCTCTAGATCCCAAGTTCAAGTTTGGAATTTTTGCCTAGTGTGAATTATGTCTGTGATTTTCAGGTGGTAGTGCGCATGAGGCCGCCGTGCAAGGACAGAGATGAAGGGGATAATATAGTACAAAATGTTACCGGTGATTCTTTGTCAATTAATGGGCAGACGTTTACTTTTGATGCTGTTGCTGACACAGAGGCAACACAGGCATGATCTCTAGTGAACTCTGTTGTAGGTCTTTGATGGACATGGGATGATATGGGCGGGCGAATGTTTAACTTTTGTCTATTATGTTTGCAGCTTGATATCTTCCAGCTTGTAGGAGAGCCTCTTGTTGAAAATTGTATGGCAGGTTTCAACAGTTCTGTATTTGCATATGGGCAAGTATGTTGCATCTCTTCATCCACCCTTCTCTTTCCTGAATTTTATGATATTTATTTTGCATCCTAAATGCCTATGTACTAATTGAACTAGACGGGAAGCGGGAAGACATATACCATGTGGGGTCCAGCCAATGCTTTGTCTGATGACAATTTATTAAGTGAACAAAAGGGCTTAACTCCCCGTGTTTTTGAACGACTCTTTGCTCGTATAAAAGAGGTGGGTTTAGAAGTTTAAGTTCTTAAGACTCTCAAAGTTACACATTCTTTAATCTTTGTTTAAAATTGCAGGAAGAAGTGAAACATGCTGACAAGTTACTCAAGTATCAGTGTTACTGCTCTCTTCTCGAGGTTGGACAACAGTTGCCTTCCCCAGTATGATCTTCATATTGTATCTATGAATTCATTTAAATTCACTGGAAAAACTTTGTTGCAGATTTACAATGAGCAAATCACTGATTTATTGGATCCAAATCAGAGAAACCTCCAGGTTATTCTTGATGCGCCCCCCCCCCCCCCCCCCCCCCCCCAAATAATAAGATGAAAGAGAAGAATAGATAACAAAATGTTGTTCTTGTTCTATTTCCTGAAATATGAAAAACTAATTTGGTCCTCTGTTGAATCATCTCACAGATTAGAGAAGATGTAAAATCTGGTGTTTATGTTGAAAATTTAACAGAAGAGTGTGTATCCACAATGGCAGACATTACTCGGCTTCTAATGAAGGTTTTTATCTTCCTCGTGCTAATATGTTCACCTAAGTGCTGCAACCGTTCTACTAAAAAAAAGTAGTTGCAGTTGTCTAAAATGTCCATACATAATTCATATGCTATCCTTTATATTTTGAATATTGCAATTTTGTAGATTAGTGAAACTGAATTCAGTATGCAGTTGAAATCATGAGCTCAAAATTAATCATCATGTTTTGGACCTTGTTAAGTGAAATTAGTTCCTATTACTAAAGCATGAAAAAAGCTAAACTTTTATAAAGATTAAAAAATGTTTGACACTTTAAAGTCTTGATTTGTGTCATAGACTTCTTAAAGCATGAAGTCTTGTCATCCTCATCATGATATTGTGAAAAATTGCCTTTAATAGTTCATGGTTTCCACTGTTCTTCCTTTTCATGGTTAACCTTTTAAAATGAATTGGATACAGTTTTAAACACCATCTTTATAATCCTGATAATTGTGCAGGGTTTATCAAATAGGAGGACTGGTGCAACTAGTGTTAACTCTGAGAGTTCGCGGTCACATACTGTTTTTACCTGTGTTGTTGAATCCCGATCCAAGGTAATATGGTATTATTGGATTAAAGTAAAAATAAATAAATAAGAGAAGTAAAGAAGATGGGCCTGTAACAACTAACAGCTGTGGGCACTGTCAGAAAAAGGCAATGAATTTGTAAATCAGCGTACAGATAGTTCAATTGTTCAGGATGGAAAAGCATGAGTATCACGTTTCTATATTCAAGGGACTAGTACTTGTAAAATTTAGGCTCACAATCATTTTATTGTGCAGAGAATGGCAGATGGTTTAAGTAGCTTTAAAACAAGTAGAATAAATCTTGTTGATTTAGCTGGTTCCGAGAGACAGAAGGTAACAGGTGCAGCTGGGGAGCGCTTGAAGGAAGCAGGCAATATCAACAGATCACTCTCACAACTCGGGTAACGAATGGAAACTAGCAAGAGATATTTCAAATTTCATTTAAGCAGTGATCTTTCCAATAATTTTTTTCTTTATTTATTTTGTAATGTTAATTAATTGGCTAATTATGTATCAGAATGCTTGTTGATATCAAATAAATGTTAGAAACAACATGGCTCCTGAAAATTTTAAATAATGCATACAAGTTTTAGGCAGATAAAGAAAATTATTTTTGCATACAGAAGTCTACATGTCCACTTAGGAGGTCCCTTGATGAGAGTCCTCTTTTCCCATCTTATTGAGAAAATGATTGTGGTACAGGAATCTTATTAATATTCTTGCCGAGATTTCTCAAACTGGAAAACAAAGGCACATCCCGTACAGAGATTCCAGACTCACTTTTTTATTGCAAGAATCTCTCGGAGGAAATGCAAAGTTAGCGATGGTTTGTGCCATTTCTCCATCACAAAGGTAAATATAATATTGTGCAGGGCTGGCTCCTCTTACCTCTAAGATTCTTTTTTCTTCTTGAAATGAAAATTTATTTGGATTGTTTTTGCAGCTGCAAGAGTGAAAGTTTTAGCACCTTGAGGTTTGCCCAACGTGCCAAAGCTATAAAGAACAAAGCTGTTGTTAATGAAGTTATGCAAGATGACGTGAATCACTTGCGTGAAGTGATACGGCAGCTCAGGGTACAGTTTTTGTTTTTATTATTTAGCATTTTTTCATGTACTGTTTGTACTTTTTGAGTTATAATTTGTGAATATGACTAAACTGAGATGTTTAACAGGATGAACTACACCGACTTAAGTCAAATGGAAATAGTTTAAATGACACAAATGGAGGTCACTCTGCAGCATGGATCCGCAGAAGTTTAAGTCTACTAAAATCTAGCATAAGTCGTCCCATGGCATTACCTCATGTGGATGATGATGGTGATGAAGAAATGGAAATTGATGAGGAAGCTGTTGAAAAGCTCTGTGATCAACTGGACAAACAAAATACAGGTTTGGAGGCTAGTGAAGGAAAGCAAGCTGAAACTGTTCAATCAGGTTCCTCAATTGCCTTGGAAGGAATGCAGTTAACTAAGTTTCAGCCTTGTGCTTCTGGAAGTGAATCTAGAAAGGAAAATTCTGATGATACAGATGTAAATATGGAAGACGAAACATCTGCACAAGATGAGGTTATGATTATTGGTTCAACAGAAGAGCCTGTTTACAATACCCCAGTATGTTCTGTTGCCAATGTGCCAAACCATGGTAACCTGGAAACAGAAAATCAAAGGATAACAGACTTGTGTGACCAAATTCTCATAGATGAATCCTCAGACAATATTACTATGAACTCTTCAATGGAGAGAGTGAAAAGTGGAGAACTAAAAATTTCAGGAGATATCCCCTTGTGTACATCCTCTGAACCTCTCAGTGGATTTCAGGCTACCAAGTGTGAATTAAATACACCCAACAATTCCTCAAACGGGATTCTTAGTTGTGTTTCTCCTCCAGGCCTCAGCATTGTTCCTTGTGATGTGTCCCCAGTTCTCAAATCCCCTACTCCAAGCATTTCACCTAGAATCAATGAAAGCAGGAAAAGCTTGAGGACTTCAACGATGTTGTCTGCTTCACAGAAAGATCTTCAGGCTGAGACTAAGCTAGGCTTAGATCATCTGCAAAAATCATGTGAGAAGTCCTTAAAAAGGGGCTCCGCTAATGTATCATCCCTGTTGCCTACTCAGAGTAAAAATGCTGGTGTAACAACAGAACAGTTGGCTGCAAGCATCCGCAATGGGCTTGAAATTATTGATAGTTGCCGTCAGAGTTCAGCATTGAGAAGGTCCTCATTCAGATTTTCATATAAACCTGCAGAAAAGGTTAATGTGCCAATTAACAAAATTGATGTTGGTGTGCAAACATCTTGCGATGATGAGGCTGCTCGTGAAAACCTTGTTATGTGCACTAGTTGCAAAATTAGAAAGCAGCTGGAGGTTAGAGAGGAGGATAGCAGTTCAGATCTTCAATTAGTACCTGTGGATGGTACAGACTCTGCTGAGAAATCCAGGATACAAGTTCCTAAAGTATGTCAAGTTGAAATTCTATGTTTTTCCAGCTGCTTGGTGTATATGTTGCTAATAATTCTTGTTGTTCTGCAGGCAGTTGAGAAAGTTCTTGCTGGAGCTATTAGAAGAGAAATGGCACTTGAAGAGTACTGCAACAAGCAAGCATTTGATATAAGTCAACTCAACCGTTTGGTATGTTCCTTCATAATTTGCCTGGATGTATTTAATCCTCTATACCTGCTTGCCAGGGTCTCTTTATTTAGCTTGACTTTGCTTGGCCACTTTCACAGGTACAACAGTACAAGCATGAAAGAGAATGCAATGCTGTGCTTGGGCAAGCTAGGGAGGACAAAATTCTTCGCCTTGAGAGCCTCATGGATGGTGTTTTACCGACCGAGGAGTTCATGGAGGAGGAACTGTTGTCCCTCACACATGAGCATAAGGTCCAAGTTTTTCTATATTAGAGATATTTGCACTTATGATTATTTCATCTCTAACTTTGGTGTGTACAGATTTTGAAGGAAAAATATGAAAATCACCCTGAAGTCCTACAGAAACGAATGGAGTTGAAAAAAGTTCAAGATGAATTGCAAAGCTACAGGAATTTCTATGACTTGGGTGAGAGGGAAGTGCTAATGGAAGAGATTCAGGATTTAAGAAGTCAGCTGCAATACTACATTGATTCACCCTCTGCATCCTTGCGAAAGCAAAATTCTATCTTACAATTGACTTATTCTGAGCCTACCGGTGCTCCACCTCTTGGTGCAATTCCTGAATCAACAGAAGAAAGTGCTGAGGAGAAAATTGAGCAGGAGAGAGCTCGTTGGACTGAGGAGGAGAGCAAATGGATCTCTCTTGCCGAAGAACTCAGAAGTGAACTTGAAGCAAGCAGGTTGTTAGCAGATAAAAGAAAACGAGAGTTTGAAGCTGAGAAGAAATGTGCTGAAGAGTTGGAGGAAGCTATGCAAATGGCTATGGCAGGGCATGCACGGTTGCTGGAACAATATGCAGACTTGGAAGAAAAGCACATGCAATTGCTTTTACGACATAGAAAGATACAGGATGGAATTGTGGATGTAAAAAGGGCAGCTTCTAGAGCAGGAGTGAAAGGAGCAGAGTCCAAGTTTATAAATGCCCTTGCTGCTGAAATTTCAGCACTTAAAGTTGAAAGAGAGCGAGAAAGGCGCTATCTAAGAGATGAGAACAAGGGACTTCAAGCTCAATTAAGAGATACTGCTGAAGCTGTGCAGGCTGCAGGTGAATTGCTTGTGCGGCTAAAAGAAGCAGAGGAAGGAGTTTCTGCTGCTCAGGTCAGTTAAAAAATGATGTAGATTGTTTTGCAATATCGTGATATTGTTATCACTTATCAGTTTGCATTCTTTTGTTCCATAGCATGCAAGCACAAGTTTGACAGCCCTCATTCTGAAGTTAAAAATGAAATATTTAATGGAAAAGTTAGTACTGTTTGCTTTAGAGTATAAGGTCGTCCAACTTTGAGTTTAACATAAAATTTCTTGATATATATACTCGTTCTAAAGTTGGTGCAGAAAATGGAATTCAACTAGTTAAGGAAAGGTACCCTAGACCAGAAAAATCTCTATCCCCACATGTTGAATTCAAAAAAGTTTAGTTCTATTTGTTTTGGAGAGGAGTTCTTTAACAAAGGTTGTCCAATTTTGGTTTGAACATAAAATTATTTATTGATTTAAATGGTTATAACAGGAGGAATGGGGATGGGTGGCACAAAGATCACAATCCACACATATCACTTGAATCAAAATCTTGACAGTTTTGATTAAAAAAACTTGTTTGTTTGCAAGATTTACGTATCCTATTTAGTTCTAGACAAGGTAAATTGATATAGCTTTATTTTGGTACCTTTCTGTTAGTATTTGCCAATTAACATCTGACTGCTCAATATATAGATCCTGGCATGTTGCTCGTTCTCATGCAACTGACACTTTGTATATAAATCTTGAACTTCTCTTTTTTAGTTGGCTATTTTCAGACAAAGGATATGTTTTTTGTATATGCTTGAACTGTTGAAAATATCCATATTTTTGTGTGTCAAGCAGCCTACATTGAATGAAAATGTGGATATTTTTGTGATTATATAGTTCCTATCACAGCTAACATATTGATAACTAAATTTTGGTCCAACTGCTTTTGATGATATCTGCAGATGCGAGCAATTGAAGCTGAGCAAGAAGCTGAGAAGGCCTACAAACAGATTGAAAAATTGAAGCAAAAACATGAGAAGGAAATCAGCACACTCAATGCTCTCATGGCAGATTCTCGTTTACCAAAGGAAGCAATACAACCTGCTTATGATGATGAAAGCAAAGCCAAATACGACATGGATGAATCCCACGATCAGCGTTGGAGAGAGGAATTTGAGCCATTCTACAATGGCGAAGATGGTGAGCTACCAAAACTCTCAGAACCATCCTGGTTCTCTGGATATGATAGATGCAACATATAATAGGATGAAAACATTATGGCAGTGCAACCATATACATGTCACCCGTAAATTCTCCATTATATATAGTTGTTGAATGTAACACTCTTTCTTGGTGTTAGCACTAGCTATTACTACTGATTATGAGGAGAACTGCATGCTAGTTCCCTTGATTGTTTGTATTCAAATTCACATTGTGGAAGCTCATAAGAGTGAGAAATGAATTGTAGAATTTTTTTCATCCTCTCTCTCCCTACCAAATTCTTGTCTCTTAGTTTGGGAAATGTGTATGTGTTGACATATTATGAATAATGTCAAACCTTCCACCAAACTTTTAGAAGCAGAAAACTCCTTGTGTTAATTCTTTGCATTTACTTTTACATATTGTTGCATTATGTTCTTTTTCATATTAGCTTATTAAATATTGCGTAATATTTTATTTGTCAAGCAGAGAAATCTTGAGAAAAAAATTTTATTTTGTATTTGAACTTGCAAAATTCATTGTCATTCTGACACATATTGTCAGCTTGTTGACAAAAAAAATACAGGGGGGGGGGGGGGAAGGTTACTTAGATTATTCACCATGCAATTTTCTGCTCTCCATTAAAGGTTAAAGATATTCTTCCCAAGGTGTGGCTAATAGGTCGCTATAAATGGATCCCAAAATTTGTGGTGTTGAAACAAAATGGATAATGATGGACCCCAAAAGGCAAAGGAGCAGAGATAACATAGTTTTGTGAAAAATAAAAGGATTTCAGATAATGTTTAGAGTTTGGGCATAAAAATAGGAGAGCCAGTCATCATGAGTTCATTTACTTTGGGGTGGGAATGAGAATAGGAATTATGGGAAAATCTGCACATTCATTGTTGTATTCTCAATCCCTCTTGGAAGAAGAAAGGGAAAGAGAAAAAAAGGTGTTAGAAAATGGAGCTGTTTGTCATTTATTTGTTTGGTTTTGTTGTCAAATAGATAGGAGGCAATGTTCAGAAGGATCAGATAAATATGTCTGTGAAACCTAACAGCCAGTTAGTTCATTGGCAATTCTCTTCCCCATATCAGAGCAGACCATTTAATTTAATGCCATGGAGACCATAAAACAAGATGCTTGTGCCTTTGTCCCTTTTTTCTCTCTCTATGAAGGACCATTTCCATTTCTTTCTCTTTATCTCTGACCAATTCTACTTCACCATTAAAACTCAAGAAATAGACTTTTTTAGAGGTGTTTGGGACTTCAACCTAGTAATTATAGTTAGTGATTATTATAATTTATGAGTTATAATAATATATGTTTTGGGTGCAAACTATTTTTTTTGGAGTTACTTGTTCGTGTTTGAAGTGCAAATTATTTTATTTTCGATAGAAAATAGTGAACATTGTAACAGAACGGGAAAGAAAATATGAGTAGGAAATACTATAACAAGGAAAATTTTGAAATAGAAATGTTGTAATTAGGAAAATTTTGAAATAGAAATGTTGTAATTAGGCCTCTCATCCCTAGCCATCCATCTATCCTTTCATCTCCAATTTGGAACTCAAAATTTTCATTTAATTTAATGCCCTTTTTCTCTCTCTCTCTCTATGAGAGTAGGAACAACTGACCCATCATAATTTAAAGATGGAAATGGATTTGAAAGTGACAATTGGGAGACAATACCAGCCATGTGATAGTGAGAGAGAGATGAAACTTTCAAGAGAGGGGGTGGGAAGGGGAGGGGAGGGGGCTGCTATTTGTTTGGTCCCAGTTAGTGATGGTAGTTTCGTCATTCAGTGAAAAGAAATTATTTAACGTGGCTGCCACACGACACAATCCGTTTTCATCGGATGCATGGTTGAACTATAATTTTTCATCTTTCTCACACATCCAACCACGTAAAATTTCCAATTAAAGTTGTTCCAACCCATCAAATGAATTTTCCATAGTGATAGAATGGAAAAGATACACAAAACTTTAAGAAAAATATCATCCAATGTTGCACCTACCACAATGTATTTTTCTAGGTATTGCTCAACCTACTAAGTATCTCACCACAATTTGTTTATCGAGCCATACGAAACATTGAACATAGGATCTAACCAAAAAGCAAATTTTTTAATTAGTTTCGCTCATATCTCTAATGGTATTACAAAGGGTAAAGTTCTCTATCTCATGAGGGGCTGCTTGGCCATCACAATTCTTGATTGTCCCACAAAGAAAGAAATAGGGGAAATGTTTACGCGTTATGCCTTCCTGTGTCCCATTGTCTGTTGTGTTTGAATTGTGGATTACATCTCAAGGACAGTGCTTGCAGCTGAAGCAATAATAACCCCAAGGAACAAAAGATTGGGTAAAAAATTTGATTCCAAAATCAAAGTAAAATGAGTTATTTCGATGAAAGGAATTGACATATAAATATATAAAGGTGAAAAAAAAGGTCTTTGTTCCAATCATGGTTAGGTGAAGCATTCATTCTACACAAATAATAACAATAATAATCCCATCAACCTTACTTGCTTTCTATAGGCCCCTCTTTGCAATTATCAAACCTTTTATCCCATCTTCTTTTAGTTCTCTAAAAAATTACCTCCACAAGATACATAGTTTCTTTTAAAAAATATCTATTCGTGTACGAATTTTATTTGCCGAAATGCTTAATTTCTAGACAAATTGCTAAAACCGTCCCTGAAGCATGGTGATAATTGCAATTACACTCTTAAAAGTCTAAACTCTCAAATTAAACCTTCAAATTATAAAAATTGAACCGTCAAACTCATACAATTTCTTCAATTATATTAGTTTGAGGGTTCACTTTTTAGACCATATATTTTCGAACACTCAATTTTTTGCATGCATTGAAACTATTGAGCACATTTTAGAATGCTTTTCGCAACTTACCCTTCACTTTTTTATATGAATTATTTAACTAAACTTTGATATTATATTCTGTTCAATAGTTTGCTAGACAAAATATCTTGATGGACAAATATTTGAAGCCATAGACAAGTCATATTCTTGTCAAATACTTGAAGTATTAGGGACTGAACTGAAATTAATACCAACCTTAAGGGGTTCTTTTTTTTTTTTTTTCAAACAATTTTCTTGAGCTTAATTAAAACATATAGTAATACTAAACTAATATGAATTTTTTTTTTAAAAAAAAATTAAAGTCCAATCTTATGGAGAATAAGAAGAGACAGATTACATCCAATCACTCACCTTCATTATGTTTTGCCTACAAATAATGTGTAAGTTAGTAGAATAATCCATTACTCTTCTTCTTTTGTTTTTAATTTCATGTGTCATTGTCTATATGATACTCAAAATCTATCATTAACCTAACAATATCTTGGCTGAAGTAATTAGAAGGGATCAAAATGATTTTTTTATTGACTTTAATCACTTTTTTTTTATAAAAAATAAATTAATTCAATTCAATTTAATTTGGGTTAATTTGGTTTATATTGCTAAATCTTTCCTTGTTGACTTCTAATCCCAATTATGATTCTAATTGTAATCATCTTTGAGATTGTTTATGTTTTGTTTGTTGCCTTTAGCTGGAATAATTTTCCATTTTTTAACCCTTATAATAATTGCCTATTTTGGTTTTTAATTAAAAGAAGAAGAAAAAAAAGTAAAACAGAATGGTTGGTGCTTGTTTGATCAAATTATTTATTTATTGATCGGGTTAAAATACGTGTCTATTTGACTTTTAAACCTTAGAAAGTGGTACTTAAATCGTGTTCGAAGTTTCAAATTTGTGTACTTGTTTTTTTTAAGACGAATTATTTATTATAATTGTTAAGTTGATAATTAAATTTTAAATTTCGTATCTAATAAGCTATTAACTCATATTTTTAAAAATTTATTGGTATAAAGTTGGACTTAGAAACTTAATTTCGTAATGAATGAGTAATTCTTTTCTTTTCTTTTTTCTTTTTTATAAAAAACTAATTAGTCAGAAATTTACTAAACGAAATAGACAAAACTTGAAAATTTAGAAATTAAATTTATAACTTCAAATTCACTATTCACAATTTGGAGAAGGATAAATATTTTGTTAACTTTACCTTTTTCAACGATTCTCCTCTTTAAAATTATAGAAGTATGTATACATATTCATATATATATATTTTGAGTTCAAAAATATCTGAAATTGAGAGATTCAAATCTCTATCATCTCAATCAAAAATATCAAAAATATAAACTTTAATGATGAAACGAGCTATATTCAAGTTGACAATTTGCTCAAATACTAATGAGATAGAACCTTGTGAATGTCCAAAAATAAAAAGAGGTAAAGAGAGACAAAGATGGTACCTTTAAACCATTAGAAAAAGGAGACAAATCCTTTGGTGAAAAAAAGGGTAAAATATCTACCAAAGAAAAAGAAACAGTATATGAAATGAATCCATCAACATCATAACCCCCCACTATATATATATGATATTGATTTCTTCTTCAACTTATCCATTTAATTAATAAATAATTTATTTTTTTTTCTTTGGTTTTAGTTTGTGAAGTAGTTAAGAGGCTTTTAACTGATGCCAACCTGTGCAATGAAAGCTCCATTGAAAGAAAGAAAGAAAGAAAGAGAGAAAAGGTGTATTTAGCTGTAATTTGGTAGATAACAATATTATTCAAAGTGGCTTTGGATTCCAGTTAAGAGAACAACCTTTTTTTTCTTTGTCAATATAAAATTTAAGTATAATTATTTGTTTATTTATTTATATATTTAAATATATATATATATATATATATAAAATAAACAGTGTTATGATTTTGATTATTTTGGAGTTTAAGAGTTTGAAAAACGTCCCCACAGAACAGCTGGTTTCAAGTAAGAATCTATTTTTCCCCACAAGTTACGCGATTTAACTTAACATAATATCAATCCTCGAAATGGGTCCCCTCCAACTTCAATCAAACCCCTCCCCTTTTCCAGCTAATTCTTGATAGCAACTCTTTCTAACAACTCACATATCTCATGCATTCATCTTTCTTCTATCTCCCCATCTCCATTACTCGAGTTTACTTTAATGTTCGATCATATAACCCCGTTCCATGTTGATTTGCTAGTTTCCTTTCTACGCTTTTCTCATAACTGCCCTAATTCCATGAAAATGAGGTTTGTCTGGCTTTCTCATAATAATCGTTAGATGTTGATTCGGAAACAGATATGTTTTTCTTAATAACCATTATTTTCTCACGTTGCAACGGCTATAACAAGACTAGAAGGATAAAAAGAGATTTGTTTGGTTGACTCGTAATAACCACTTGGATGAATCAATTTGTACGTCTCAGTATCAAAAAAAGAGAAGTTACCATACCATTTATATTATGACGGTTAAAATGAGACTCGAATGAGAGATTTGTCTGAAAGGAACAATGATAACATTTATTATTTATGAGTAGTGGTAGTAATGCACAAGGGTTGGATTGAATGTCAGAACTTTTCAATCTTTTCCAACACTACTTTTACAATGGCTATTTAAAGCATAAATGTGGTCTAATAAAAATTGAGGCCACCACCAGTTTTTTTTTTTCTTTTCTCTTTTTGCTGCCAATTAGTTCTAGCATTATACATAATGGAATTCTTGAAAGAATTCTCCAAAAGAATGAGTGGCTGGTACATAATTTTTCATAAAGAAACAAAAAGAAAAAAAGAGAATATTTCTTCTATTTTCTCCAAAAAAAAAATTTAAAAGGAATTGAATCCCTCTCTATGTACAAAAGCCTCTCTCGCCTTGGGGGGGCCGCAATGGAATTCATCAGTTTTTTGTTCTTCAGTCTTTTACAATTCACTTTTCATTTCATCTGTGCACCATAGAAGTTTTGGATTCAGTATAAACATTCAAACAAAACAGTTTCCAATTTCAGTTTAATGATCTAATATGTCCCAAATAGCTACGAATTCTGTTGTTTATATTACCATTAGCATTCTGCAGTTGGTTTTGTCCATAACCCATTTGAACTACTGTGTGGAGTTCATCTTCCCAGAACTTTGAAATCTGTATATCAATTTAGAGATGATCTTTAGACTATGATGTAAAGAGAGATTAGTTTCATCACTTTCAGGAAACAGATTAGCAATTTACTTGAATTCCATTCACGACTTCGTTGTACCCGTTCGGCATTTGCCCGCTTAGATTTCTTTGCATCACATCATTTGCTGAGGCAACTGAGAATTGCTTCTCTGTCCCATTAGGAATGCCAGTATGAAGAGGAGTCACGTGAATAGATTGATAATCATATGCAAATTGGGGTACAGATGAATCCATAGGGTAAACCGTATGCGATGAGGAACCAGGACCTTTGAAGATCTGAAATATGTAGCAAATCACACCAGATTAGTTATAATCTCAAGAGTTTCACTAGATTATGAAGTAAAAAAGATGTTTTACTTTTCACTTACATCCTTTGGCACAAGAGTTTCCATGTTAAAATCCATCCTTGGATTAACAGTTGCCAATTTCATTGAAAGAAACTGCATCAAATCCAACACAACTCAGAAAACTATATACATATACATACAGAATGTGACAGATCTTATGAATATTCGGTGATTACCTCAACTTGACGCTGCAAAGACTGAACATAGTTTATAATTTCATCAAGCATGACTGCCTTTCCAGTAACCTGTTGTAAAAAATCCAACTCTAACTTTAGAACTACCTTTACGCTTAAA
The DNA here is from genome assembly GCA_025688845.1 of Cucumis hystrix. NCBI lineage: Eukaryota > Viridiplantae > Streptophyta > Magnoliopsida > Cucurbitales > Cucurbitaceae > Cucumis > Cucumis hystrix. Next base: position 5,867,546 of record CM046888.1, on the reverse strand, counting down.
ATTTTCAAATTCAGACTGCAGAATTGTAAATTCCAAGCACCTTATTGCAACCGGGAACAAGATCCTGAAGAAACTTCATTCGTTTGCTGATTTTCTCGCGTCGGACCTGCACAAACAACAACAAAAAGAAGCAACTGTAAGCATTTAAATCAGATTGGAGAGCAAAAGGCGGAATATATAGAGTATTGGTGCTTTAATTCGTACTCTTTCAGCCAAACTGTGGCTATCTGTAGCTTGACCTCTTCTAGCTCTAACATGGATATAATCCTTTGGAGGCTCAGGAGGCTTTGAACTATCATTGTTTTGTTTCTGATTTGCATCTCCTGAAGATTTTGCCTCTGCCTTTCCTTTTGCACCATCAATCTCTTTCTTAGTAACTTCATCTGGTTTGATTTTCTTTCCATTTGATTCATGGTTCTCTACTGCAGCCTGAAACAAGAATATGCATTGCCATTTTTAGTTTCCACTCAATTTTGAAAAGGAGATATAACCAATAGACTTAAAATTTGTAAATATATTTACCTTCACATCTTTTGCTTGACCAGTTTGAACTGATTTCCTTTTCCTAGTGTTGGTTTCAACTTTACCTTTTAAACCCAATTCCCCAACTGGAATCTGCTCTGAAACCGAAGATCCCTCCCGCGAATCACCAGCATTTTCGGGAGTCGAAGACCTCGAAAACCTGTTCAATACTTTCTTGTTAGGGATTGGCATTGAATTCCCTTTTTGAACTGGGCTTTGATCGCCTTCTTGAACCCCCATTTGAGGGGATCCAATTCCACCAATGTTAAAGGATTTGTTACTTGAAACTCTGGATAACTTTCCAGATTCCACTCCAGCTCCAGCCATTGATCTGTTACTCAATTCTTGAGTTTCATTAGACCCCAATTGCCCATTCAATCCCCCAAGATTCCTGTTCCCAAAACAAGAAAATCTCGCAGCCCTCTCAGCAAAACCAGGATCAGTCGAAAATGGGGCAAGATTTTGGCGATGGGGAATCAAATTCCCTCTGATCTGAGACTCCATGATCGAGGATAAATTAAGCTTGGGAGGAGAATTCAAAGGCGTATTGTAACAAGAAGTGTTCGTACTATTGTTATTCGTTCCACCAATGTAAGAATGAGGCGAAATCTCACCAGAATTGCAAATACTCCCCAGCCTTCCAATCAATTCTCGCATCATCATGTTATCTCCACCGCCACCGCCACCACCGATAATGTGAGAATTCGCCGGAGAAGACACAATCGAACTTAAAGTAGACTCAAAGAGATCGCTATGATCCATCGAATTTTCCCAATTGGGATTCAACAACACCCCACTTGAATTCAGCTCATTAGGTTGGATTTCCATCCCATAAAAACTGCATCCACCATCATTCATGAAGAATTCCTTCTCCATATCAACGAATTACAAAAAATTCAGACAAAATATCGAAACCCCAGATGAAGAATTGTGATAAAAATCAAAGAATCAACCAAAAACACACCCTACCCAGAAACTTTCACTGCAAGAAAAAGAGAAAAGGAGAAAGAAGAATGGCAGGAGAGAAACTTTTGGCAAGTGAAATTGAAGAAGCAACAATAATGGAAATGATTTATTTGTTAGTTAGTGGGCTCAAAGTGAAGAAGAAGAAGAAGATTAAAAAGCAAAAAAGAGAAAAGCAAAGCAAAGCAAAAACAGAGGAAAGAGAGAGAGTTGGAGTGTGAAATGTGGGGGAGTGGAGGGGAAGCAACATAGATAAAGGGGAAGGAAATGTCTGTTTGACTTTTTTAAAAAAAAAAAAAAACGGAAGAAGAAAATAAAATCCTTTTTTCCTTCTCTCTTTGAAAGTGCTTCAAACAAAAATAAAAGAGAGATATTAAAATAATGTTAATCAATTCATAATTTAATGTTACTTAGTTGTGTTCCTATATGAAATTTTATTTGAAATTGACATTAGAATATGCATGCAAATAGCCAAACATAACAACCCATATATTAAATAATATAATTATATATCATTTTTAGTCCAATTCACAATTTCGTCTCTATACTTTGATTTGTAATAACTCAATTTGTAACAAATTAGTATTACTTCTCTTCTAATGTAAATATTAGTAATAAAATTTAATAAATCCTCTTCTTTTACGCAAGTTTTATGGATATAAAATTGTTTTCTTAATTAACTTAAGACATCGATCTATGTTTTCTTTTTGAAGATTGAGATTCAAATATTTTTCATAATTTTAATTTGTTGGTAGTGGAGTAGATCAATGATCAATTATTATTGAACAAATTAATAATTTGATATTTTACTTTTGCAATTATTGAATTACAAAAATACCTACTCTAACCTTTGTTTTAACTAGAAAAGGGTGACATATTAAATTGGATCGTTGTTGTATTATTGGGTTCATAACATGTTTATAATTTGAAGTAATTTCCATTCAATTCATCAAGATTTTAGCCGATAATGTTGTTGAGATATTGTGTTAGCAAATATCAACCTTCACTTTGTATCATACACCTTAGCGTAATTTTATGTCTACTAATTTCTAAAAAAAAAAAAAATAGAAGATACCTTTTATTTTTAGAAAATAAAGTGCATCAATTAAAATTTGATACATAAATCGATTTTTTTTGTATTTATATAAAAAGAAAAAGAGTTTTCTCAAATATAGAAAAAATCAACCAACCATTTACATTCCCTAAAACAAAATCATTAAACACAAAATTCATTACATTGATTTTTCTACCTACTATTCTAACTTTTTTACAACTTCCCAACAAAAAAGTGTGTGTACATTTCTTCCAACATACACAATATAGTGTATTCTTCCAATATTGGGCTTTGTCCAAACAAGATTTAAGCCCAAATACCCAATTGGTCAGTTGTATAACTTTTGGAATTTTGAATTTTTATTAAATATTTAATTTCGAACACACATAAATAAATATATATATACACACACATATACCCATTGGACGAATGTTTGATATCTAATGATTCCGACATTTTTCTACCTCTCTTGTCACCTTACAAAATTATTATTTGTAATTTTATACGTCAAAACACACTTAATTTTTAAAGTTCACTTGTAATTAAACTATTGAAAAGAAGACACGTTTTAAAATGATCAATTATTATAAGTTTTTCCTTAACTATACCTTCATATTATTATGGTTCTTTTTATTCGAATGTGTGGTCATGAATCATTTATATATCTTCGATCCTTCTATTTGAATGCTACACTTAGTACTTAATTTTCAAAATATATGTTGTAACATTAACAATGGTGCAACTATTTGAAATAGTTTTTGTCATTATTAATCTCCAGTAAATTATTAGAGAGAAAAAACTTCTTTTGGTCATGTTTTTATTTTAAGAAACGTTGAAAACATTGTTGAAGAATAAAAATAAATAAAACTTGTAAAATTCAGGCCAAAATATATACTCCAACTTGGTTGTTATATTTAATTTGTATATTAAAAAATTGGGTTTTATATTGTCCACTCGTTTCATAAGGGTTATTAAATTAAATATTTTGATGTGGTCTATTGTATTTGTATGGTTTAGTTCAAATGTTCATAATAGGATTTTAGGGTAACTTACCTTTGTTTTTAATCAAATTTTTACTACTTTTAATGTTTGATTAATCCTTAGTTTTTCAAATACTTCATTTAAAATGCTTATATCCTACTATTTTTCTATAAAGTTTTGGGGGGAAAATATTACAGTATAGACTTGTTAAATTTCAACAGATATTTTTATGTTCATAAACAAATAATTGAAGGCTAAGTTATATGTATAATACGGTTAGGGTTTTTGTCACACCCTAAACTGCACTGCGACCAAAAGGTTGAAGTAGTGGGAATAGGATTCAAGTTAGTTACAACCTTAAAATTTTCTTATCGCAAATCTTATTCTCAACTCTTTTTAAACTATTAACACTATTCAAAACGCAATGGTGGTCAATGTAACGTCAAGCAAAATAAATACAAACCAAACACATATACTTTATTAATAACAGGTGTTTCATACATTATTACAATATTTTGACCAAATAACCAATGCTTGACCATTTCCAAAACGCCTTGAATCACCTCACTGCAAATCCTTCAACATTCTTCTTACTTGGCCTAAACGCCTGATCCTAAAAGATAGGTTTGTAAAACGTAAGTCTAAAAGACTTAGTGGGGTTTTATGAAAACATTTCGTAATACCTTTTCATAATCATTTCGCAAAAATAATATCAAATTGTTTAAACATACCTACAAATCATTTCATTTCGCACAAACTTTTCTTTATGTTTAACAAATCATTTCATTTCGCCAATGGTCTCGAATCATTTTCTACGTTTAGTCTTATTACCTCGCGTTTAGACTACTATATCATCAACATTCGAGAACATACTGATTCGTCATTGTTGCTCAGATTGTTAAACTTTATACGCTCCTTTCAACACATAAACTAGTTTATTATCACCATGTAGCCCGTACACCTCATGGTGGCTTTGACTCTTTATGTGTACATAAAAGTTAACATCATCTCAAAGAAACAACTAATGGTTTGAAAACCATTTTATAGTATTGAAATCATAATCATCAAATCGGAAGTTTAACATTATAAATCATGCTTAATAACTTTTCATAGAAATCTTTTTAAAACATTTTCATTTGAATTCTTCTTTCAAATCAGTAAACATAATCATAATAAAGTTTTTAACATAAATTAATTTGAGAGAAAAGCACTCACAAAATTTTACTAAACCAGAAGCACTTCAACATTTCAACAAAACTCTCATCATCCCCTCCTTAGTTACCCAAATCCTCTTGTAAAATAGTCTTTAAACTAACTTAGTCATGCATAAACATTTCTCAGTTTGTCAGCTCCGGCTTAAAACTTTATACGTGTAAATTTAATATTCAACTTAGTCATGCTTAAATCTTTAATCTTACATGTTAACCCCTGTCAAATCAAATTTGACATTTTCTTCGCTAGACCTTGCTTCCCGCCTAACCCAAACAGCAACAAATTTCAACCATTTTTCGCAAATAACCTTATCATGTGGTTATATTTTTCCTATAAGAAACCTTACACTCGAACTAACCAATTAATACTCACATAGAACTCTTATCGAAAACTTAAACTCCAAGGTTTCCTCTTCTCCGCGAAACACTTGGTTCTTCTCGCGAAGACCACCCAAAACGCCTAGTCTAACACACAAAACTTTCACTTCTTAACCTACGCGAAGACTTTTTCTCTTCTTATCTCACAACTTCTTTCGCGAACTACCAACTTAATCACACAAACGTATACTTAACCATAAAAGATTTTATCGTTTAATCCTTTCTGCATATTTATTCAAACGTCAACTTCTTAATACTTGGCCAAATTTTACTTTCTTACTCAAATTAGAAATAGGTCTCACAGTTTTTTTAACAAAAATTTCATCTTATGACAAAAATATTTAGAAAAAAAAACTAGTACCTCTTTTTTGCATATTACGAATATGACAAATATGACAAGTAATTAGTGATATCAGAAAGCTATCAAATGGTTGTTTATTTTTAAATTTGTTACTTTTGCAATTTATAAAATGTAGTAACATGAGGCTTATTATCATAAATTCTTTTGCTATTTTTGTAAGAGCTCTTTTCTTTGAAAGGGTTCGATTTTTTTTAGTTAAATGATTAATGGAAGATTATACCTAACAAATGAGATCTTTTAATGCAAAGTATAGGGACTAGCTATTATTTAATGTTTTTACTTTTTAAAAAATATTGGATTTGATTTCTAAAATATTTTTATTAAAACAATACCAAACAATAATTCAAATCTATTTTTTGATTTCAAATCTACTAGAATCCTTGTGGAAGCAATTTGGAAGGGAAGAAAAGTGGGGCCTATGCTAAGTGGGTAGATGGTGGTTTGGTGTTTTATAATTTAGTTTTTTTATATATATATATATAGTTTTAAAACCAACATTTTCTAATTGTTGAAATTTTTTTTATTGAATATTTTAAACATTTAGTTTTTTCTTTTAAATGTGGGAAATTTTGCTTTTAATCTTAAAATTATTTGGGTTAGCATAGGATGAATTAAGTGAGAGATAAAATAGAACATGTGAAAACATTAAAGTATTATTGTTATTCTTATTGTTTTTATTTTAAATATTATTAAAAATAATTGTGTGAAAGAAAAATAGGTTTTATTAGTTTTTCATAGCCAACTAATAACTAACAATATTGTATCATATTAAATAAATAAATATATATATATACACACACTTTTCTTGTAACATACTGACTTGAGAAAATTGTTGAAAATAAATTTGACAAAACTAAGTTGAGTATCTGACGATATAAGATTTGGAGTCTTGGAGAAAGAGTTTGAAAGTCAACGAAGAAGGCGCACAGAATATTGCGAGGTGCAATTAAATATGCGAGATATTGATGAGATTTGATTAGTGAAAGATTTCTATCCGGATGAGTTCTTTTTCTTCTCATTTGCTTTCGTCCTTTGCTTCAAAAAAGATTGGGAAATCTGGTGGTTGAAGAAAAATCAATCTTGGTTCTTTCTGGAGAAGTTCGTGCGGATGGATCGATCGAATGTCTTTTCGAATATTCTTTGAACAAGGCTTCTGCTTAAATCTTTGACTGTATTAATACTAGCCTTCCCTAGCCTCCCAAACATGAATTTTTGTTTTGTTTTGTTTTTTTTTCTATAGAGCCTGAATAGTTTGTTTATTTTTTTTTTTTAAAAAAAAACTCCCTAAATTTAACCTTGATAATTTGTATTTTATCAGTACTTTGAAATTTCAAAGTGTTTAATGGATCATTGGAGTATACTTTCGAAATCTATATTATAAATTATATTGTCTATTTTAATATGTGGTCTATTATATATAATTGTCATATTTCAACCATTACGTCTATTATTTACAGAATTAAAGGTTTAAATAATATTAATAGGTATTTTTAAAGCTTAATTAGTAAGTTTAGATCTTATTAATAGGTATTTTTCCTATGTTCTCACATCATTTAACATTAATTCAATGGTTAGGTGTTCGAGTTAAAAAATCTTAATATATGAAAAATGAAAAATATTGGTCAAAATACCATTTTGACTCAAGACATAAGAAGCTTGTTCAATTCTAGCACCTATATTTTTAGTATCCAATTTTAGCTATTGTACTTTTAATAAATATTCAATTTTAACTGGCAAGTATTTTTTTAAAAATTTATTAAATAAAAAAATCCTGCAATAAAATAAAATATATGTATATTTTCAAATTTTTATAATAAAAATGTTATACTCAACCATTTTTTTCAACAAAACTCAACCATAAACCAACATTAAGAAAATTTAAGATTAAGTAAACTTTAAAGTATGGGACTAAAATGTTATTTGAACAAACAATTTAAAAATAAAATTTTATCAAACTAAAATTCTCACATTCCAAACTTGATTTTAATCATTCAAAACTAATATAATATTTAATCAAAATTGATTATTCAAAAGTGAACAAGTATATAACACAAGTAATTGTAATCACCTCAAAACACGTCATGAAATTCGTCATCAAATGATTAAGAATGTTCAATTTTCTCTACATACAAATATATATATATTAAAGGACATAAATGTAGGAGTAAAGAATGAAAGGGAGAAAAATGAATAAATTTGCATGTCATGTGCATGGGACGCGCCTTCGAGGATATTGCATTTGGTGTCAAAATGGAACCAACTCCACCTCCACCTCCACCTCCACCCTCTTTATTTTAATTTTGTTTCTAAAGTTTTATTTTTCATTATTAAACTAATCTCCAGATCCAAAACAGTGTATGTCGGCAACCCATAATTATATTCATCCTTTTCTTTCATCAATTAATTCAAAACACAATAAAGATAAGTTTTTTACTCTTTTTTAAGAACGGTTTTGTTTTTGTATTTTATAAACATTTTTAAATCACTCTACTAAGAGTCTATCTCTCTCTCTCTCTCTCTCTCTTTTCTCTTTTCTTTTTTCTTTTTTTAAATCGGTATAAAATTTTAAATCAAAACATTAATGTGTTTTTAAATTAAAAAATATTATTTTTTTATTTTCTATAGAAAAGACCCACGTGTTAAATTAATGAAACTCGACTCGTGTAACAAAATAAGAAAAAAGATATATGAAGTTCGATTTTTTTTTTATAAATTACATATATGTTATTGTTGGTTTTGAATATTGTGGGAATTGTAGAGTATATGATCTTGTTGGTTTTGATTTAGAGTATAACACATGGTCGTATGGAATATTAGTAAAAAGTGTTAACAAATAACTATATATTGTTGTACTTCTAAACGATTGTGTACCAAAATCTAAATGATCGTGTATATTGTATTATATGATCGTTAAATTTGAAGTTTTACGATCATTTATATTGAACTACACAATCACTTACCATAACCAACACAATCGTTTACCATAGAATAAGATTACTAGCGCGTACATGTGGCCGATTAATCACATGTTGGCTAGGACAATGTAAATATTTTACCGATTTATTATTTTTTTTTAAAAAAAAAAATCCCTTTTAATATTTGACAATACTAATTTTTTTATATTTGAATGTATATAAAATATAAAAAAATAAAAATATAATCCAAAGACAAATGTACCTTCTTTTCCAAAAGTAAACAACAAGTTTTAAAAACGCCATTTTTAAAGGTTGGAGTTTTAAACCTTGCATTCACAATTAACTGTATTAAAAATAAGTTTTTATTATAAATATTTGATAAATATATGAATACTCATTATCTAATCAGGTCATGTGTCTTATTATTATTGGCACTTAGTGTCCAAATAAGACTACTTCCTTAATCTATGTGTCAAGTAAACATATACTCTTAATAACAATGTAACCCACCTCATATTTGTCCAATTGTCTATAAACAATGACATTTGGTGGAGTTGTAAGATGCAATCACATTGAAGAGAAATTTAAAAAAGCCGAAGAAAGTGAGAGAAATTACAATTTAAAGATTTTTTAAATTTTCTAATTTATTTATTTGTTTATATGTTATATTTTTTCAGTTTTCATATTCTAGTTGTGACTCATTTTTTGTTTTCGTTTTCTTTTCTAAATTATATAGTGGCACATTTAACTAGGTTAATAGGTTTATATGATCTCATGTCATAACTATTTTTTGATTATTTATTTATTCAAAATTAGCATTAATAACAAATTTTACTTTGATTTATGAGTTGTTGGTTTGTGAATTTTCAAATATAGAAAGATGAACCAAAATATTTATAAAAGATATAAAAAATTATATTTTATCAACCATAAATATTGATAGCTACTAAAATACTGACTACTAGTGTTTATTATTGATAAAATTTAAAATTTTACTATATTTTATAATTATTTTTAATAATTTCATTTTTTACTATAATTTCTCGATTCTTAATGTATAATTATATTTGTTCAAATATAAGACAACTTTTAAATAAGTAGAGAGTTTATTAATTTATGGATTAAAAATCACTCTTAGTCTTTAGACTCTTATAAAAACAACCATTTACTTCATACATTTTAGCTTCTAACAGTTTAGTTTATGAATTTTTATTAGATAAGCGGCTTATTCCCTAACACATCAAATAAATTTTGGGAAAAAAAATCACTATCAAAATTTTGCTTGAACCATTAAAATTTATTAGTTTAACAATTATGTTTTCAAATGCAATGATAATTAACTAAGGTGGCATTGTCTACTTACCTATAAGCATATGTTTGTGCACTAATTAATATATATTTTGTAAAATTGTGTTTAGGAGGTCTTTAAACTTATAATTGTCTCATTTTTAAAATAGAAAATAAATATTTAATTTATAGAGATAATGTGAATACCACTAATTCAAATTTATTTTAGTGGAACATTAGTTGAATGAACTTGGAAGTATTTTCATTCAATTACAAATTTAGTTTTTATGATTAGGAAAAAATTATAATTTTATCTTTATGAATTTATAAAGCATAGAAATAGTTCTAGTGTACTTTGACTTTTTACGTTTAAGTGCTAAATACTTCAAATTTGTAATTAACTAATGTAGATCATAAACTTTATTACGTAGTAATTTAGACTTTGTATTTTTAAATATTAAGGCTAATTTGTATGATAAAGACTAAATGAAAGTTCATTAACTAAATTGTTAATTGTATTTTCTTTTTATGCAAAAGAAACCAACAAACCACAAAAGGTCATTTACCCTTTTAAATTTTCATCATTAACGAGAGAAAAAACAAACACGAAAAACATCTTTTCAAAATAAAGAACAAATCTACGAGAATTGAAGTTATAAATTCCTTGAAAAAAAGAAAACTATACCTCTCACTGAAATCATAATTCCCACATTCAAAACATTACTTTTGTTATTAACTCTATGGATATATTCGCTCTTTTTGTCACATCCCAAACAAGATTACAAAACTACCTATTCGACTATTAATTTAATTAAATTTAAGGGAATAAATGTAAATTTTAACGTAGAAAAAACAATAATAATTATATAAATTAGAAAGGAAGAAAGACTTTCCCCATCTTAACGTGAGCTTCAATCATTGACAAACGCCCACTGATTACCGTTTTGACCCGGGCAAAGCCGACGAGCTTCTCTGGTTACGTGGCGACCTTTTATTGGGTGATAGGCACGATTAACGAGGCGGATTAAAAATAAGTTAAGAATTATTGGTTTATTTGTCAGAGATTTAATTTATTAATTATTATAGTCTGACAAATATTTGTTTATTTGTTGAAAATTATTTGGAGAGTTATATTTATAATTATAAGTAATAATAAATAATTAGGTTGAAAAGTTGGAAAAAGGAGAATCGTTGAGTAGCAGAGTGGCAGACTGATTATAATCATTAGTTCATTCATTTGTCTTTTTTATTTTTATTTTTATATATAGAGAGGAAAGTTAAAGTTAAAGTTAAAATTAAAATAAATAATATTATGTTTGTCAAAATCACCGTCTTATTACTTTATTTTTCTTTTTCTCAACAACTCTCCATGTTATTGGGTTGATTATTTTAAATAATTGATTCTTTCTTTGGATTCAAATTTGATCATTTCAAGTTCATATGAAGGTTTTTTTTTAAAAAAAAAAAATACAAATGTGTGTGTTAGGTATGAGTATGTACGATCCAGTAAAAACGTTTGAATGAGATACTTATAATGTACAGTGAAGAAATGTTGATTAGGTTAAATGATATATTGATTATGAATTTTTGAGTTTTAATTTTGTGTGTATTTTGTTATTGAAGTTTAAATGTCTAATATAATTTTATATTTTTAATTTCTTTTATGTGTAATGCATTGTTAGATTTCAATGTCGTGTCTAATTGATTTATTTCGATTAGTTGAGATTTTTTAAGTTTTGTAAAATTGTTAGACACGAAATTAAAAGTTTGGAGCTTCGTTAGAAAGCTAAAATTTATTGGCTATTCTTTGAGCTTTCTTCTAAACTTTGTGGGTAGAGCGCAATAAATGTCTCTTCTCAAACTCTTTTTCTTGTTTCCATTGATTTGGTTTTGCCTAATGTTTTTTTTTTATTGGTGTACAATTGGGTGCCATTTTAAGAATTTGGCCTTTCTTTATTTAGTTTTCAATTTGAAATCTTTTGTCCGGTCATCTTTTTGGGTGCTTGAGGTCTTTTTGTATTTCCTTATTTATATTTCTATCACACTTATTTTGAATATTTTTTTTTTAGTTTTAAAGGTCAAATAGACACAAACTACGATGAAATTATCAATATAAATCGATACGACACAATAATTTTAATCTAAAAAGCATCAAAGATATAATAATTATATTATATAGTAAAAATTATATATATATATTTTTAATAAAGATATTCAATATAAATATATTTTTAAAAATAACAAAATAAATTAAAATATTTACAAGCTATAACAAATTTTTATAAACTTATATCACTAGCTATCAATGTCATAAAAGTATATCAGTGGCTATCAATTTTTATTATTGATATAATTTGAAAATTTTGCTATATATTGTAATTTTTTTTGTGTTATTTTTTACAATTCTTCTTACATTTATATAGTTTGACATTTAAAAAAAAAAAAAAAAAATCTTAGACCTTTAGTTTAAGACCAACCCATTTGTTTGATTTTACTAGAAACTGACTCATCCTAATGGAACACAAGGATGAAATTTTATATGCAATCAAACATATTTTGTGTATATATAGTCTAGCTTTATAAAATATTGGCCACAACATATTAATTATGATACACTAAGGTATAAACCACGAAAATATATGGTTAGGTAATTTTTACCTTACCCCAATTAGGTGGAAGATATGGACATCTGACCTTTAGAGACGAAGGCTATGTGTCAATATCACTGAACCAAGCTTATTTTGATGTACACTAGGTAATCGTAAATCAAACTTTGACCATTTGCATTAGAATATTCTTAAAAAGTATTAGTTCGCCCCTTATAAGATATGTGTAACACTCCATGTCCATGATTTGGAATATGATTCGGATCCCCGACATTCCCTGCATGCTCTACGACCCGACAACATTATCCTTACTTGTCTTAAAAGTTTATTAGAGTGAAAGCTCTCCCCATAAACCAACATGAGTCATTTCAGGATGTTTTATTATCACTCACATGCATCATAGGAAAATTATTGCTCAACTCTGGGAGTTTCTATGATAGAGTCACCGAAAAGGAAGGTGCACTTTGTTGGTATATGTAATAACTTTTAATTCTTATAAGTATTTCTTAACCTTACTTTTCATGTGGGCAAGATTCATCTCATTCAGATGATAACAATTTATTTATGTCTCATCCTAAACTCGGGATGTTACAATATGAGACAAAGTTTACTTTTTAACCTTATAAATTACTATACATATGAATTCAAATAAAACACCAATTACAAATCTCAATTGATTTGATCTCCAATCGAGCCAAGTTAAATTCGAATTTTAAAAACATATATTAATTTTAACCTAATAAAAAAATAAGACTAAAAAGGTGAAAGAGGAAAAACTTTAACCACAATACACACGAAGTCCAAACTCCGTAGAGGGCCCAAACCTCTTTTCCAAAGCCCATTTTGTTCAGTTACCTATAAAAGGGCCCAAGCCATATTTTCTTGTAGCCTCTCTTCCTTCTCCGTTGTGGTTCTGTTCATTTCCAGTTGAAGTCGAAGCTTCTGCTCAACGATTGTGAAGTTTCACTCAGAAAGTCGCTGAACTCAGCCGTTCAGGTTCCGGCGACAACCCTAATCATGGTTGCTCCAACGGTTCTTATGGTGTGTATGAGCCTGTTACTTCTTTCTTATTTTTTTCTCCGTCTCGGTTGTTCTTAATTGATTCTCATCACTGTTTCAGGTTGCAGAGAAGCCTAGCATTGCGCTTTCAATTGCTTCTGCACTCTCCCATGGCCAAGTAAGTTGTAGAAACACTTTATGGAACTCGTAGGACTTCAGGATTATAGGTAGGTGATCACTTTGGGATTTTAAAGCCCACGTCCAAGTCTACTTAGATAGTAGATTATACAGGGTTTAGATGATTAACAGTGGTTCTCAGTTGGAAGAGTAAATTAACATTCATGGGATAGCTTGAAAAACCTACCGTTCAAATGTATATCTGCATGCTCGTATCGTTTTGCTTATTCTAAGATATGTAATTAGAACATTTAGCTTGTAAGTAGAAAGCTTGCATGATGGTCTCCTGTCTGCAAGTGTATACACTTTTCCCCAAGTTTATTTAACACATTCTTTTGGGCTATACCGTGTTTGTTATTTCCTTTTTTAATTTATCCTTAGAATTTTTTACTGGTTTAAGAGAGTTTTTTTTTTCGTCGAAGAATAATTTTGTCGGGTGTTTGTAAAGAAGGCCTAAGCACGAAGGGTTTTATAAAAAGGCCCCAAGTTGAGAGGCATCAAGCATTTCACAAATTAAGTTACAAGGGGAAATTCAAATGAGATTACTTTCTAGAGATTTTAGAACGTGTCTTGTGAACCCCCACCACTAGCCCTTTAAATGCGAACCATTCTTAAATAACCTTACACTAGAGAGAAACAACTTGCAGGAAAAGACCACAATTATTTATCCAGCAAGTCCTTTTTAGACATCTCAAAATATCAACACTCAAGCCTCCAGGTCCATTGGTCTAGAAATGACTTCAAACTAGCAAAGTTAGAACCTCCAAAACTTCATCAACCACATGGCACTTGTGGTTTGATATAATTTTAAAAAGTTTGGGTCTTTATGTTGAGGTCAGCTTCTTCTTCTTTGTCTTCTTCTTTTTGGTTATTGTGGTCTGTAGAGAAAATGTGTACTTTTTGGTTCTTTGGGCTGTTTTTCACGCATCCAAGTAGGAGTGTCAATTCTTCTTCGTTATATTGATGAAAAGTATTGTGGGAGTGTTCGTTTGCAAGATTTTTTTTTGGATCCTTTTCCTGCAAGAGTTTGAGGTTTCGTTGGCTTAGCAGAGGGAGGTTCATCTGGTGATCGGGGAATTTCTTATTCATCTGCCTTTAAGAGAGAAAGGGTTCGGTATGTTGGGGTGTGTGCAGTGATTTGGAATCTGTGGAGTGAGAGAAACAATATAGTGTTTAGGTGTGTGGGAAGGGAACCTTGCGAGGTTTGGTCCTCGGTGAGGTTTCATGTTTTTCTTTGGGCTTTGCTTTAGAAGGTTTTTTGTAATTACTCTCTAGGCTGTATTTTACCTAGTTGAAAACCGTTTCTTTAGCGGGGTTCTTTTTTTGAGACTTGGTTTTTTCGGATGCCCTTGTATCCTTTCATTTTTTTCTCAATCAAAGTTATTGTTTTTGTGAAGAAAAAAATGTATAGCGTGCTTTTCAAGGGAGAAAAGAAGAACAATTTAGGAAGTAACAGTGACACATAAGTTCAATATATTAATGTTACAGATGTCTACAAGAAAGGGTAGCACAGAGGTACATGAATTTGACGGGAGATTTCTTGGGCATCATGCTTATTATAAAGTGACATCTGTTATCGGACATATTTTCAGGTGCCTTTTCATTTATTTTGATATAGAGTATACGTGATTGTGATTTTGTTGCTTTAAAAATTATATGTATGCAAAGAACATGTAGGCTGAAGAAACTTTTAGTAATTTTGCAACAGTAAAATAGTCCATCTTTTAAAGGGTTCACATGCAATTGATGGAGACAAACGACTAAGATCTAATAGTTGCAGTTGCAAGTTCTGCTGTCCTTTGTGGCGAACACATTTCTTTGCATTCTATCTTTACTGATCTTTTCAACTAAGATATGTATATTTGTGTATAACATAATTGTTTTTATTTGAATTTAAATTTTTTGCTTTTTAGACTGTCTTTTACAATTGTGGTTTCTTTTCCTCTTATCACTTCGACACATGCTTTAATATAATCCTTGTTCTTGGAATCTTGTATTTATTTATTCATTTATTTATTCATTTATTATTTTTCTTTTGAAAAGAGAAGAGAAACAAATTTCATTGATAAATGTAACAAAGGTGGTGTACCGAGAATCCAATTGTAAGTTAGCTAAGAGTAAGTTAAGGGTGAGTTAGTTAAAATTGGTAGTTTGTTAGTTTGTTATCCTACAAGCTTGTAATCATTTCACCTATAAACAATAACATCTCCCCTCACTTTGAGGACGAGATTCATTTTCATTCTAATTAGATTTTTGGTATTACACAAAAAGGAGTGAAACTCCAAGAGCCTAGAAGGTGCATTGTAAAAGTATCTTCCAATTTAGACGTTATGTAATTGTTTATTAAGATATGGTTGGAATCTATACGCTGTAAATGATTGTCTGTTCTTGAGCCCAAGCTGGGCATGGTGTTTTTCGTTAATAACAATGAGATTTTACGAAAACAGTTGATAGCACAAGAATTATTTGTTTACATAATTAACAATAACAAGCAAGAAATAAAGGCCAAAAGAAAGCAGTTGTAATATACATAGCGCCCTTGAGCCCAAGGCTGGGCTTGATTTATCAGGCATTTGTTACCTTGAATTTTTTTTCTCCCTTTTCATGTCTCTCTCTATGTATCTGTGATTCTGTCTATATAATTTTATATAACACGCTCCTATTTCTCTTTCTTTACTTAATTAATGATAAAGGCTTTAGTATTATTTTTCCTCAAATTATCCAATTGCAGAAGGAAAATTATCTAACTGTTGTTGTATTTATATGGCTGTAGTATAAATTGGCAAACAGTGGTTTTATGGCTATTAATTCTCAAGAATGCTCTTTGCTGAAATGATCAGTTTTTCTGATACTGTCTGACAAAGCTTGCTTGCGTGGTATTTTTGGTTGTTTTGTGATGATGGACTAGTCCTTTACCCTCTGGACATTTTTATAGTGCATTTCTCCGTTGTCTTTTGGTGGGTTTAGTATAGATTTCCAAGCTGGATTTCAAGATTGGAAGACCACCGATCCTTTGGATCTTTTTCAAGCTTCAGTAATTAAGACAGAATCAAACCCAAAGGTATGAGTGGTTCTCACATTAAGTTTTAAAGTATTTTGTGCATTTGCCCCCTTTGGTTTGGTTCAGTCAAATCTACTACGAAAAATGTAAGTAGTTGCATTTTGGAAGATGAAAGATCTGATTTTAAGGATGATACCAATATTAGTATTAGCAGTTTAGGCGAGGAATTTGGTTTCAGAATCAAGTTTTGGTAGCAGAAGGTTTTTTTTTTCTTTTTTTCCCTGTAGAATCTTATGAAGGAGATGTTAAGCTCTTTTTGCAGTTGGTAATAATTCTCCTTTACTAGAAGAATCTTGTGATGGATTTTCGCACCAGAGTATCTAAAAAATGATGATCTAATGAGTTGTTTTGAAGAGGAATAGTTCCAAATTAATCCTTAGCCTTAAGTTGGTATTCCTAATTTGCATTTGTTGTCAAAAGATTGGAGTGTTTGTGTTTGAGCCATCATTTTGGGATGTTTTTTGGAACAAGTTTCCAACTTTTGTTATTAACTGGTGTTTTGCGGATGTTGAAGTTTTAGTCTGGTTTTGGCTCTTTAAACTAATCTCTGTAAGTTCCTTCATCAAACAGCCAATTAACTTTATCAGACTTTCTGATTGATATATTTTGTAAAAGGTCAATTTTCACTTCATTATATATTTTTTTTATGTAGTTTATTGGACAAGGGAGCATTAACACTCTCTCGGTACTAATGGAAGTTGTATTCTCCATATATTCTTGGTGGTCTGTCTTGTATAAACAGCCTCTCAAGGATCAAAGCTATGCTTGGAGACTGTGTCATGCCCTGTTTTGTTTATTTTTAGATGATTGATATCCAGGATACACTTTACTTGTTTTCCAACTTTTATTGTTAAGAAAATATCAACTATTTTTTCTTGGTTTTAGGCTCACATACGTCAACATTTAAGTCGAGAAGCGCGTGGTTGTGATTGTTTGGTTTTATGGTTGGATTGTGATCGTGAAGGAGAAAATATTTGTTTTGAAGGTACTCCCCCACTGAAATCATGAGTCCATTTTTTTGGTCTTATTGGTAAAGATGATCTTATGTATAAATTCCTGAAGTTTTTTTTCCCTTTGAAGATGATTTTATCTATAAATTCCATTTATCTTTGTTTTGGTTTTGCCTTCATTTCCTCTGGTTATAAATTTTAGCCTTTGTGAAATTGTTTATAAACAAAAGGCTGAGGCATACGGATTGGGCAAACTAGAGTAAAGAATATTTTCTGGCTTCTCGTTGGGTTGGGTCATGTGGGTTTGGGTTGGGAAAAAAATATATTCCACGTTTGGACAGTATTGATGACACTGGCCAGGTAAGATGGTTGGACTGAGAAAAAGACGCACGGTTGTCTTCTTCTTCCTCATCTGTAACACTGCTTAGGGTTCCGAGGAATTTCAAATTTACTACGCCTACATTTTGTTCTAGTGTATTTTCTTCTTAGCACGAATTGACCTTCACAGTGCTTCTTGGATGGTTTTTAGCTATTATTCTGTCTTCTGCATTTTGTTAGGTACCTCCTAACAAGATCAAGAAATACAAAGAACACTAAAGATAGATTTATATACTGTAATATCAATGAGAAAGCTACAATATACCATAGCCTTTCGAGAGGGTTAGTCTCTTCCAAATTCCCCAAAGGAAACTCCACAAAATTATTAATACTTTCCTCCTATTTTTAACTAAAGCCCTAACAAACTTACTAGCTATTTACTAATATGCTGCTTCTAATAACCATACCAATATTCTACTATACCTCTAACCAGGGCTCTCACATATTCTTGAATGGAACTTTCTCAATTTTTACCTTTGATTTTTTTCTTACCTGTCGCTTTCCACCCAATTGATTGCGATGAAGTTTTTCCACGTTGAATTCCTCAAAAGATTCACATCCTCAAGTATCTCAATGATTCCTTGATCTTCTTTTAATTCAATAACCTCTTTATTTTAAGTGAATTTTCAATTTTCTTGAATTCTAGTCCCATGGTACTCCTTTTGACTAACTAATTTTTTTAATGCACAATTGAGGTCTTTTAACTCATTGTTTCCCTCCATTGAACTTCAACTGCAAGCGTTGGTCCATTGTTCTAAGCACAACTCAATTGACATAAACTCGTACTATCAATTTTGAGGTCATAGGTTCAATCCCCAAAACCCATATATTTTAGAAAAATAATAATTTGTATTTTGATTTTAGTCTTCCTTCCTAGGTTTTTCTTAGTTTGTTTCCAATTTTCTATAAATAAGGAATTCCCCTCACGTGTTCAATAATTTTTTTAATTGATAACAAAAACTTTGAATTGATTCTTGGAGAATTCTCTCATTTAATCCCTTAAGCTACATCATTCTCTTTCTTGAAAAAGATTGAAGATCATCATGTAAATTAAAGTAAAACTTATTTAGTAAATATATGGTATAAACCACATCATACTCATCTTGTAAAATCACTTCGAGTCTTGAGATTTTGTTTTGGAAGATTTCCCATCCCTTCCAACGAACCATGTCTCCAAACTCATCCACCTAGCTTGTTGACTATGGTTGGGTTTTCTTGTCTGTGGTTTTGTCTAGCTGTTTCTTGGATTTTATTTGGTTTTCTTGGGCTTTCTGTAATTTCTTTTGTGACCACTGTTTTTTTTTTTTTTTGCTTATTAGATTTCTATTTTTGGTTTTCTTTTGTTTGTTTGCTTCTTTCTTTCTCTCCCATGGAGTTTGTATCCTTGAACATCAGGTTTTTTTCCCTATGAAAAGTATTGTTTCTTGATAAAAGAAATACATTATATGTTTCTTATCAGGAAAATATTGACATTGGTTCTGCTTGCAGTTATTGAGTGCACTGGATTTGGTGGCAATGGAACAAGGAAAAAAGTGTATCGTGCAAGGTTTTCTTCTGTTACTGAGAAAGATATTCTGAAGGCTTTGGATAACCTTGTTCAACCTAATAGAAACGAGGCACTTGCTGTTGATGCTCGACAAGAGATAGATTTGAAAGTTGGAGTAGCCTTTACACGATTTCAGACTACCTTTTTTCAGGGAAAATATGGAAACCTCGATTCCAGACTCATTTCGTTAGTTCTCTTCTAGTTCTTGCTCACCTTCTTAAGGCATTTCATGACACATATATACATCAATACATGCAATGTGTATGCATTTTTTTGGTGCACTGAGGGAAACATATTTCTGCTATTAAATTCTCACCTCTTCCGTATATTGCTATAATGTTTTTTGGAATTTAGCAAAGGAAAAATAAGAGAATCGCCACTTCTAGCTTCTAACGTTTGAATATATTAATTGTAAATTTTCTTATTTGTCTTATCAACGAATGTGCTGAAATTTTGAATAAAACGAATTTTTCATAACCATTTAGGGTGATAGATTGTCATGTTATCTTTATGGCTATCTCATAATGAAAATTGCTCTTTACAACTCTTATGATCTTTGTTCCTTTTTGTCAGTTGAGAAGAGTTCTTTTTGTGACTTCTTTGGTTTGGGGTTTTGATGTAAATCAAAGTACTAATTTCTCAAAATGAATTCTCTGCCAATAATGGCTAAGAGATGGAGTATTTATTGAGGATTATAAGCAGTTACAAGTAACTGAAGTAACTGTTTATGAAACAGTTAAGTTTTACTGTTTCAACTAATTACAGCTTAACTGTTTTACTAACTATAAACTACAGCTGTCTAACTATAGCATTATTCTTATTACATCAGGTTTGGCTTTCCCACCCTCCTTTTGTTATTTCATATCTTTTAAAAAGGTTTTCTTTCCCATCCAAACAAGAAGAAGAATGCACAGTTTTCATATGCAATGTTTTTTTTTGGGTAAATGATACACAGATGAATATTGGTGACTGTGTTATTGAGGTATGTGCGTTTTCTCATTTTAAATGTTTCCCTATTAGAACATGGTTTGTATTTCCTATAAAAGAACATTTTAATTCATTTAAAGAACCTTTCTCTTGTGACGTGCTGTGCATTTTTTTCTTTTTGAATACATTTTCTCATTATTCTGACTAATATTACAGTTTTGGATGTCTAGTTATAATAGTTGGCTTCACTTTCTTGTTTAAATTATTTACTGTCTCAGTCGTTTCCTCTCGTTCTTCCTTCATTTCACTTTAGTTTGCCAAGTATGAAGTATCTCTAGTCATTATTTTGATTCACAAACGTTGTCAACTTCCCTAATGATCTGGATAGACCTTTTATCACTGCAATTATGTTGCGAAGGATAAAAGTAATGTGATTGTACTTGTGATACTTGACGTTTGAGGCTTAGTTGGAGTAAAATATATTGGTATTAAGTTGTACGTTCTGTACTGGCTAATCAATACGTTTTTCACTTGTTTCAGCTATGGACCATGCCAAACTCCCACGCTTGGGTTTTGTGTACAGCGTCATTTGCAAATAACCACCTTTAAACCAGAAAAATTTTGGTCTGTATGCCCTTATATTCTGCAAAACGGCTATGAACTTAATTTGGACTGGGAACGTGGCAAGTTATTCGACTGTGATGTGAGTTGTTGTTTTGGCTTTGACAAACACTCTTAATCTATTCTTTGCTATGCTTACTGTTGATACTTTTCCCATGTTTCAGGTTACTGCAATGTTTCAAAAGCGAGTAATAGAAGATGGACTTGCAGAAGTAACAGAAATATCAGAGAAGCAAGAAAACAAAGTTCGACCTTCTGGACTAAATACAGTTAACCTTCTGAAGGTAGATAGATGACTACGAGAATTGTCCCCCCTTGTAAGAGTTTGTGGTTTTCGTTTTTAAGGAGTTTTTCAAAACTGATTTTTAACATTGATGCCCTTTTTAAGAACCCTAGTTGTGGTCCTTTTCTTTTGTTTATCTTAAATAAACCTTCATTTTTCATTAAAAAATAAATAAATTTAGAAAACAGAAATTGTATTCTTGTGAAATTATGGTTGCAAGTAAACTTAACAAACTTCAATAGAAAATGTTTTGTTATGATCTAATATTGATTCAATTTTTAAGTCATCATCATGAAATTCAGGTTGCTTCAAGTGCACTAGGATTTGGACCTCAAATGGCAATGCAACTAGCTGAAAGATTGTATACGCAAGGATTCATCAGGTTTTCTTTTCATTTCTTTCTTATCCTGAAAATTTGTCCAGTTGAAAATCTTTATTATTGAGGGAGCTATTGTAAATGGCAAAACGGTTGAAAATATTTACAAAATATAGCAAAATACCAAATTCTATCAATGATATCAATATCACCGATAGACACTCATATATCTCTTCTCACGAACTTTGTATTTTGGATCATTACTCTCTTTTTATTATATTATTAAAAAATTTGACTTCGTGTAAGAAAAACACCCTTATACATATTAAGGTTTGGGAAGTGAATCTCAATGTAATCAGAAGAAAAATTAACAAAATTTTAGACACAGACATTATGCTTCTGCTTGTTGAATCTTTGCCAATTCTCCTCTTTATCTTGTTTGAATTATCTGAAGCATTTCTTATCTTTTCCTTCAACTCGTTGAACAATACTTCCTTTATATCCGATGTTTTCTATACCTAATATGAATCTCTCTCTCTATGTTTATTTTTATTATTATTTTTTCTTTTGTCATTTTGCCTTCTTATTGTAGCTATCCACGTACAGAAAGTACGGCTTATCCGTCTTCGTTTGACTTCAAAGGCACTCTACATACCCTAGTGAAAAATCCAGAATGGGGTGATTATGTACGGATGCTTCTGTCTGATGGATACAGTAAACCACGATCAGGAACTGACGTGGGTGATCATCCTCCCATTACTCCAATGTGTTTAGCAACAGAAGATATGTTAGGGAGAGATGCTTGGAGATTGTACCAATATGTGTGTCAACATTTCATTGGATCTCTGTCTTCTGACTGCAAGTATATTAGGTAGGGAATTTTGTTTAGTTTTATTTTGTTTGTTTTTTGTTTAGATTTATTGGATCTTAAAAGTGCATCGTGAAAGACTTTGCTGGTACTAATTTATGGTTTGCGTTATCTAGCCAGGAAAAATTGAAATTGTATCGATTATTCCTTTTTTCTTACATTACAAAAATACATAGGTCTCCTAAATAGAAGAAGACCTAGAACATGAAAGGAAAAAGTCCTGCCATAGTAATCAATTTCTAGTTCTGGCGTTGAAACAATATGACAATAGAAGGAAAGATTATAGAATTTTATGACAACGGTTTTGGAGCTGTTAGAACAGTTTTTACTAGGTTTTGAAGTGAAGGAAATTTGTGTGCTGCTTGATAATATTTTTTTGATCAAATTGATAACATTTGCATTTTCTGCTTCTAATTTTTAAAATCGTACATTTTTACACATGGAAATCTTTTTGATATCCTAATCAAATGGGAAACCTTATAATAATTTATGTTTTTTTTTTTTGAAAAGGAGACAAGCTTCTTTATTATTAATAAACTCAATGTACAAGAGATCTATATAATGAAAATAATAGGGAAGCCAAGAACTGGGGGGAGAGAGAGATATATAGGATCAGTAGGTGCACCCGGACATCTCAACTAGGTTGACATCCCCATAGCACCCTCATTATATCCAAAATACAAAGAAAAGACCAAAGTACAAGAACAATACTAAGGTCATAAAAAGACCAAAGTAACAACTAAAATAACAACAGAAGCTACCTACTGTAGACAAAACAAGGCTGAAAAGTAAACCCAATCCCCTTTTTTTATCATGGAAGATGCGTTGATTACGTTCAAACCAAATCTCAGCTAGAAGTGCTTTTATCAAATTAACCCAAATTAGAAAATGTTTTTTTGATAAATAAGGCCCCCTCAGTAATTGGCGCACATTGGCGCTAAACAAACCATCAAAGACCCAAACTGATTTGAGCATGGAAAATATGCTAAACCAACAATTAGATGAGAAGCTTCCAAACCGAAAAGCACAGAGCTCACCTTCGGGTTATTTCTAGGTTACGCAAAGGTACTATTGGGTCTTTCGGTACCTATCTTATCATTTCGCTGCCTATTTTCTCATTTTCATTTCTCTTTCATTGAGATATTCAGGTGCCATAAGAATGGGATATTGATTTGCTTATAAAAGAATCTTAGAAAGTGCATTTTCATCACCCTGTCTCACGCCGACAAGAAGGAGAGGGCGGGGCAGAAAATGAATAAGTGAATTAAAAGCTCACTGTTTTCCAAGCAAAGAGGGCACATTGAAGGCAGCAAACACATATTGGGAAGCTTCCTTTGCATAGTCTTGGAACAGTTTAGAGAACCCACTGCCATAATCCAAACCAAGACATTTATTCTCCTTGGACTGCTGGTTTTCCAAGGTGCTTTAAAGTGATCTTTTTCCAAAGGTGAAGAAGGAGAAAGGTGCTTTGAAAGGGACTTAACTGAAAAATGGCCTGAGGATTCTAATGACCAAACTCTCCTATCATCCAAGTCCGTTAGACCTTTCTGAGATATGAGTGTTAAAGACATTGGAAATCTTGAATTTCTTCATCTTTAGCAATCTTTGAAATACTAATGACCAAGATTTAGTGACAAAATCCCAGTGGACAGCAATTGAATCATTGGGCTGCTGAGCTAATCTGAAAAGATTTGGAAACTGAGATTTAAGAGGGAGATCACCTATCCACGAATCTGTCCAGAAAGCTACTCTTCTTCCGTTCCCTGTTTTGAAAGTTGCCAACTCAACCACCTTTTCCCATTCTCTAGAGATACTGATCCATGGACTTCTAAGACTGTTTCCTGATTTGTTTAGAGTCTGTCAATCAAATTTTTTGCAGCCATGTATACTTTTAATTACTTGACGCCACAACGCGGAGTCTTCTTTCAAAAACCTCCTGCCCCATTTAGCAAGGAGGGCCTTGTTTTTATTTTTTAAACCGCCCAAACCTAGCCCCCCTCTAATTGAGAAGGCTTGATCTTTTTCCATGAAGCCAAATGATTAATCTTGCGGCCCGAATTCCCCTCCCAAAAAAAATTTCGAATTAACTTTTCAAAATCAGAAATTACCTTTTCTGGAATGGCAAAGATGGAGAGGTAGTAAGTAGGGAGGCTGGCCAAACTGAGCTGCAAAGAATTTGTCTTCCACCTCTTGAAATATTGAATCTTTTCCATCTATCCAGTTTTTTGTAAATTCGGTGTACGACTGGCTGCCAAAACAATTTCTGCCTAGGATATCCTCCCAAAGGAAGACCCAGGTACAAAAATGGAAGTTTTTCCATTTTACAGCCCAATTTTCCAGCCATGCGAGAAAGGACATCATACCCCAAATTTATTCCACTTAATGCTGATTTTTCCCAATTCACTTTCTGGCCTGAGCACCATTCAAACAGATTAATGGTCTCCTTGAGCTTAATTAGCTGTTTTCATCATGTTTACAGAACAAAATGGTATCTTCAAGATATGTTAGCTTACCTTTAAGAGGAAATCCAGAATTATGGATTTTTTAATCTAATCGTTGAAAAGATACCGAAAAGGCACATTTTGAGTAACGCTGTCGTTTCCTTGAAAGACTATTTTAAGCATGTCTACTGAAGATTGTTAGCCACCATTCTTACTGAAAATACTGTCTGTACTGAAAAATATTTCGTACCTTCATTCCTATTTTTGAACCAGATTCCTAATTTTAAACAAGAAACAGACTTTACTTTGATTCATGGAAAGAACATTTTGTCTCTTTCTCAAATGTGCCTGATATTTTAGACTTGAATTTACATGCGTTAATTTCAAAATTATCTGCAGTTATCTGAATCAAATTTTTGTTATACTTATGGGGAAGTGATGAGAGTATCAGAAATTGAAGTCAAGGCTCAGAAGAGAGTTAAGGTTGGAATGTAATAGAGGGGTGTTTGGTTTAAGTTGTAACTTTTCAAATGTTTATTTTTTAAATTAAGTCATTTTGGAAAAGTTTAAGTTCTTGGCAACCACTCGAAACAGTTTTTGATACAAAATGTATCTTGAACCATTTTTATCAAAAGAGTTTAAATAAAGATGTTCAAACCCTTAAAATTCTTGTCACGATTGGTAAAAGGAGAAATCCTAATTAAGGACTTCTAACATAACTATGATCCCTGTAGTCTAAACTAAATCTCCTTGAAATTTGCAAAAGAAGCTAAATTAGATTGCTGAAAATTCTGCAACTTTTCTTTCTTTCTTTTCTTTTCGTGTGTCTATGTATTTTAATCAATTATTCACATTTGAAACTGCCTTTGAAGGACGAAGATACAGTTTTCAATCGCTGGAGAAATATTCAACTGTACTGGGTCACGTGTTACAGTAAAAGGATTCACCTCCATTATGCCATGGTTGGCAGTAAATGAAAAAAAACTACCTCAGTTTCTGAAGGGAGAGAAAATTGAAGTTGCAAGAGTGGATCTTTATCAGGTAGCTCTAGTAGCCTCTGAAAACATTGCCGAATTGCTAACAATATCATATTATTTCTGTAGAAGATCTTGAAAATTTACTTCTGTGCTATTTGAATCTAATTTAAGGATTTAATAAACAATTTCTACAAGAATAGGGCATGAGATATGCTCTTGATCTATAACAATTGGAATTACTATATTTAGAAATATTGAATGTTTAAGCCAAAAAATTGAATGTTTAAGCCGTAAAAAGATTCGTACTTTTCATTCCTATTTGTTAACAAGAAACAGAATTTCCATTGATAATTGAAAGGAACATTATTGGGAGTGAAATTAACAAAATATAGGGAATAAACAATCTCTCAACTCATACTAATATCATTGGGAAGTAATTTGCAAGAAAAGAGGAAGAAAATGCCGATGAAAGGTTTAATCTTGACTATATGAAACTGTTTTTGCCAAGCTAGATGCTTGTCTTAAAAAATCATCTGATTTTGTTCAAGCCAAACTTTAAAATGATAGCCTTGACAGCATTAACCCAAACCAAGAGCTTAGATTCAATAAAGGACCATATAGCAGCTGAGGGATGTTATATCTAGAGTTACCGTTAGAAACCAACTGAAAATCAAAGATTCTGAATAGGAGATGCAAACAATCCAATGAATAAGAGCATTGGAAGAACATGTGATTTTGGTCCTCATCAGCCATCAAGAAGTACTTTTTATTCCCGTTAACTATTAGTATTAGGCATCAATTTTCAGTAATATGAATGATTTGTACTTCTCTGTTAAACATTAATTTTCAGTTACCATTCTTTCCTGTAGAAGTATGTAGAAATTAAGTATGCCCGAGGATATTGAGATGTGTGATATTTAGATGCTCCACATGCATTATTGTCAATGGCATAGACCAAGGCTACATTTTTTATTGTTTACTCTTAAAATTACCAGGGGAATACCACACCTCCGGATTATTTAAGTGAAAGTGAGTTGATTTCTCTCATGGAGAAGCATGGAATAGGCACAGATGCATCAATACCCGTACACATTAACAACATAGGCGAGCGCAATTATGTTCAGGTTAGTTATGTCCTGCAGGCTGATATGATAGTTTTTGGCATGGAGCAGGCTGATATGATAGTTTTTGGCATGGAAAAATTGTACGCTGTTTGGTTATTTAGTTGCATTGTTTTGTTGCAGGTTCAAGCTGGGAGGAGGTTGGTTCCAACTAACTTGGGCATCACCTTAATTAGAGGATATCAATGCATTGATCCAGATCTCTGTTTACCAGATATTCGAAGTTTCATCGAGCATCAGATCACTCTTGTTGCCAAAGGTCAAGCAGATCATTCTAGTGTTGTGCAGAGTGTATTGCAACAGTTCAAGCAAAAGTATAGCTACTTCGTTAAGAAGGTTATTTTCCACTGTGGCTTACTTACTAGTGGACATAATGTTATCAATGAAGCATTAGAGACTTTCCGTTCTTTTCTTTTTCTTTTTGGTTTAAATAAATTTATTATTAGTTAAATTCAAACTTTTTCTTATTTACTTGTAACTAGTCATGTTCTTTATTTACTTATTAGTTATTTTGGTGCAAAATGATTCCAGACATGTAATAAGGCTTTCCTCTTTTGGTATTTTAATGCATAGCATCTGGAACCAGGCTTTTAAACTTCTCAATTGGTAAAATTGCTTCTTATCTTGTTCAGATTGATCATATGGATGCTCTGTTTGAAGCACAATTTTCTCCCCTTGCCGATTCAGGACGTGCTTTGAGCAAATGTGGAAAGTGCCTACGGTATATGAAGTTTATTTCTTCCCAACCACAGCGTCTGTACTGTGGTATATGTGAGGAGGTTTATTATCTTCCTCAAAAGGGAACAATAAAGGTAAATATCCCACAAAATAATGCCAATTCCTTCCATTGATTCCATGGACTCTTCAGCTTTCTTTGTTTCGGGTTCTGTATATCTTCGGTGAGGTATTTTCTTACTGTACGCTCATTTTTTGAAAGAATGTGGTAACTGCAGCACTATCTGAATTAGCTTGTCGACTATTTAGTAATTTATGTATTGCTGCTTTTACGTGCAATATTTGGAATATAAGTAATTGCAGAAATTGTTGCATGCCTTCAACTTCATTTTGTTACATTTCTTTTTTCTGATTGCACAATTTATGAAGGATTCACTTTCTTTTTAAGTAGTAGCCATGATTACTAAATGCTGCTTTTATCGTTGATGGCTGAAGTGCCCCTAAACATCTTGTTACACTGAGGTTGATGACTTATGTTCTGAATGTTTCTAAGATTGCTTGGTTGAATATAAGAGCTCTCTGATTCTACAACGAAATAACTCATCGTTCTTTTTCAGCTGTATAAGGAACTTACATGCCCTCTGGACAACTTTGAGCTCTTGATTTATTCCTTACCTGGCCCAGAAGGCAAGTCATTTCCTCTTTGCCCATATTGCTACAATAGTCCTCCATTTGAGGGTATCAACACATTATATGGTGCTTCTAAAACCAACCCAAGTTCCGGAACATCAAGCAAGGGAATGGGCATGCCATGCTTCCTGTGTCCACACCCAACATGTCGACATTCTTTAATAACCCAAGGAGTTTGCGCTTGCCCAGAATGTAGCGGGACACTTGTCCTAGATCCTGTGAGTGCACCCAACTGGAAACTCAACTGCAACAAATGCAATTGTCTTGTCTTCCTTCCTAAAGGTGCTCATAGGATTTCCACCACACGTGACAAGTGTGCTGATTGTGACTCTACAATTATAGAAGTTGACTTCAACAAGAAAACGACACCATTGGAGGATGGAGCTACACTGTTTGTTGGATGCATTCTTTGTGATGAGTTTCTCCATTCACTTCTGGAGATGAAGCATGGAAAATCATTTATCAGAAACAGAGGTTCGAGAGGAAGAGGAAGGGGAAGGGCAAGGGGGCGGGGAAGGGGAGGAAGAGGACGTAGTTCAGGGAAACCAATGGACCTAAAAATGAGTTTCCGAGACTTCTGAAGAAAAGCAAACTGTCATTTAGAAATTTTAGAGGAAGTACATGAAATTTTTTGGAGGGAAACGCAAAGAGATGAGCCACCTACACCTTTCCTTATACATAATTTGCCTTAACTTGGATTGTGTTAGCTCTTGTGTTCCTTAGGTTGGTATGCTGCTGATGAACATCTTTATTTTCTTGTACCTTATGTAGTCAAAATTTTGAACACTAGCGTGTTTTTATTACCCTTTATTCTTTAATATAATGAAGAAATGTGGAATGACGCCTGCCATTCAATCGTTTATGAAATATCCTGAATTTGTAGATTATTTGAAGGAATTTTTTAGCGTTGAAAATTTAAAGACCTAACTTATCAAATCACGACAATTTGTTGAAATTATCTTCTGGCTAATTCATTAAATTAAACTACCATTGTTATATAATGTCCTTTCTCATAATCAAGTAATATTTTTAACATTCTAAGTTTTAGCAAGCATCCCAGACTATAAAGACTGAGAATGTTTTAGGCGTAGCAAAAATGCCGAATTTCCTCCTGCTAATTTCTCGGATTAAACTGTTAACAATCTGTATGACAATATAACAACCTACTGAATATTATCACAAAAAAGAAATAAACATGATCTCATTTTCATGGCTAGCAATATTTTGATGTATCAGCCAGAAGAAGGTAGAGGTGGTGGAATATGATTTGGAGGTGGCGGCGGGGGCATCGATGACATTTGCATAGGTGGCCTTCCAGGTTGCTGCTGCTGCATTGGCGGTGGCGGTGGTCGCCAAAGCTGCGGCTGTGCTCCTCCCATTCCCATTGGTGGAGGGATAGGCATGGAATGTACTTGAGCCTGAGGTGGTGGCAGAGGCATGTTTGGGGGAGGTGGCCGGAACTGCTGAACTGGTGGTGGAATCATGGAACCAGGCATCATTTGACCTGGTTGCTGCGGCTGACCTTGCCAGGCTGGTGGTTGTCCCGCCATTGGCATAGGGGGGAAAGCCACCCCTTGTGGTGGCGAAGGACGTATTGCAGGAATAGGGTTGGGAGTGATTGCACCGTTAGCAAAGGGGTGTGGTGGCACCGGAGCTCCAATCGCACCATTAGGCTGAGCAACCTTTGGAAGTGTCGGAGGGCCACTTGCGAACAAAGTGTGAGGTCTACTCTTTTGGGGATTGCTAGCAGCCAATACTCTCTCTACACAGAAAATGTACACCAGAGGTAAATTAATCAATGATGATAAACTTCTCGTCTCAGTCGCCAAAAGTTTGAATCTTCTTCCTAACCTAAAAAAATTCACAAATTTCAAAGATCAGCGAACAATTCTTACCTGCAGGTGTGCCATGCCGCTCTCCCTTG
Source organism: Cucumis hystrix (assembly GCA_025688845.1). Taxonomy (NCBI): domain Eukaryota; kingdom Viridiplantae; phylum Streptophyta; class Magnoliopsida; order Cucurbitales; family Cucurbitaceae; genus Cucumis; species Cucumis hystrix. Next base: position 5,837,314 of record CM046888.1, on the reverse strand, counting down.
GTATCTTTCTTATAGGCATACGAAACCGTTATTTGACGATTACAAAGATACTGACCATTCATCGCCTATTGCAAAAGTAGCAAAAAATTGTGTCAAGATAAGGTTACTTCATTCTTTCCGAGATTTGAGTTACCAAGTGGACAAATTATTTTAAATCTTGTTGGCATTTGGAACTTCATATATAATATATAAAAACAGCAAGCTGTATGAATGTTGCGGGATTGAAATGATTGCCGATAAACAAAGCAATAAAACACCTCAATTGCTGCATCAGATGCCTCAAAGGAGTCATAGCTAATAAAACCAAACCCACGCGAATTTCCTGTATCTGGATCCCTCATAATCTGGTTAAGAAAAAAAGAAAGACATTTCAAGTCAGGAAATAAATGTATTAAGACTCAGATCTATGCAAAGCGGTTCTAATACATCCCAAAAAAGAGCACAGTAGCAAGTACACACCAGATGAGAAAGAACCAAAGAGGATAAATAGGGCATACAAGAAGGAACCTTTTATTTCTTTTTGAAATTAAGCCAAACCTCTTTATTAATAATAAATAAAACTAATGTTTAAAGTATAAGAGTATTATACTCAGCAAAATAAGAAAAGGATAATATCATCCAAACAAACTAAACAAAGATGAACTTGGGCAATACAAATGTGAAAACGACCTACAAATGATAACAAAGGAGAAACAACGAAAGAACCAAGCAAAAGAGTATTGAAACATTGGTAAAGAGCTTAATACAAAGAAAATATGAACACTTTTCAAGCGCCCACTTCAGACCGAATTTTGTATTCCACATGCTAAATAGAAGGGATCTATTATTTTAAAGGATGGTAAAGGGAATAATGTTGTGCCTTATGCACTCAAAAGTTCAAAACGTTGGTTCATATTGCTCTTGAAACATGGTGGGAAACTGATTTGATGGCAGAGTTCAGTAGCCAAGTCTAAGCATTCCAACAGCCATGATGTTATTAACCCCTTAAATTCCTAACAAATTCCTGATCCAGCGTACCCAACTACACACTTCAGGAGAGTAACAGTAAATAGAAAGTAAGGTCATATAACAAGTCCCATTCTCATGGCGATAGAGAGGTGGAGTAACCCTCGTGGAAGAAAACCCAGCAAAAAAAATCCTTGGCGTAAAAAGAAATTCTAAGTAATGGTAAGACAAGAAAACAATTAAGGAAGAGATAGAAATTATATATTATTAAAAAAGACACTGAATACAGACAAAAGAAACCATAAACTGGTTGTTCAACCACCATTATGCTTGAAACATGAAATAAAAGAGACATGTCGAAGAACTACAAGTAAAGGAGAGAGGGATAAAACAAAAAAAATAAGAAAAGGAATGTTATACTATTTCATAATCTAGATCAACTTTCTGGTCAAAGAGGCAATATCGTATAAGAATGAATTTTCTCATTGCAAACTAAAGAGAAATTCATTAATAAAAGCCACAAATAACACAACTTCCTAAAAGTTTACTTACAACTCCCATCAAGAAAATACAGAATAGAGACCGATGATGTTCAGCATACTCCAGAAAAAATAAACAACATAAACACTGTATATGGGTCAAACATACTAAAAGGCAATTGTGATGGTTTAATATTTCCAAGAAAGGCCTTCACTGCGTTAAATTGTCATTAAATCACTTCTTTAGAGAGTAAGTAGTTCACTTGAAAATGAACTATAAGTTACTAGTAAGCAGTTTGCTCGAAAATGAACTCTAATCTCCTGTGATAAACAAAACATACAAGAGTGATGGATTTATGGGAAAAGTTATAACCTTAGGATTTGTCACAATGACCCCAAATGCACTGAAAGTATCATAGAGAAGCTTCTCATCGACATCCTGAAAGAAACACCATGGTTTAGTTTCAATCTTTAAAACATTAGTCTTGTAAATTTTCCAGACATAATCAGAATAAAATAAAGACTTACCGGGTCTAGGTTTCCTATGAAGAGATTTGCCCCCACATCCAAACTCTTTTTGTCTTGAGACGCCTGGAATATGCAATGCACACATAATAAAAGTTAAACATCCATTTTTATAAGAAGATGAAATACCATCCTCCTTTGCTGAATAGTACATCAGACCACATTATAGTGCAGTTGAACGAACAGGTTTCCTACATACCTTGTTTACACGAATTGGCTTCCCATAGAGCTTGATCATATTTAGCACCTTAATTGCCTGCAAAATCATAGAGAATGGAAAATCAAGATAACTTCCGAAAGCGTATAACTATGAGGATAAAAAGGCAAAAGAGTCCACAGCATAACATACATAATCTGCATCTTCCTCACTGCGAAACTCAATGAATCCATATCCTTGATGCAAATTAGTGACTCTGTCCTTTGGCACATACACATTAACTACAAAACAAGAAGTAGGTACAATTTGTTTAAGGAAATAATCCAACCAAGAATAAGAAGGGAACAAAAATAACTTCAACAGAGTTTTCAAAAATCCCCAGGAGTTCATTAGGAAAAAGAAATGAACGAACTCACCAACTGGACCGGCTTGAACAAACAGCTCCCAAAGCAACTCCTCAGAAACCTGGCAGGGCACACAAAAAACAGTAAAAGGGTGTGATAAAAATGAAATTAGAAGAACGGGGAAACCCTAGACGAAGGGATTTTAAGGTGAATTAGCTGATTCAGAAAGAAAAAAGAAGGGAAAAAAACCTGGGGATCTAGATTTCCGACATAGGCAGTGGCGTCTTGATTCCTCTCGGGGGCGTGCTGGCCGAGAAGATTTGCTCCGACTCCCGGCGCTATCTTGGTCGTCATCTTCTCCGGCTAGTCGGTGAAGCAGTTGCCTCCGTTTGAAGTTCACAAATTACAACAGACCAAAACCCCTTTGCACGCTCGCGAGAAGCTAACAATTTTCCATGGGGTTTTGTTTTTGGTTTTAAAAGAACACACCTTTTTTGATGAAATACCAAAAAAAAATGTTGTTTAAAAAACTTATTACGAAAATATGTTAATTTTGAAACTTTTTACGTAAATACAATTGATTTTGACATTTAAAAAATATATATATTAAAGAAGGGCGAGTCATGACTCCTCCATTATTTAAAAAAAAATTAAATAATAAGAGACTCGCCCTCAGTTTATTTTAAAAAGAAAAGTAGAAACATGACATGAAGGTTGGTGTCACAATAACTATTCCATGCATTGGTCAAGTCACACTTTCTCGTGAATTTGATCTTTAAATTTACTTCATCCCCATTCATTCTCCCATTCTTCTTCCTTCTAATTCTTCTTCATTCTTCTTCCTTCTAATTTTTTCACCTTCTCATTCTCCCTTCTCCATTCTTCTTCATTCTACATTGTAAAATTTTCACATTCTTCTTTCTTCACGTCTTCTAAATTTTTCACCCTCTCGACCTTCTTTCCATCCTTTACATGTGACATTTTTTCCTTCCGATCATTTTTCATCATTTTCTTATCATTAGTTAATTATTTTTGGGTTTGGCTCTCCTCCTCCCAATAAATATAAAACTTTTTTGTATTGGTTAAATCAAATTTTTTTAATTTATTTATATAAATTTTAACTATATTCTTGTATTATATTTTCAGATTTGATTGTTGTTGAAAAAGATTTTGTTTCCGTTTGGATATTTTTCTTGAAGTATCGTGGATTGACAACAATAAATCAGCAGGACTGTCCTCAAAATTTGTAAGTTTTTTTTTAAAACTAATTATGCAATTGTATTATGAAAGGTATGTTATGCTTAGGTGTAATTTATATTATCAACATTTTATTAGCATTAAATATGATTGATAAATTAGTTTAATAAAAACAAACAAATGTTGACTCATCATAGTCAAATTTGTTTCAAATAGTCATTTTATTAGCATTAAGAATGAAATTGGGTATTTTGTTTAATATTTCAAGTGAAATTTACAAATATTTGAAAATTTGACATAAGCTTTGTCACTGGGTACAACATCATGCCCCATATTAACAACTTTTTATATGTAATAGATTTAAAATCTAAAATATTACTTGAACAATACAGATTGAGAGATTAATTTTGTGTGACCAGGTCGGCTACACATGTAGTCTCTCAGTATAGGTACATGTTTGATCTTATTCAACCTGATCAGGTACGTCGTGCTAAATTTGAATTTTAAATTTTATATTATTTGTGCAATATTTTTTTTTTCATATGATATGTTGTGTTTCAGATTATCTGGGAGTCGTACAAAACTGTCATAGATAATTTGACACATTTATGTACGAACAAGACATATGGCGGACGGTTAGTCCTCTCATATGTTTCTACATTGGTGAGTGGCATCAACGAACACTTAGACAGTTCGATATTCAATAAGGTGTTCCACGTGGCTGTAATACTGAACCACTTTTGCACGAGATTGACCTAAGGACTGCTGATTGGTAGAGTTGCTCGTTTAGTGATGCGATGACTAAATCGCATAAGGTTTATTGCTGAGAGACATCCAATTGGGAAATTTCATATGGATGTAACTTCAGAATACATCCATTGGTACAAAAACATCACTAGGCTTGATATCACCCGACCGAGAGCTGTTATGGGTCATCTGGTACATATTTAAATATTGTCTAATTATTTTAGTATAAATTGATTTTCAATGCTTTCTAATTCATTTTAATATTTAACAGAGATCGAACAATAGTAGACTTCAAAATGTTGCAGATGATCCACAACAGGTCATAAATATATGCAGTGAAAACGAGCAGTACATGAAAAACATTCACTATATGTACGATGTCCCTATTGTACATGGTCCAGTCCAAAGAAGACGTGCTCGAGGACAAAAGCCTAATCAGTTGGAAGAAATTGACCAACACGTGGGAAGTGCCTCCCGTGACACAGACACAACATGGTTACGTTAGTCCAATAATGATGATGTCAGCATTTAGAACGACATATCATGATTAAGGAGTCGGTCAATCATCAGACTTTGGAACAATATATTATAATTCACAGGCAGGTCCATCATCATCAAACTTTGGGCAACAATACTATGATTTAGGAAGCGATCCATCATCTTCATACATGCATGGTCACGGGTGCGGTCGTGGAGAACATATTGAACATTTGTACTACGAAATGCCTGCAGCAGTAACCAAGCAACTAGATGAGCAACAACAACATGAGAATCATGAAGAAATACAACAACAAAGCGTTCAAAATCGACGATGACAACCGGCTAGAAATCGTCGATGTCCAGGTTGTGGAACACATTGATCTTTTTTTTTCCATTGAATGAAAATTGTTAAATTATTGTATTAGACATTTTGTTCTATCTTTTAATTATTTTTCAATCAAAAGCACTTACTACAAATTTACGTCCTTCAATTAATACAAAACTAGTGAATTACAACAATAAATATCCATAAATTATAAAATTAAGTAAACGTAAATTGAAAAGTTGAAGAAAAAAGTTTAACAAATTTTCATTAATTTAAAAATACAATGAATATACATTTTCAATAAGTTTCAATAACAATAAAATTGTTTTTTTATAAAAAAATAATTAAAAAGATATTATTTTCAAATTAAATTAAATGACGTGAAAATGAAAAAAATGGAAAAAGAAATATAAAGGGCGAGTTACTATGAAAGAGAAAGAAAAAAATTTTAAACTTTGGGAATTAGTAATTAGTTTGAAAACATCCACATTTTGGTAATTAATTTGATAAAATGCATATTAATATAATTTTAGAAAATGCATTATTAATTGGTACCAATATACTGATAATATTTTAATTAACTTTGGCAACAAAAAAATTGTAACAACTAATTTTAATCAACAAAATATCTAGTACACATTGATCTTTTTTTATTAAATAAAAATTATTAAATTATTGTATTAGATTTTTTGTTTTATTTTTTAATTATTTTCAAATAAAAAACACTTACTACAAGTTTATGGTCTTCAATTAATAAGCTCCAGTGGATTACAACGATAAATATTCATAAATTAAAAAATTAACGTAAACATAAATTTAAAAATTAAAGAAAAAAATTGAACGAAATTTCATCAGTTTAAAAATATAATGGATATACTTTTTCAACAAATTTAAATAACAATAAAACTAATTTTAAAATAAATAAAATTTTTCATTAGAGATAAAATAAATTGATATTAAGTTAAAAAATTAGGATTTAATTTGTAAGTATAAAATAAAAGTTAATTTTATAATACTTTGAATTAATCAATTACGTTAACAAATCAATTACGTTAAAAAAAAGAAGAAGAAATAGAGGGCGAGTCTCAAGACTCACCCTATGAGAGAAGAAGAAAAATTAAACATAGGGCGAGTCTTCAAAACTCACCTATGAGAGAGAAAAAGAAAAATGTTAAAACAACTGTATTTTGGTAATTACTTTAAAAACAGCTACATTTACGTAATTAGTTTTAAAAACTGCATTATTAATATAATATTTCTAGCTTTTTTTAATATTTAAATTCAATTTTTTAAACCATTTAAAAAACTTGTAATCATCATAGGCTCTTTTAAAAAATTATAACCAAATATTTATACCTTTCAAAAACGAAAAAAAGTCCATAGGAAATTTAAAAAATATTTCGATTAATGTGGAATATATATATATTTACACAATAGTTTTAAATTTTGGTTGTCAAATCTCAACCATTTTTTTTAAAGATTTTTTTAAAAACGTCCCGTGGCTATTTTTTTAGATGGTCGTTTAGAAAAAGATGATGGAAATAAGAAAAAAAATAGCCAAAAGAAAGAGGAGAATAAAGATGTTGAAAAAGACAGACAAATTTGAAATATTTTAAAAATTAAAATAGCCAACTTAATGAATTTTTTATTTTATGACCGAGTCGTAAATATTTTACCAATTTATTATATTTATAAAAATTAACCTTTGTTTAATTAGTAAATAAACTTTTTCTTAATGTTAGGTGGATTTTACTAAACGTTTTATAAAATTTCTTATGTTCAAGTGAGTATTCGAGTGTCTTGAAACTCGTAAAAAATTAGTTTGTAATAACCTATAATGTTATATTGACACGTGATTAAATTATCAACTTAATTTCGATTGGTTTCTAAAATTTTAAAAATATTAATTAGGTTATTAAAATTTAAAAGTTGTATTTAATACATACTTAGAACCTTAAAAAAATGTTGGCTAAACTTTTTATTTTGTCCACACATTTGTGAAATTTTATTTATGAGTCCATAAGTTATTGACCTATTCAACTAAATTTAGTATTTATAATTTTACTATAAATAAAATTGGAAGCTTAATAACCCATTAATACTTACACTTTGGTCAACTTTTAGACTCACGTTAAAAGTCGAAAGGATATTTTTCAGCAAAAAAAAATCAAATATATTTTTAAACACAAACTTAAAATTTACAAATAAAGGTTGTAAATTAAAGTTGACATATAGTAAAAGAATCAAAAACAAAAAAAAATAATTTCACTTTTGTGTTTCAAGGAGCTCCATGGTAAATAGAGAGAAAATAGGGGAAATTCTTTTGAAAATTAATTCAAATGACCCCTAAATTTTTGGTTTGTATAAATTAAAATCAACAATTAATTCATATTTGGTTTAGATAGAAAATGACAAAGTTCATTGATAAAATATGAAAATCAAAATAAAAAAGAATATGATATGAAGTAATTGAATAAATGTTTACCATTTAAGTATATCTTTTTACACCAAATTAGGTCAAAGGGTTATGACTATCTGTAATTTAATGCAATTATAAGTCTACAAATGAATTGATAATAGAAAATGACTTGAAATGACATAACTGTAAAAAATATTATCAGTCTAACAAAATTTTAGAATCTATCACTGATGCAAGAGAGTAGTACAAGTTTTGCAATGAATAATTTAACACGATTTGCAATAAAGCCTTAAAGTCTACTCTACTTATAGATACTTTAGTTTATTTTGCTATATATATACATGTTTTTTTGTATAACTTGTTACCCTTTGTCTTCATTTACGTATAAGTTGGTTTATTTTGCTATGTTTGAAAACAATTTTTATATAGTTTTGAAAATTTATTTTAAAAAATATAACTTCTTCAAATACTTATAAATATAACATAATATTACAAATGTGATAGAATAAGATAACCAAAATAGACTATTATCTATATCTTCTTGAATAAATTATTTCCGTACGAATGAATGGGAGCCATAGAATTGAGAGTCGTCTTCTATTTGTTGAATAGCACATAGAATCCATGGAAAATAGAAAGAGTATAAAGGCAAAAACCCGGCGCCAAGGAACATGGGCATGCAACTGGCCACCATTATCCCACTTGGGTTCTTCGAACCGACAAATCCCTTTTCTTCTCTCTTTCCTCCCAGCGTTCATCATTTCCCCGCCATCCACGCCCCTTTTGCGCCATATTTCTTCTCCGTTTCTCTCTCGTCTTGCCTCTTTCCAGATCTACTCTCTTCCCTCTTTCCACAATTATTCATATTCCACCAGATCTCTGTTCCATCAGCCTCCATTGCTTTCCCTTCGAATTAAGAATCCTCACTAATTGGTTAATCCCCATTGCCCTGACTATTTTATTTCTTCTGAATTCTTGCACGTCTCTTGTAAGCCGGGTGAGGGTTTCAAAAGCTTGACTAACAACAGGGGGATGACCTTGGGTGGAGCAAGAACTTGACTTGCTGATGCAAAGAGGGTGTGGTGGGGTGGGGCTTTCCTATTTAAAATAGCCCATTGATGCGAGATTTCCTTTTACATATTTTTTTTGGGACAAGAACATAAATATTCTAATCTCATTCGTTGGAAAGAAAGTTCTGTTGCCATTTCATTTTTTTTCTTGGTGGAAAGAAGATACTATATACTCTTTCCTCTTCTTTGAGATCTACTTTTCTTCCTCTTTTCTCTATCTTATTCTTTGAAGGCGTGGTTAGCTTAACCATAACCAATTTGAAGAGATGCAGAAGCCTCAAGATCAACGGTTAAGGTCTACCAAACCCACTACTATTCATGGGTATGCTCAATCTGGGGATGTTCTTAGCCTTCAGAAACTGCTTCGAGAAAACCCGGGTCTTCTTAATGAAAGAAATCCTTTTGTACGGTCTCCTCATTGTTGAACTTTTTGGTATTCCGCCAAGTTTTTGCTGTTATTTTCATTTTGAAGTTTGTATATTTGTTCGTTGGAAGGCACTTCTTATCATGTTATGTGAATATCAATTGCTTTGGTTATGTGCATGAGATAAGAACTTCTTTTTGGTTTCTGACTCCCTATGCTTTTCGTTAGCTCTGTATGAAAAATCTTGGTGCTGGGCTTAACTTTAATTCAAGGCTTGAATTTCTGGGGTATATTATTTTAGCACCTGATATAACTTTTATGTGGTCACTGTTTTCAATATTTTTTATCCGGGATCACTTCAGTTGTGTTTGGAGCTTATGATACTTTATTTTTATGGTTCACATTTGTAGATGTTACTTTTCAGTTGATCCCACGTTACCCATCCAGTCATATCCCTTCTCCTTCTTTAATATGAATTATAATAATGCTTGCTGGTGTAAGATTAGAATATCAATTTTCAGTTTGAGTACCTTGTTTCTGTTTCATACTTCTCTCATTAATACAATGAAAAAAATTGTGCCATATCTTTTTCTAACTAATTCCAGTGCAGTTTCATGCTCATAATTTTGTACGATTCAGGATATAGAACCAATTTTTCCTGTTATTTTTATTACCTTTTGGAGTGAAACTCATGGATTTCAATACCTACTTTAGATGGGACAGACACCACTTCATGTTTCTGCTGGCTATAATAGGGCTGAGATTGTTACATTTCTTCTTGCCTGGAAAGGCCCAGAAAACGTTGAGTTGGAAGCCAAAAACATGGTAGTTATATATCATTCTTTGTTGGCAGTTGCATTTTACATGAAACTGGACCATAGTGCTCAACTATTGGTTAGAGCGAGCTAATATTCTCAACTCTCTGCAGTATGGAGAGACCCCATTGCATATGGCGGCAAAGAATGGGTGCAATGATGCAGCGCGGGTGCTACTAGCTCATGGCGCTTTTGTTGAAGCCAAAGCAAATGTGCGCCTTTTAGTTATCTGTATTTCATTTTCATTGGTTTTGTAATGAATTACACGGGTCTTGGTGGTTTGTTTGTTGATGTCTTTGCTTTTGTGTATTCCATTGTGCAGAATGGTATGACGCCATTGCACCTTGCTGTCTGGTTTTCCCTTCAATCTGAAGACTGTGATACTGTCAAAACTTTACTTGATTATAATGCTGATTGTAGTGCGACGGATGAGGTAATATCCTTCAACATTTTCTTGCAGTATTTTGTGTTCTCCAATGTACTACTTTGTTGATACGCTTCTTAAATGCAGGAGGGTATGACTCCACTAAACCATCTGTCACAAAGCTCATGTAGTAAAAAGTTGAGGGAATTGTTGAACCGGCATTTAGAAGAGCAGAGAAAACGAAAAGCAATTGAAGCATGCAGTGAAACTAAAGCAAAGATGAAAGAACTTGAAAACGAGCTATCGCATATTGTGGGTTTGCATGAGCTCAAGATACAGCTTCAGAAGTGGGCAAAGGGAATGCTTTTAGATGAGAGACGCAGGGCCCTTGGCCTCAAAGTTGGCACCAGGAGGTCCCCTCATATGGCATTTCTTGGCAATCCTGGAACAGGTAATTACTTATGGGAGGCAAGAGTTTGGCATAGCTATTCTTTTCTCATCCTCTAAAAGAGATCTTGCACGTTGCATCCCCATAGGACTTCATATTAAAACGTTCAAATAAAGTACATCAATATTTACTTATTATTAGTTTCAATATCCATTTAAGTTCAAATACCAAAAATTTTTGTACGTATGATATCTTTGCTTACATATGGAGTTTCGCTAGTAATTATACATGATACTCTTATGCGTAATTAATGTTATTTTTTCAGTTAAGGTAATTTATACTGGCAAAAAGTATCTTCCCCATCTCATTCTTGAATTTAAATGGAATATAGAAATTTTCTTTTGATTATTATGATATTATTATCATTCATAATGGCTTTAAATTTTTAATGAATTCCACCACTTTTTTCGCATACTCTTCTTTTTTCTTATAAGCATTCTGTGTGTTACATGTGAAAATTTTAAGGCATATTGCTTATTTGAATCACAGGTTATATATGGACCACCTTTTCTGTCATTGGCCTCTCCTAACAATTCTCTTTTTGACACCCGGGTGGTGTACAATTTAAAAAACCTCTTTAATATGTAGCCCCAAGTAGGGCCTGGCGAATTATATATGTGATGGGTCCCTGAACACTGGCCAAATAATTCTCTTTTTCACACCCGGGTGGTGAACTATTTAATAAACCTCCTTAATATGTAGTCCAAAATAGGGTTAGGGGAGCTACATATATAACATGGTCTCCAAAAACGATAACTGTGTGGTGTGACCAATACCATGACAGAAAAAGGTGATTAGCTAACAAAACTTCTGTTGACCATTATGTTTCACTTATTGCTGTTATTATTTTTGAAAGGTAAGACTATGGTAGCTCGAATACTCGGAAAATTGCTTCACATGGTTGGTATACTGCCCACGGATAAGGTAACAGAAGTACAGAGAACAGATTTGGTTGGCGAATTTGTTGGTCATACTGGCCCAAAAACCAGGAGGAAGGTACGTCACAGATGCCTTGTAGTTCTCTTTTAATTGATTTGAATTTCCTTTATGTATGGATACCATCTCTTTGACTTGCAGATCAAAGAAGCAGAGGGTGGAATTCTTTTTGTCGATGAAGCCTATCGACTAATACCAATGCAGAAAGCTGACGATAAGGATTACGGTTTGGAAGCACTGGAAGAGATCATGTCTGTCATGGATAGTGGGAAAATTGTTGTAATATTTGCTGGGTACTGTGAACCAATGAAGCGCGTGATAGATTCAAATGAAGGATTTCATCGACGGGTAACCAAATTTTTTTACTTCAACAACTTCAGTTCAAAAGAATTAGCAAACATTCTCCATATAAAGATGGATAATCAAACAGAGGATAGCTTGCTATATGGCTTTAAGTTGCATCCTACTTGCACCATAGAAGCCATTTCAGACCTGATTGAGAGAGAAACAGAAGAAAAGCGGCGGAAGGAGATGAACGGTGGTCTAGTTGATCCAATGCTAGTAAATGCAAGAGAGAATTTGGATGGTAGGCTGAGTTTTGACTGTATAGACACAGAAGAACTACGTACTATTACAATGGAAGATTTAGAAGCGGGCCTTCGTTTGCTAACACAGTAAAATGAAAATATTTGAATTCAAATCCTTCTAATGCATTTCTTTGTGTGCTGATGAGGCTGATATGGAGCTGTAGGCAGCATCTCTGTTATTGTTACTGCAGCAAATTGAGATGACATGATTGGAGATTTTAGGTGATACTTTTTTTTGTACGCTCTTTTTAATTCGATGGTTTTGAGATGTTTTGTATGTACTGTTTCATTCTGTGTCCCATTCTTCCGATTTTTTACTGTTGAAATGTAGCTGTTGAAGAATAAAATTTTAAATACGAGAGATTATTGTTGCCATTGTTGTTGATGGTGTTTCTGTGTAGTGTAAACACCCTCAGTGCCATATTTTGCTCTGAGTCTAAAGGTGGTGTTTTGAGTAAATATAAATGAAAAGCTTTTTTATGAGAAGCATGAGTACTTTCTTTTAGAAAAGTGGAGTGAAAATTTGGACTCTCGACAAATGGATTCTTGAGTTATTGTTGAAGTATGTTCACCTTTGCATAGTTGAAAACGTACTTTTGTAATTAGTGTTTACATGGCATGACCTTTTCTTGATAAATACCATAACCTTTTGAGTATGATAGGTGCTGTGCTCACGGCCATGCTTCATGCTTTTGAACGTTTGAAACATTTTCTCAAGAAAGAGATTGGAGGTTGTGAGAATTGCTATTTGAATTTGGTTTGGTTGACTTGTTCTCGACGGGAATAAGTGCCGTGGAGAACAAGTGCCCTACCATCCCGTCAAAATGCCTACAAAAGTGCTTTTCTGGTTCCATGCACGTTGTAAAATTTATTTAAGGGAAAATTATTGATTTAGTCTCCTTATTTTTTGTAAAAGTATGTGTTTGGTTCTTAAATTTTTTAAATATAGTTTTTTAATTTCAAGTTTATCAAAATAAGAGTAATCGATTCATGGTTTTTCAAAACGTAACTTTTAAAGTTACAAAAGTTATACCCATTGGTTGAGTTTAAATATTTACTTAAAACTTTCGAGTGGTTGATTTTTTTTTATTATAACCCATCATTAATTACAATATATATTTTTTTTTTGTCACAATATTTATTATTTTATATTCATTCTTTTTTATTACATTATTTACTATTTCTTACTCGGGTAAAATATTTTGCACTTTAAACACAAACTATTATAATTCATCGACTAATTTTTTTTATTTTTTATATCACTTCTATTTATTATGCATTATGTCAACATACTCTTAAAATACAGTGAAATAAAAATTAGTTTTTAAAATCTCAAACTAAAATTAAATACACCTATCTTTACAAAAAACACAAACCAAACTTATAAACAAAATAAACAAAAATATTTATAAAATTTAAACAAATCTAAAATTTGTAAATGTTTTAACAATTCATGTTACACGTCTTCACCATAATTTTCCCTTTACTTAATAAATTTGCTCTTTCTTATATTTGGGTGATGGGCAACTTTCATTTATGGAGGGAGACGAGAAGTAGGCTTTGTGCGGCAATGAGTGTGAGCAACGTAAACAAGGTCTTTTACGCCGATAACTACCATCCCATTCAGGCCGGCAGCATCGACGGCACCGACATTCTTCCCCACGACAACGCCGTCTACCGAGCTTTGCTCTGTTCTTCTGCTGGCCTCTGTAATTCTGTCCCCTCTAATTTTTCAACTCCCACTTTGTATTTGCTGATGTTCTTCGCCGTTTTTTTTATTCTAATCTACTGGTGTGGTCTGTTTCTGGCAGATGACCCCCATGGCGATCCCAAGGTCTTCGGTGACCCTTATTGCACCCTCTTCGTTGGTCGCCTTTCACATCTCACTACTGAAGACACTCTTCGCAGGGTATTTTCTATTCATTAATCAGTTTTTCTTGTGGTTTATTGATTTCTGATAAGAATTGAGATGAACTAATACTACTTCGGAACTTGGGTGTTGGTTTATTTGGCTGGATGTGAGAATTTAGTGGTTGGTGTTAATGGCTATTATGTGTTGATTGCTATTACTGCTATACTGTTTTACTTTGTCTCAGATGATCTGTATATTAGGCCCTAGGAAGATGGACACTGAGAGAGAGTGGATTATCAGTTATATAGGTCAACTGGCACCACGATTTGTTGGAGGTGCAGCTAAAACTATAATTAAAACTAGAAGAGAGACTGTAGTTTTTTGTTTTTTGGATGCAACCGTTGAAGGAACTTTTCGACTGGATTTTCGTAGGGTCATGATTGCTGCAATGTAGAATGATTGCTAATAATATTTTGCCCAAAGAAAAGGGTTGTCGACTTATGCCTGTGATCATTGAAACCTTCGGTGGGCCAGGAACAGAATGGCTTGGAGAAGTGGGTCTTCTGGTTAGATCCAAGGGGACATCTATCCACGTTTCTAATCAGCTCTTGCATGCATATTTGTGTGCTAGACTTATGCCCGTGACCCGTGTCTCGAATGTCACAAAGGATAGGGCTCAACCACCGGTGGTCTTGGAATGTCTTTGATCACCAAACTCAGCCGTAAAGTCGGGGTGGAGATAGGTCTGAAAGAGGAAATGACACTTCCAAAATCTGCTTTGAATAGGTTATCAATTGCCGCATTTCGTAAGCATATTGATGGTGAGGGTCAACAAGAGGGTCCTGAAAGCAAAGGTCAGGAGGAGGAGGATGGAGACGAGGAACCTAGTTTGGCATCCCTTGTTGCTTAGATGGGGAAATGCAGGAAGATATTTCCCAAACCCAATCCGCCTCGATCAAACACGAAGGAACTGAGATAGACTAAGTGTCCGTTGCGGTATCATTCACTGCTTTAACCTCCTCATTCACGTGGAAATTTCCGACCGGTCCCATCTTGAGGAGTTCGTCTGGGTCAGATGAGGACTAGCCCCTGACTTAGATAGGTGTGGTGCTCTCAGCTTAGGATTTTTAGTTTTTTTTTCGTTTTCTAGTTTAATTTTTTAGGTTAGTTCTTTTATTAGCTTCCTTAAGGTTAGCTTAGGTTTTCGTTGGGATCTAGTACAAATTGTTGGTTTAAACCAAGTGGGGCATTTATTAAATGATTAAAAAATCTTTCACATCCTAAATCTAAAGCTAGCTACTTAAATTAAGAGCACAACTGAAAACCAGAACTGCTTATCAGATAAACAGAAAATTGTTTGTAGCTTCATAAACTAAGCTCTAACAGCTATTTCCTAAATCTGTAAATAATAGATTACATCAAGAGGACTGAGGAGAAAACCAGCCCTTGTCTTCACCTTTTAAAACTTGTCCTAGAAAGAAAATGAGCTGAGCATACAAGAAGCTTTCTCAAGCTCTGGATTCCCAAAACCTTGCTTGCCTTTTTTAATTACTTGCAATGTTGCATTTGATATTTCATTTAAAATTTACAGCTTTTCTTTCTATTTCCATTTCTACATCGCATCAGCTGAAAAAGGAATTTCATCTCTCAGGCAATGAGCAAGTATGGACAGGTTAAAAATCTACGCTTAGTCAGACACATTGGTGATTTCCTTATCTAGTTCTCATTTTATCTCTTATTTGGCTTAAGGTATTTTCTGTTTAGTGATTAGGTGCCCAAGATTCTAGTCATATATCCAATATTTATGATATTCATACCATAAACATGTTTTACATTTATCAGATTACTCTGTTCATAGAAGTTCAACGAATGGAAGAGACCACAATGTTTCTGACCAAAACTGCATGATATTTTGCAGTAACTGGTTCTTCACGTGGTTATGCTTTTGTTGAATATGAAACTGAAAAAGAGATGCGACGTGCATATAAGGTGGTATAACTTTTTGAATCTTTTAGGTTTCTGAGCTTACACTTTTGTCTTGTTTTTGGTTTACATATTTATTTATTTACTTTGCTGTAAGGTGCTTAATATTAAACAAATTTGTGTCGGAGGGGATGTTATATTGCATTCTCTTCCAAGGTTACTAGGTTTTCTTATTAACTATTGGTTCTTTGGAAGCTCTTAGTTGAGTGATTCTTGTTGCTTCCTACCTTTACTATCTCTTTCATTCATGAAATTTCTTCGTTCTTATAATTCTTTTGTAATTATAGCTTTCTTGTGATTCTTAACAATTAGTGGGCTCTTCTTGTTTAGTTTTGTGGGAGGGGGTTACCCCTGCCCTTAGTGTTCTTTTGGCTTTCTTGATGAATATGTTCCTTTGTTTCTTATAAAAAAATATATAATTAATTAGTTAAAAAGAGCATCCAATCATTCCATTTTTCAGTGTAAATACATTAATAAGTTTGTTTTGATGGTGAACGATATTGATTGATATTAAGTTCCTTTATTCATCAGGATGCTCATCATTCAATGATAGATGATTGTGAAATTATAGTTGATTACAATCGACAACGGCTAATGTCTGGATGGATTCCTCGGAGATTAGGTAAGTGGAAGTCATATAGTTTCGCATAATAGTACCCCTTACTAAAGTCTATTTGATTTTTTCTGTGCTATTTGTAATAGGAGGGGGTCTTGGAGGTAAGAAGGAATCTGGACAACTTCGATTTGGAGGAAGAGAAAGACCATTCCGCGCTCCACTGTATGCTCTACTTTCCTCATTTTGTAATGCTGGTTGGATATTAAACTCACACTTTATTTTCAGATGGATTTTGTTAGAAATAGTGGGCTTGGGTAGTAGAGATTTACTTTGTCCTAATTTTTAATTATTTTAATTAGTCTCATGTCGTCTATAAATATTTCCCTTTTGTGCCCCTATAATTATCAGAAAATAATAAGAAACATCTATACCGTGGTTTTCCTCCTTGTAGTGGGGTTTCCACGTAGACCTTGTGTTCTTTCTTCATCTTTATTTTTCTTCCTAGGTTCTCGTGTTATGCCAAAGAGTGTTTTGTTAGCATATAACTCTGGCTTGGAGCTAGTTGATTACCGCTACCCACGGTTGCATCTAAAGTAGCTAGGTCAGAAAGTAAATGTAATCCCTGTTCACTTGACATTGAACTACCATTCCTCGCTATAATTTCCCGGCCCAATTAATAATCTGCTAATTCCTGTTATTCTCCAAGCTTATTTCAAGTACTTCAATGATAAGGTGGCTTCTTTCATTTTTGATGCATTTGTTTGCTAATTCAGTTTTTCGTTTGCATGCATTTATGTCATTCATTGAATCAACACCTCTAATCCATACCCTTTTGGGCAGACGTCCAATCCCTTATGACGATTTGAAAAGGCTTGGGATTACTCCTCCTCCTGAAGGAAGATACAAGTCTCGGTTTCAGGTATTCTTTCACAAATATTATTGATCTAACTCTTAAAACAAGGAACATCATATAAGCTTCATAATCGGTCTCAATTTAATCGCAGGAACGTCTTTGATGTTCATGCATACTGTAGAACCTTAACGTGTTTCCACAGTACCATTCTTCTGCTCTTCCACTTGACATTTTGTAATGCAATTTGTTGTGGGAGCGTCTATGATGTTCATACATCTTGTAGAACCTTAACGTGTTCTCCCAGTGTCGCTCCTCTTCTCTTCCACTTGATATTTTGTAATGCAATGGATGATCGCTTGACTTGAACTGAGGTTTGTACATTATCGCACTAGAAGTAATATATTTTTTTTGTTGGTTTCTTGTTCATTTTAGATACCTTCTCCTCCCAGAAGAGAAATGGATTCTGAACGTAGAGAAGAAGGCTCCAATAAGAATGAACTTACGGAGAAGGATGGACACAGTCATAGAAATAGTTCGATAGATGAAGATGATTGGTCTCATACGAGGGGCTCACATGACTACAGAGTGGGTCACTCACACAAGGGAAACCATGAGAAGATGAAACATGAATCTAGGAGGACCTCAAACGACAGGGATGATTATTCCCCCCACAAGAGATTTTCCCAGAAGGAAGACTATTATCAAAGCAGATCTGCTGAGAAGGAAGATCCTTATCGGAGGAGCTCTTCAGATAAGGACCGATCTCGCAGAAGAGATTCTAAAGATCGGGATGACCACTCAAGGAAGCATCACAAATCTCATAGATAGTGACTTCATTACCCATCTTAATATGAATGAAGCCGATCTTGTTCACTTACTGATTTTCATTTATGACGAACAAAAGTTAATCCATGTTAAATTAAATGAAGTTAAGTGATATTAAAGTTGAAGTTATGGAAGCCCTTTAGTTGCATTAAATGAATTTAAGTGTATCTCAGGCTTCATGCTGTACAAGTCGAGCATCCATTCATGAAACTACCTTTCAAATTGAGATTCATTTATACATGGGAGGTTCAGAGATTTTCAAGTCTGACAAAAAGGCTTCAATCTCAAATTTATGGTTCATCATTTTACTGTAACTTCATATTAAACCTTTATGTTTTTCAGATTACTTTGGAGTGAGTATCATGACATTCATGTGCTTGGAAGTTACAACCCTTGAGAGTTTTGTTTTTATGGGTTAGGAAGTTACAACCCTTAAGTTGATATTTGGTTACTTAGCCAATTTCTATGTAAAATCACTTGAAGGATATAGTAGAGTAAAAAAGAGCTTTGAGCTTCTTTCTAGTTTAGAGGTTTTTTCTTTTAAAAAATAACTTTAATGTCAATTTAAGTTGCATGGTTAGAATCATTCATTCAAGTTCTACATGATCAATCTTGTCGTGGAGTGTTTCAGATCTCAAACAATGAGCGATCCTCCTTGTAAGATATCATTTTTTTTTCTCAGTTGCAACCTTTGAAAACATATGAACTTTTTACAAAAATCATTGTTCTTCAAACATGCAAAACCCTCCAAAAATCAAATCAAGAGCCTTTGAGTTGCACGGCTATTTCAAGTTTGAAATCTAATATTTTTGGTGGCTTGACCTAAAAGTTACGGAATTGACTCGGTTTCTTAATTTAAGCTAATCTTGTGGTGCATTGGGTTAACAAACATTTGTCACTCATACTTTTCACTATTGTGATCTCATTTCTTATTTGTTCTTTCAATGTTTCCTCTTGCTTTCCCTTCCTATTTTCTTTCCTCTCATTCTCGTTCATTTTTCAACAGCTTTTGAACAAGTTTGCATTGTGTAATGAGTTTTGCAAATCTTAACAAGAGTGATATTAGTCACTAGAAGTGGAAACTGAATAGAATAAGTAATTCTCAATCAAGGAAAGGAAAAAAAATCTAATGGCACTATAGTTGATACTCTGTCCACAAAATTATGCTTAAATAAAAACATTTGACATCTGGTATTATGTTTGGGAATAATATCATAAATCAAACTATGTTATTGTTCTAAAAAATATTTTATTGATTTGATATAACGATTGAAAGGAAACACAACTTGAACGATTAAGACAATGATAAAAAGTTTCATATTATATAATCCCAAATTATAATATGCTACATTCTTTTTTTTTAAAAAAAAAGTTATGGGCTAACCAGTTGAGTTATCATATAACAAACATTCTACCTCTTCTGAGGAGTTGGTACTTTAAAAATCTCCACATATACATCTGTTTTACATTTAAAAAGTGAAAAAAAAAGGTATAAAATGGAGTTATGAACAAAGTAATAATATCAATACAAATATCTATACTAAAAGGAATGGAATAAAATAGAATTTATTGTAAATGATAAAATTGTTTAAAATATTTACAAAATATAACAAAATTTTAAATTTTATCAATAACGGATATTGATAGACACTTGTCTATAGATTTCTACCGCCATGAAAAGAGAAATATTTGGCCAAGGAGATCACCATGAACTCAAGAAAAGTTAATGACAAATTATTCCTGCGACGAAGTTGAGATCGAAAACATTATAACCATTATTGTAGCATAAATTGCATAATTTGGTTTATTATATAGACGATGAAGCTTCTGATTACATCAATGGGGTATTCAACAATCAATTATATAGACAAGAAAATAAAAATAAAAATAGAGCATTAAAGGCCTATTTGGATCGACTTTATGCATCATCTGCATTTTGCGTAAAAACCGAATGAGGTGTGAGTTGACGAATGAGTACCTCCATACACATTTTAAGAACAATGGCCAAGGTTCAAGGGCATAATAAAACCATGAAAAAAGGTATGAATCGTATAAGAAACTGTGATATCCACAAAAATATAATAAATCAACTACAAACAGTTTCTGTCTACAACAATTGAACATTATACATAATTTAACGGACGCAGGAAAGCAAACAATATGCTTGTGGAGAGGGGAAGGGCCTTGAATAATGAAACAAATAGAAGATTTTGTAGGGGAGAGGGAAATGTTGTTGGATAACAAATGCAGCAACTAATTTTCTGGCAGCTAAACACAAAAAGTTTTAGACAGTGGGTCATCTCTCTTCTTTTATATATATTAAATAAACTATCGACGACAACAAACAGTAGGTTCACTAGGCTATCTCTTTCAACAAGTGGTAGAGGACGTATCTGATGTGTTGTTGTCTTTTGGATTTGGAGAAGATGCCGATCCTTTGGATTTGTTGTCTCCAGTTGACTGTTGATGAAGCTGATGAAGCTGATTGTATTGGAAATGTTGTTGTTGCTGCTGTTGCTGCTGTGAGTGGATTTGAAGTTGTTGAAACTGCTGTGCAGTTAACAACGTGTGCATTGCTTGATTGCTTGGGTAAAAGGGTTGGGCAGCTCCAAAGGAAGCAAAGTTTGTAACTGATCCACCATTTGGGATTGCTTGGCCAGTCAGTACTTTCAAATGCTGAATTTCCTCTTTGAGTGCTTCGTTTAGAGCTGTCAACATAGAGATACTAATAAAGATGGGCCCCAAAAGAATATTACTGAATCTCATCTGGTATAACTTAACAAAGTTATCAGAAAAGTTGCAAAAAAACCTAAAAATGGGCCCCAAAAGACTAAAAAGCAACTTTTAATGTGACGATGACTATGAATGCCAAAAATGCAAATAAAACCATCTTCCAACGAGTAACTATATTTACTTGTACAAATAAAAACAGAGTGATTAGATACAAACTAAGAGAAGGCAGCTATAGAAAAACAATCATTTATGAAATCACTTGAAAATGAAACTAAAGAGGAGGTCCTCACCATCTTGCAGGTGAACCTGCTGCTCCATTGTCTGTAACCGCAGCTTTAGTTCATTGTTCTCAGCAGAAAGACCATTTGTATCTCTCTGGTAATAGGGAGGCAATAAGTAAAATATAATATCTTTATATACTGAAATACAGAGAAACTAGGATGCTGAAATTAAAATGGTTTGAAAATATAGAATGGGCATCTAAAAATATGATAAGTATATACGATAAACTATACGATAAATCGATAATCCACCTGTAAGAGGGTTAACTGAGCAGATAAAGAAGTTGCCTCTGTTTGCAGAGTCTGAACTTTCCGTTCAAGCTCAGCGATGTACCGCATCTTTCTTTCCTTTGACCTAGCGGCTGACTGTCGATTTGCCCATATCCTACACAATGCACAACAAAGGCCATTACAAACAAATTTTCTGTTCTTTTATTATTATTATTATTATTATTCACAGGAAACAGAAAGCATAATAATTCAAATTTGGAGGACACCGATGCAAATAATCTTGAACATGAAGAAGTTTTAGAAAAACATGCTTATCATGGAAAGGGGGAAGGAAAATACAGGGTAAAAGAAGGCCTCCAGGCTCTTCAAGATTAGAGAGAAAGGCAATCCATGAAACTAATAACAATAAAGCTTAACCTAAACTGCTTGATAACTCAACAATCTTCTCATTTCATGTTCCAAAAAAAATTATAAGAGAAGCTTAACCTAAACTACTTGACAGCTATTGGCAAAAACACCTCATTACTATCTCATTTCTTGAAATTTAGGCAAAGCATCCAACAAAATTCAAATGTTGAGTTATCATAAATTGTACAGCAACGGTAGTTCTGAGTTGCATATGGATATGAATAGTAGAAATAAATGAGCAAAATAAAGCAAAGCACAAAATCTGTTTAGGATATGGAGACATCATGAAATAACATATTATCAGTTTCTTTCTCCTGTTTAGAGAGAGAGAGAGGAGTTATGAATTACCTCTTAGCACGTTTGGGGTCAATTAACGCAAGCTCAGCGAGTTTTGTAGCTGACATGGCTTTCTTGGAATCGGCTGCAGAGGCTTCATCAGACCCAGAGACGAGCATCTCAGGCTTTATGGTTGTCAAGCCATCCATAGACTGGCTATGCTGGTGTCTAACTCTCGGCCTCTCCTTCAAACCAACGGCAGCATCATCTTTAGAGGAAGCTGCTTCAATTGTTGAAGTAGGAGTTGATCTTGCTTCTCCAACAGCCGAAGATGACTCGCCAACTTGTATCGTGGAGGTGGCAGTTGAGGAAATGAATTTGTCCATGTCAAGGTACATGGACAACAGATCTTCCTCGGTATCATCAGAAAAAGAAGGGCCATCAGCACTACCAATCACACCAAGGTCATTGTCAAAACAAATATCATCAGGAAGGGTCAGTATTTCTGAATGAGCACGTCTGTGACCAATATTTCTCGGTGGGTTATCAGGCATTCTACTAATATCATGGCTGAACCGATTAGAATCAGTGGGCATTCCATGACCAAATTGACCTGAATCTGAAAGACCACCGGAAGGCATTGGAGGAAGCAACATTGAAGATGAAGTTGCCTCAGATTTTCCATTGAAAATGCTTCCAGTTGGTGAAAGACCTGAGTAACGACTTGATGGTGGCGGAAATCCACCAGAAAAGCTTTGGGGTTTGTCCTTCTCCATCAACTACAAACACACTTGTAAAGCAACTAAACAACACTGAAACCAAGTTCACAAATTCTTCATCAAACAAACAAAACTCCAAGTACCTGCAAAGCTTGGAAATGGGTGCAAGAAATCAGATCAAAATCCCTCAAACCAAACACACATTAAGAATCAAGTAGAAATCAAAGGACCAATAACAACAACCAAGGCATAGAAAGAAACCAAACTACAACCAAAAATCCAAATTGCTAATGCATTCAAAATGGGTAAAAAAAAAAACCAACACTTGGAGAGGACAGTGAATTATGTGGAAGAAGATTGAGAGGCAGGCGGAAGAAATGGGGAAAGGGAGGGAAAAAATGGGAGAGATGAATTTTGCAGGCTACAATGAATGAGGACAACTTTGGAAAGGGAAGTCTAAATTTGTCCAACTGACCAAAAATAAATCAAAGGTTTCTGTTTGCTAACAAAAGAGGGATTCACATAAGAAAAATGATAATGTCCTCTTGCTTTTCCATTTTTATTTTATTAAATTGTTTTACAAAAAACAGAAATGTGTATTAATTGCAAAAGAGAAGACAGCTTACATGTTGGGGAAGAGACAATCCCCTCCCAAGTAGCTAAAAAAGATGAGCAATCCTTGATAGTAATGAGGCTATAATTACATAAGTTTTTTTTTTCTTTTTGTGATTTAAGCATGAAGGTGATGTATATTGTACATCACCACAAAATAGTCAAAAGAGAGGACTCCAAAAGGTGCCACAGGAGAGCCCTCACCACAGGGGGAGCTGGAACCTAACAAGGGGCCAAGATTTCTTCTCAGACCTCTCGACTCTATTGTTCCTCACCCTAAAGGCCCCATAACAAAGCACAAACACAAACAAGCCAGCAAAAAAATGACCCTTATTACAAAAGGGTAAATGAGCACAAACTCCTCAAGCTAGCAAATGAATCCACAATCTCTAATTGGGTCAATGGAGTAAAAGAAACAATTCTAAATGCCTAGGTGTCAAAAGATGATCAAGGTCCTCAGCTGCTCCTCTACACAGGATAAGACATCGTGGCTTAACAAGCAAGGCATCCTTCTAGTAATCTGATTTAGGATGTAATTTTCTCATGAAGAACCTGTCAAACAAAAAAATTTACCTTCTTGGGAATTTTAACATTCCACATAAAATAACAGACGAGAATACTAGAGGACGAGCCACGAGGGATTAACCAAACAATAAAAAAAGGAAATTCACGAGAACCCCACAGATGAACTAGAGTCCCAGATACGAATATCCCTGCTCCCTTGATTAACAAAGAAATCACCAAGTAAATATAAAAGTGCCACAATATCCATTGCTTCTCTATCAAAAAATAAATGACAGAGCCCACAGTCATGAGAATGAGAAAAACCCCAGAAGTGAGAAGGAAGCCACTAGTTAGAGTAGAGTGGTATACTTTATAAATGAGGAAACAAAGAGCAAATCCATATATCCGGCCCCCAACCACTAATCTGCTTAAAAGTGTATGTGTCCACCCCATTACCCATCACTCTCTAAAGTCAAAACAAAGTGCAAAAAGAAAAGGAACCCCTCCAATATAGCTTTCCTCAAATTTAAGACAAAGATTACCACTTTCTAAAAGAACATAGGCTAAAACGAACTTTTAAAATTATAGGAGCTAAAATAAATACAAGTTAAAAGTACATGCACCGAAATTATAGGGCCTAAAATAAAGACAAGTGGAAAGTCCCGGAAAAATAACAAACAACGTTTGTAAGTATAAAGACCAAAATGAAAAGAAGATGAAAAATCAAGGCCCAAAATAGTATTCAAAATTTTATTTTCAGATCAATGTCAATGATTTTTATAGACAATTACATCAATAAAATTTGCTTCCTATAAGAGAAAAAAAATATACAGACAATATCCTTCATTGCTTTCATAATATCTCTATGTCCTATTTTATGTGATTTGTAGCTCTTAATAAAATTGATTGAATTAGTTCAAAAGCCAAAATTTTTATTTTTAATTAAATACTTTAACTTCAGAAAATTCAAACCGAAGTATTTTCTGGAATGAAATTCAAGGATTTTAATTAACAACTTGTTAAAATGGTAAACAGCTATCACTCTCTCGTTCATTGGATTTTAAACTGGAACCTTTTGTAATTGATTATTTACTATAAAGAATCATTTGTACTATCTTCAGCTTTGGCTCTTTCCATTACTACAATTATTTGTCTTCTTTCACAAAAAAAAAAAAAAAAAAAAAAAAAAAAAAAAAAAGGAAACAGTTATGTTCATTGCCTGTAAGTCATTTCTCAGTTCAATTTCGTTTACAATCGTTCTACAAAATTGAGATTTGAGACTGAAAAATGAGGAAGCTGGGAAGAGAAAAATGGCAGTTTATGTGCCCCAACGTGGATACAGAGTATCAACTCACTTCATTTCCCTTGATCTACTTTCATTGACTTTCGGTTCTTCGACCTTAATATGATTCAAACAAGTGGAATTCAAAGAATCAACCCTCAAACGGGAGGGTAAAAAAACTTTTGCATTAACACTGAAAAAGAAAACGAGTTGTTGATTTCTACAGAAACCAATGGCGAATTGTGTGATTGTAAAAGATCGAGCTTCAACCGAAACAACAGAGTTTGGGGTTGCAGACATTCATGTATGAGCATAAAACGAAAATGGGTATGGAGAAAATACCTTGAAATGAAAGGAGAGAAGAAGATCTGTGAAGAAGACAAAGAGAATGGACGACCACCGGAGCAGCTTGCAGAGGAAGGAGAGGGATTAAGGCGCTATCTAGGGCTGTATCAATTTCTTTCTTTCTTCCCCTTCTTCGCTTTTCTTAATTAACTTTACATAAATTTTAGCAAATAACCTTTTTCTTTTCCCTTAAAACGTATGAATGGAATTTTTTTTTTCACTATCTTCTAATAATATTGTAATTAGTAAAATTGGTAATATATTTATAAATATTTTAAAAAAGAGGTATTTAGAAAATATAACCGTAAAATATTTACCATCATTTCAAAAACAAAAAAGCATTTGCAAGATGAAAAATACAAACAAATATCTGATCAATATGTAATTAATTAGTCACACGTGTATTATTCTTCTTTTAATACGCCATTTATTAGTCATACCACGCATTGTTCTTCTTCTAATGTGCGATTGTGTAGGTTTATGATCACGATGGTCGATGTGTACCAATATCCAATGGTTTTTTTTTTTCAAATCGTGTATTTATATTTGGTACATGGTTTATAGATGGTTTTATATTTGATACAATCTTGTAGATTTGGTACACAATCTATAGATTCTTTTATATTTGGTACATAATCATGTTACCAATTAATTTTTTTATAAATAATGTGTTTTTTTAAACAAATTAGATAAATAAGAGTTGTTTCATGGCATTCGCAAATTACATTTCGATAATCAATTTTTTTGTAATAAATGTTTTAAGTCATTTGTCATTTGCAAATTGTTACAACCAATTTTTATACTTATGGTTGCAATTAACTTAAAGTTAATTGTTAAATAAAAAATGTATTAGACTATTAACATATAGTGATAGGCTAATAAATCTATAGATTTTTTTGTTTGACTAATTATTTTATAGTATATTTTAAGGATAAATTTTTGTTTTGAAATTTTGTAAAATTGTGAATAGTTTTATATTTTAACCCAAGTTTGAAATATTGGTATTGAGGGATATATAAAAAAAAATTACTTCGATGGATATTTTTTGAAAAAAATAAAATGAACCCAATAAATAAATATTTTATTATTTATATTAGCGTTATTTAATATTTGTTTTATGTGATCATGAATATTTTTAGAATGTATTGAAAATATCGATTCACCCCTCTTATTGATATCAAACCCATGTAAGTGTAAACAAGTAAATAAAAATATCAACGTATCTATAAAAATTTAAAGGTATGGTTTTAATTTAAATTTTTTAATTTTTTTTATAATTGCTAAAAATTGGTGTGTGATTAAAATATTTTTGAATTTTTTTAAAGTTTAAAGGATATTAAACTTTTCAATATTTCATAAATATTTTTTAAACAAAACTTTAACAATTTTCCTCTAAAACTAACAATGGTAGTATTTTTTTCTCTCTTTTCAAAAGTTTAGAAGACATCTTTTTACTTTTAAAAGTTAAGACATTTTTTACACAAACTACTAACTATACAAACAACCCAAACTACACATTCCAAATTTATAATATTATTACAAAATATATTTTTTAACTTATATATGTTAAACTTTAATAATTAAAGTTCAATAAAATTTTAGTTATCGATATATTAGTATTTATGTTAATAAAGAATAAACTTTGTCAGTTAGCATTTATGTTAATAAAGAATAAACTTATTGAACTGCAAATAGATATTAGTTATATATAGTAAGCATTGTATGCACATGCTAATATTGATATTTGTATTAAGCATTTAAAATGTGAAAAGTTAAAAAAGCTTACTTGAATATATAAATATGTTCACACAAAAATCTTGAAAGCTACCAACCTAAATGATCACAAAACTCAAACTTAAGCATAGTTTCAAGCTTATGAAGTATTTAGATTACATTTCGAAGCAAATTTAGGTGTTTGGAAGCTACTAAAAATAGTTTTTATAAGTATATTTTAAACTATTTTCACAAAAATGAGTTTCTCGAAAAACATTTTTTTTCTTAAATCAATTCAAACGGACCATTAGCCTCAAACCTATCATCACAAAACTCATTAACAAAACAATAAGGACCATTCACACCTTCAAATATTACAACACATACACAAAGACTTAATTGCCATTTATTTATTTATTAGTTTCTTTTCATGTTGAAGTATGTAAATGTTCATTTTTAACTTTTTTTTTTTGACAAAAATTCATCTTAGAAAAAAAAAGTTATTAAGTAAATCAAATTAACATATAAACTTTTACTTTTTTTTTTTAAAGTCACATGATTAATACTCTCATCACATACATATTAAAAAAAAAAAAGTTACTTCCCTTACTCTTATTAAGATAATGTTTGATGATATTCCTATTTCTTTCTCTCTCTCTCTCTTTTACACGTTTCCTATAACTAAAATGTGCTAAAAATGTTGCATTCAATTTTGAATGGAAAAGCATATTTATTTTTTCAGTTTTACAACAGTAGAAATAAAGTATTGTGCTTTTTCTCCTTTTCAAGGTTAACTCATCCATATTTCATTTAGTTTGAGGCAAATTATCTCTAGAATATTCATTCCTAGATCATATAGTTGAACATAAAAAAAGAAAAGAAAAAAAACTCCCCTTTATTTAGTTTATTTTAGTATAGTTGATTATAACTATATAAATATTTGTTGTTACCATATCTATATGTCAATTGAATTATACTTTTCTAGTTAGTTAAAATTACAAATACACATGGAATTGTTACAAGTACCTTTTTGTTACTCTAAACTTTTTTTTTTTTTTTAAATACAATAATGTGAGGTATGATAACCTCACATGTATTAATAACCACGGAAATTAGATTCTCTAAAGTACTTTAGACGACCATTGGAATTGGAAGAGATTGAGGGTAAACATTTAAGGTTCCAATGCCCATTGGAAATTTAACTCGACTTTTTAAAAAACATGTGATCTTCAAAGAAAGAAAAACCTGTATATGTAAAAATAAATAAACCATCAAATCTAGAATATTTGAGCCAATACAATAATAATAATAACGATGATGATAATAATAATAATAATATTATTATTATCATCAAATTAGCTTAATTTCATTTTAGCATATTTGATTTGAAAAGTTTCACTTTAATTATATCCTGCAATTATATAATAATTATGAAAGTTTGGGTTTGATTGTCATGATTATATTTAGCCATGTCTTATTTCTTAGCTATTTTTAAATCCTTTGGAGACACTCATTGTTTCTTTCTTTTTTTTTTGTCGTGAATTTAATACTAGCACGATCAATAGAATTGAAAACAATTAGCACATTGACACTTAAATTAAAAAGAGGAAACTGTTGAAACGATTAAGCTAAAGTGAACATAACTCAATTGACATACGAGTGTGCTAGAAATTATAAGGCCTATTATTTGAATCCCTCTAAATATATACATGTTAAAATCATAAAAATCAAATTGATTTCATCTTCAAACCAATAACTAATTTAAAATTGGACCAAAATTTTATCTTCTAACCCAAACAAAAATCAAGAATAAAAGTTAACTTTTTCTCATAAATTTGCAAATTAGTGAATCAAATTTTTAGGCAACTTTCAATTTGAACATTGAAAATTAGACAATATTACAATCTTTTATCTTAAACTTGAAAAATTTGCAAATTTCTACCTCTTAATAGATTTTTGTTTGAAGAATAAAAATGAGTCAAATTTTGTGATTTTTGATCAAGCTATTCATGTATTACTTTTATTTCTTCCGTCTTTCCTTCGTAGTAAATTATCATGATTATTTATCAAGCATTAGCTTAGTGGAAGTAAATTTCGGATACTAGAGGACAAGACTTCTGTTGCATTGGTAATTTTAAGGTCCCGTTGAATAGTTAAGTTAATTGCAGATTGTGCCCATTTCGATTTATGCTTTTGTTTTTCAGCTTACACTCTCATAATTTGTTGTGAAGTATGGACTTAATTTTGAAGTGGTGTACGAAGAAATATGTAGTTCCATGCATACCTAACTGATTGATGGTTTGGTTTGGGTACCTTGAGATTTGATACTATGTTTTGATCTTTTTTTTGTCTATTTAGAGAGAGGGGGCTTGAAGTTCTTAGGAAGATCCGTAGGAGGCAGCTCACGTGCGTTTGGCATTGCAAGTTCATCTGGGAGTCGGTATTAAGCTTCAGTCTCTTAGAACCTTGATTTTTTTTGTCTTCTGAACCTCATTTTTCTCCTTGGGTTTATTGGATGATGCTTAGATCTTCTCACATTTTGGGTTATTTAAATATTCTTATGATCATATTGTTATAAATGGTTTTCTTTATAGAAACCTATTATACATTTTATAGTATATGGTCACGAATGAAATGTGCCTTTGTTTTTTATGGTAGTTTTCATTTTTATTTTTCTAATTTCCATTTTGGAGAATTGTGTTAAGTTTTTGCCTTCGTTATAGGAAACTCTCCTGGTCAACTTTTTATTTGGTTTTATTTGGAAGGTATCTTTTAAAAAATAATAATCAAACTCCCGAAGCCTACATACGATAAACTCCCGATGCTGCATTTCATGACATCAGAAAGGCCTCTCCCAACGCATTTTTCCCAACCTTGGTCCCAACGGTCATTTGTGTCTTAGGAAGTCTTTTTTCGATGCTTTTTCATATATCTCCCGATGATTTTGTGCGTCGAGAGATTTCCCATTTCTTGTAGTGAACCCAGTCGAATACTATGCAATAATGGACGAAAAACACATCTACTTCAACACCGAGGCCATTAACAAGTGGTATGATTTGCCCTTGGACGTTGAGGCATCAAGGCGGGTGTTAATTTATCATTGCAACTTTGAAAAGACAGGCCAAGGAAGCATTGAAAATTATCGCGTGGCTCGAGGCCGAATAAGATATCACGCCAACTAGAAAGTACCTACTCTACCCATATCAACTAACCATTGAGGCGAGTGTGTGGCTCTTTTTCATGAAAAAGAAGATAATGCCAACACGTCACGACAACTGTAAATCCTAGATGTAAGAACCGTTAATAGGAAAATAAAAGGGAGTTCCTTGGAAAGTTGGTTTGTGTGTCATTAAAAGCCAATGTGAAAAATAAAGTACAATATATGGCTAAGTGTGAGAGTAGGCATGCAAGATTGCTAGGCAGCAAAGAAAATCATGAGCACCTTTAAAGAAAGGTGTTTGGCGGCCAAGGTTGTTGTGTGTGCGTGGCTGAGATGTGTGGTGTTTCCAAGATAACCTCAAGCACACAAGGAACACTGGACGAGATGGACATGGTAGGCGGCCAAGAAAAGGCAAAAGAACCTCTAAGGATTCAATTACGCGGCCAAGTAGTAAGTTTAAGAACCTCCAAGGACATGTCAAGACGCCAAGCATGAAGAGTTGTAGGTGTAGGCGAGAAAACCTCAAGTATAAAAAGTTGTCATGAGGGGCCATTTGAGCTTAGGGCAGATGACTTTGCTAAGTGAGGTGATTTAAGCTAGGCGACCATGTGCACAAAGATGGACTTTGCGACCAAGTGATGGAGGTCAGCTTGGCGAGTTGGTTGAAGAGTTCTGGCGTGGAACTAATGGTTGGGTGAAAGGTTGAAGGTTGTAGGAGTTCAAGGCAAGTCGGTGGAGTGGAATCCAAGTGCCCACAACATGCATAGTGCATGTTTGCAGCAACCAAAAGGTGCCAAAGGGTGGCAACAAGTTGGCATGCCAGGTGCTCTATATAAGGGTCAGTTCACATGTTAAGTGTGTTCAAACCTCTCTTGTGTTTTCCCTCGAACCACTTGCAAACGCTTCCAAAATGAGTCTAATTTCTTAAGGAGGGCTTTCGGTCGAAAACTAGGTGAGGATACTTGGGTTTGAGTTCAAGAAAACAAGAAAGGTCATTTCCTGAGGATTTTTTAGCAGTATTGAATTACAGAAGGCTATAGGAAGCCTTTCTTGAAATTTAAAGCTGAAATTTTAAGGTAAGCAAGTTAAGACAATTATAAGAAAATTTGTAAAAGGAACTTTTCCATTTTGATGGATGGATTAAAAGTTATAAGCGTTGAAAGTTGAATGAAGTTTTTGGAATTCTCACAATTTCTGGGCAAGCTTGAGGTAGTCGAGCATCACACTATGAAGGGGCTTATCAAGAGTGCATTGTTTAGGTAAGAGAGGTTATTTCGGTCAGATTGAGAGAGCGACATGGTTGCACTCAAGTTGTGCGCATGGCCATGAATACCTGGTAAAGTGGAAGAAACCAGTTGAGAATGTGTCGAAGATTTAGAAGCCTAGACGAAGAAGATCAAAGAGTTCAAGTTTCGCCCAATAGGGACGTCAACTGTTTAAGTAGGGAGGAATGTCAAGAGCATGCTCATTCAGGGCGTTGTGCCCATGGCCGCATGCTTAAATACCCCCAAATCACCTTGTCTTTATGTCGTGTACTTAGTTTAGTCTATTGTTTTCCTTTTTATGCCATAGACCTAGGGTGTAACGTGTCACATATTTTCATATGCAAGTCTGTCAAAGCTAAAAAAGTCTAAAATGTACTATAGGAGAGACCCAGTAGTTGAATCCCCGACCAAGCCTCGTCGTACTCTTTGCAATTGACAGTCTTCAATGATTTTTCTAATGATGTTTTCCATGATTTTCTTTTTCTCTCACATTCTATAAAACTATTTTCTCAAGAACGTGAAGGGAGACTACATCATACCGCGAGTTTCTATGTGATTTTCGTATTTTACACGACTGACTTGTTGACTGAGCAGAACAAGTGCTGGACAATCGTCTATCCCGTGTTTGAAAGATTGCGATTGTGACAAGTGGTATCAAAGCCTAAGTTGGCTTATTGATGGTTAAGACGTAAACATATCCACAATGAAACAGTCAAGCAAGGCCCATGTAGACTGGCTAGTAGAGCTTGAAGAGCAGATGCTCTACCTAGTGAAAGTTCCTGACTCCATTTGCTTTCTAGAAACCCGTCTTGAAGAAATTTATGAGAAAGTTGATGCTATTGATCTTGACGGATTACCCATTCAAGAGTTGTTGACAAGAGTTGACACTCTAAAGACAAAAATTGTAAGAACTGAAAACTACGAGTGTGGAGACAGTTCGACGGGCTCTGTTGCCCATATAGAAGAACGTGTGGTTGCGCTAGATAGCTCTCAGAAAACGATTATGGAAATGATAAACAACATGTCAGAGGACTTCTGAGTTGCCCTCGATATCGTTGGAAATGAAATCGTAGATGTAAGCACGAGGATGAACCTTACGATGCGAGCAATGAAAAACCAAACTGGAGGAGCAATCCCGATGCGTAGAATAAAATTCTTGAACCCTTCATCTTTAATCTTGAGCAATACTTCAAGGCCACAAGCACAATCACAGAAGCCAAAGTGACATTAACGACTATGCATCTGTCTGAAGATGCCAAGTTATGGTGGAGATCCCGATATGTTGATATTTAGGAAGGGTGTTGCACAATAGACACTTGGAACACTTTAAAGAAAGAACTCCGCTCGCAGTTCTTTCCCAAGAATGTCAAAATCCTAGCTCGGTAGAAATTGTGTGAACTAAGACACACCAACAACTTTTGGGAGTATGTGAAGCAATTTGCGGGGCTGATGTTAGACATACGCGATATGACAGAGAAAGACAAAGTTTTCTATTTTGTTGAAGGTATGAAATCGTAGGCGAAGACCAAGTTATATGAACAAAGAGTCCAAGATCTCACGTCAGCATATGCAGCAGCTGAACGATTGTTTGATCTGTCCAACGACTCTCAAAATGTGAGACTTCATCAAAATCCCTCATCTGAAGGAAACACGAGTAGTTGTCTGAGTTCTTCCAAAGCTGTCAGGGGAGATAAACGTCCTAGTGGAGACTGCAAGCCCTTCCAACCAAATACAGGGAACACACGGTGAGGACCCAATAATTAGAACTCCTAGAATCATCCTCTTAGTTGTTTCAATGTAAGGGACTACATCTGGCTAGAGAATGTCTAAATTGAACCTCCTTCAATGCTTTTCAAGCCTCTTTAACCTCAAATTCAGATGATAAATCGAGCCAAGCAGAAGATGAAGTTGGCCAGACAGAGGAAGGTGATAATCCTAGGATGGGGGGCTTTGAAATTCTTATCATCTCTCCCGAAGAAGGTAGGGGAGACAAGTGGGCCGGTGGAAAGGGGTCTAATGTATGTTGACACCTGAATCAACAAAAAACCAATCAAAAGCACTATGGTTGATTTCGATGCAACTCACAATTTCATAACAGAGGCAGAAGTCAAACGACTAAGTCTCCGTAAGGAGAAGAATACAGAAAAAATGAAGGCCGTGAATTCTGCTACCCTACCTATCGTTGGACTAGTGAAACGAACGACGATGAGGTAGGGAGGATGGAACGGCCCCATAGACTTTGTGGTTGTAAAGATGAATGACTTCGATGTGGTACTTAAAATGGAATTTCTCCTTGAACGGTGATATCAATGCCTTTAGCCAAATGTCTAGTGCTCACTGGAGAAATTCGCCAACTTAATGGATTAAAAATTATTCGGCCATGCAACTGAAGAAGGACTTCACTCGAGATGAACCAACGTTTATAGCCATCCCGCTTGAGTTGTTGGAAAACTCGAGGGAGATAGACCCCAAAGACATTTTGTGTATCTTAGAGAAGTATAGTGATGTGATGCTTGACAGTTTGTCCAAATCTCTGCCACCGTGAAGAATGGTTGACCACAAGATCGAATTGGTGCAAGGGGCAAAACTGCCTACAAAGAATGCGTATCTTATGGCACCACCGAAGTTAGCTGAACTTTGAAAACAATTGGATAAGTTATTGAGTGCAGGATTTATTAGACTTCCAAGTGCTCCGTATGGGGCCTGATGTAAATTGCCTTTAGTTTCTGTTATATTTTCACTGTTAGTTTAGCTACAATTACTGTTATGCTTTAATTCATTGTTAGTTAGTTAAAACTACCTTAGTTAGTTACTTTGTAACCAACTACTTGTACATTTTCACCTATAAATAAAGCACCTCCTCTCACATTGAGAGGCAGAATTTACATTCAAAATAAAAGGACTCTTTGATTCACACCAAATTGGTATAAGAGTGGCAAAAGTTTCTGGGCCAAATGGCTGTCCGATGTATAAATTCTGCAGCAGCAGAGCAACATGCTTAAAACCAAGAGGCGGATGAAACCCCTGTCCTCTCTCCAAAAACTTCCTCACGATGCTTGCTGTCGTGGAAGCTTCTGTGGAAAAAACTGAAGTTACACTTCAAGAAGTGTTGCAACGACTTGAAAACTTGGCACATCCTCAAATTGTTCATCAAGAACTCATTTGTGACTGGGGGCAGAGTGGCATCCACGGTGCTGGAATTCATAGGGCTAAACGAAATCATCAAGAAAAAAGATTATGATATTTTGGGACTTGTGATTGCAGGCTGCCATCCCACAAAAAGTTACAACTCCATTCCACCGAAGGTGCAAGACCTTTTGAGCCAATTCCAATCTAGAATAGAGGAGCCCTCTAAATTGCCTCCTCTTTGGGACATCCAGCATGATGGATCTGTCATGAAGCTAAAAGGGAAATTAGACGAAATGGATATTACAAATGAGACAAACTTGAACGTAGTAGATCGAAGTAAGTACAAGAAGTTGGAGATGCCTATGTTCTTGGGTGAAAACCCCGAATCCCGGGTGTATAGTGTCGAACACTTTTTTGAAATCAATAGTTTGCCAGAAACTAAGAAGGTTAAGGTGGTTGTCGTTAGCTTTGGACATGACGAAGTGGACTAGTACAAATGGTCCCATAATAGGAAGAGGGTGGAATCATGGGAGGATCTTAAGGGAAGAATGTTCGATTTCTTTAAAGACTCAGGACAGAAAAGTTTGGTTGCGGGTCTAATTAGAATTCAACAAGAGGGTTCCTACACTGATTACGTGAAGAAGTTTGTTACCAATTCAACACCTCTACCACACATGGCAGAGAGTGTTCTAAGGGACACGTTTGTAACCGGATTAGAACCCAATCTTTAGGCTGAAGTTATTAACAGGCACCCACAAACTTTGGAGGATTGTATAGGAGAGGCCCAACTGGTCAATGATAGGAACTTGGCATTGAAATTGGCCAAGGCAGAGTGGGGGTTGATAGAACCTAAAAAGGGAGATGGCCACACGGGTAAGACTCAAAAGGGAACTGAGAAAGGGGTACTGAAGAAAACTGATTTTCCAATGAAGTACGTAACCATTCCAATTATAGGTAACTACCAAAAGAGTGAGCCACTTGTCAAAAGGCTATCTGATGCAGAGTTTAGGTCCAGACTTGACAAGGGCCTGTGTTTTAAATGTAATGAAAGGTATTCACCAGAACATAGATGTAAAATGAGGGAAAAATGGGAATTGATGTTATTCATCATGAATGAAGAGGAAAGTAATGTGGAGGAATACAAAACAGAGGAAAATACAAGGGAGGTGGTTGAGTTAAAACAACTTAACCTCACAGACGGGGATGAAATTGAATTGAAGACGATTAGTGGGTTGAGCTCTAAAGGAACCATGAAACTAAAGGAAGTGGTGGTGCTAATTGATAGTGGAGCCACCCACAACTTCATTATAAGACAGTAGAGGAGAAAAAGATACCTATGGAAAAAGTTACCCGATTTACGGTCACCATTGGGGATGGCACCTGATGCAGAAGAAGAGGTTTGTGTACGAGACTGGATTGATACTGAAGGGACTTATGGTAGTGGCTGGTTTTTTGGAAATTGAGCTGGAAAATGTGGATGTAATCATGGGGTTGCAATGGCTGGGCACCACTCAAACTATGGAAATACATTGGCCTTCCCTAACTATGACGTTTTGGTTGGGGGCGAAACAGATTAACCTCATGGAGGACCCATCCCTCATTAGAGCTGAATGCTCCTTGAGAACAATTGAGAAGACTTGGGAGAAGGAAGATCAAGGTTTTTTGTTAGAACTCCAAACCTACGACATAGTGTTGGAATCCTTTCCTTATTTTCTAAATATTTTTCTAGTTAGAATCCTAGGATGTTTATGGAAAGATTATGGGAATATTTTCCTTATTTTCTAAATCTTTTCCTTTTTTATTCCCCTGTATTCTTTATTTATTCTCCATTGTACCTATTGTATTATTCATTAGAAAATAATAACAACAAACAATCGTAGTTTTTCTCCCAGTACTCGAGTTTCCACGTAAATTAGTGTTTGCTTTTTGTCTCTCCATTCAATATGGTATCAGAGCGGGCAATTGAACACACCCTATAAAACACAACCAGTGATGGAAATCACACAGAGGAAACAACTGCCAGTTTAGTGCCGCCGTCGTCGATCCTCGGATCAATGCTGCCATGGATGAATGGCTTTGTCGCCTTCAGAAAATGTTGGAAAACATAATTATGCAGATATTCTCGTCGTCCGCGCCTCTAGAAAACGCCCACTCGCCTTCGCCGAAAGTTCACGCTAGCTACACGCGTCGATCCATCCTGTTCAGACGTCGCCAGCCAACCCAACAGTGCCACCCTCGTCTTTATCCGCTGCCTGTAGTTTTCTCCACGTGCCGATTCGTGTTTTGTCACCTAATTCTGGTCGACGATCAGCGTTTCTGCAGTCAAATCTGTATGCCCTACCACCCAATGACCTTAGTTATTATCCTGATGATAAGAATCCTTAAATTCACTCAACATTTTAGGTTGGTGAATGTTTGGCACATTTCAATCCTATCGTGCAAGCTTCCTCATCGGGAATAACTCAGCAACAATTGGAAGGACTTCAACAACAGATTGCAACAACTGAGGCTACCCTAGGGACGACATCCAATGTACCAATGTATTCTAAGAACCCAGTAACCTCGTTCCCTATTTTATCTTCTTCCTATGTGTGAGAATGCTAGTCCAACCACACTTGAAGTTATTGTCCAATCAGGTATACCTCAATCCTTTAGTCTCATCAGTATTGATGGTAAGAATCCTTGGATCTTGGACTCAGGTGCCACATATCATTTAACCGGTTCCTCTGAACACTTGATTCACATATGTATTTTTCAATACAATACTTATAGAACAAGTGGGTCGTTTTATGAGATAACTTCGCCCTTGAGCTCAAGGTTTTAATTTTTTCACAGTAGTACCTTGATTCAATTCTGCTTTACTAATGACGAAACCTCTTTCGTTAAAACCCATATTCTGACTAGCATTTGCTGCTGCCGAATAAACCAATTTTAAAATTGGATAACATGCTTGATAAGGCATGAGTTCGAGTATCATCATTGTTTCTTTGTAGGAACATCCATGAATCTAATCAATTACTCTTCGCGCTTTGTGAGGGGACATACATATATGTTGACCTAAAGCGTATACTTCATATTGATTTTTTTTTCTCTCCTTTAGCATTTTCTTTAAAATTCTTTATCATGTTTTTTCTCTTCTTTATCATAAGGTTTACCCCTTAGTAATGAACGATAGGTATCTATATTCACTATTCAATTTTTTTTCATAATATTAATGATTAACGACGAGATCTATTATCATTTTTCACATACCCCCGAAAATTGCGAGTGGGTGCAAATTCTCCCAATTTATGACCTACCATGCGATCCTTTATATAAACAGGTAAATGGTCCTTTCCATTATGAACAACAATAGTATGCCCAATCATTGTGGGTATAATGGTAGATGTTCGGGACCAAGTTACTATTATTTCTTTTTCTCCCTTTGTGTTAAGCTTTTTTTTTTTTTTAATAAATGGTTTTCCACAAAAGGATTTTTTTTAATGATCGCATCATTTCCTCTTTTTTTTTTTTTTTTTGTAAAGACGAAGAAACAAATTCAATTTTCTCTCTTATTTACTACGACGACGAAGAATCAAATTATCACTATATTCCATTTTCTACTTCTTCTTCCAAGTGTAGGATAACCCCAAGGGGTTGCAGGTCTTTTTCTACCAATTGGGGCCCTCCCTTCACCACCCCCATGGGGATGGTCTACAGGGTTCATAACTACTCCTCTTACTACAGGTCCGCGTGTTGAAAATGAGAAGATAAGAATTGCTGATGGCTCCTTCGCTCCCATTGTCGGGAAATGGTAGATTTCTCTTTTTGACGAGTTATCATTACACAATGTGTTGCATGTGCCACAAATTTCATATAATCTTCTGTAATGATAACAATGTGTTACTCGTGAACTAAACTGCAAAGCAACATTTTTACCTGATTTTGTTTCTTTTCAGGACTTGAGCTCGAGGAGGATGATTGGCACTGCCCGACACAATAGGGGTCTTTACTTGCTTGATGATGATGCCCCCTTTAGTAGTATTTCTAGCACCAGTCTTATATCATCCTACTTTACCACTTCTGAAAAAGATCATACGTTGTGGCATTTCCATTTAGGCCATCCCAACTTTAAATATATGAAATACCTATTTCCTCATCTTTTCTCCAAAGTTGATGTTTCTTCCTTATCTTGTGATGTATGCATACAAGCTAAACAACACCGAGTCTCGTTTCCTTCGCAACCCTATGAGCCACCCCGACCTTTTATTCTTGTCCATAGTGATGTTTAGGGACCATTTAAGGTCACTACCTCATTTGGGAAACAATGGTTTGTGGCCTTTATTAATGACCATACAAGTCTTACTTGGGTTTTTCTGATCTCCGACAAATCCAAAGTTACCTCCACATTCTGGGACTTCTATCACACCATAGAAACGCAATTCAATACAAAGATTGAAATCCTGCAGAGTGATAATGGTTTTGAGTTTCAAAACCACTCTCTTAAGGACTTCTTATCCTCTAAAGGAATTGTTCACCAAAGTTTCTGTGCTTACACTCTCCAACAAAATGGAGTTGCCGAACGAAAAAACTGTCACCTTTTGGAAGTTGCTCGTTTCCTTATGTTGTCCACTTCTCTTCCTTCCTATCTTTAGGGTGATGCCATTCTTACTGCTGCTCATCTCATAAACCGCATGCCTTCCTGTGTCCTTCACTTCCAGACACCGTTAGATTGCCTCAAAGAATCCTATCCCTCCACTCGTCTCATCCCTGATGTTCCCCTTCGGGTGTTCGGTTGCACTACTATGTCCATAGCCATGATCCTAACCAAATTAAATTTACTCCAAGGGCTCATACTTGCGTGTTTGTTGGATATCCTCTACACCAACGAGGCTATAAATGCTTTCATCCTTCTTCACGTAAGTACTTTGTTACCATGGATGTCATCTTTATTAAAGATCGTCCTTTTTTTCCCGTTAGCCTACTTCAGGGGGAGAATGTGAGTGAAGTGTCTAACTATATACTTTTCTTAGAGTTCTCTTATCCTACTGTGGTTACCTTACCTGACCATAGCCCTCACAATATAGTAACAAATCAAGTTCCTTGGAAAACCTACTATAGAAGGAATCTCAGAAAGGAAGTTGAGTCTTTTGTTGTTCAGACG
Source organism: Cucumis hystrix (assembly GCA_025688845.1). NCBI lineage: Eukaryota > Viridiplantae > Streptophyta > Magnoliopsida > Cucurbitales > Cucurbitaceae > Cucumis > Cucumis hystrix. The sequence continues at coordinate 5,797,242 of CM046888.1, read as the reverse complement.
ACTCTAGTGCAAGATTCTGAACCAATAAGAGATCAATGTATGACTGATTTAATTAATTCACATAGTAATAATAGAACATGTGATAATGACAGGTCTAAGACAATTATTCTGGAAGATATGGGTGAGCAGGGCAATATTGATGAGGCCATTATAGACAGAGAGGACATAATTATTGAAAACGAGGTTGTTGCTGAACATACTGAAAATAGTAGCAAGTATGATTCATCTCTTGATCTTCCTATTGCACTAACGAAAGGTACAAGGTCCTGCACAAAGCACTCCATATGTAATTATGTGTCATACAAGAATCTCTCACCACAGTTCAGAGCTTTACTGCCAGCCTTGACTCTACCACAATACCGAAAAATATTCATACTGCGTTAGAGTGTCCTGAATGGAAGAATGCTGTCATGGAAGAAATGAAAGCTCTTGAAAAGAATAACACTTGGGAGATTTGTGCTCTACCCAAGGAACACAAGCTTGTGGGATGCAATTGGGTGTTCACTCTCAAATACAAAGCAGATGGAACACTTGACAGACACAAGGCAAGGTTAGTTGCAAAGGGATTTACTCAAATCTATGGTATTGACTATTCAGAAATTTTTCACCAATTGCTAAGTTGAATATTGTTAGAGTTATGTTATCTGTTGCTGTGAACAAAGATTGGCCTCTATACCGGCTGGATGCTAAGAATGCTTTTTTGAATGGAGACCTTGTGGAAGAAGTCTACATGAGCCCTCCGCTTGGATTTGAAGCCCAATTTGGTCAGCAGATGTATAAACTCCATAAATCTCTATATGGTCTGAAACATTCTCTCAGAGTATGGTTTGACAAATTCACTACATTTGTCAAGTTCTAAGGGTATAGTCAAGGACACTCTGATCATACTTTATTTACAAATGTTTCCAAGACAAGGAAGATTGCTGTTCTAATGGTTTATGTGGATGACATTGTTTTGATTGGCGATGATCATGCAGAAATCAATCAACTAAAGCAAAGAATGGGTGATGAATTTGAAATCAAGGACTTAGGAAATTTGAAATATTTCCTTGGAATAAAGGTGTCGAGATCTAAAGAAGGTATCTTCGTGGCTCAGAGAAAATACACCCTTGATTTACTAACCGAAACAGGTATGTTGGGATGTCGTCCCGCTGACACTCATATGGAATTCAACTGTAAACTAAGAAACTTTGATGATCAAGTTCCAGTTGATAAAGAACAATATCAACGCCTCGTGGGTAAATTAATTTACTTATCCTATACCCGTCCTGATATTTCAGTTGCTATTAGTGTTGTCAGCCAGTTTATGTAGGATATGAGGAACACATGAAAGATGTCAACCGAATTTTGAGATATTTGAAAACAACACCTGGTAAAGGGCTGATGTTTAGAAAAACAGACAGAAAGCCCATTGAGACATATACTGATTGGGCATGATCTATTGTTGACAGAAAGTCTACCTCCAGTTATTGTACTTTTGTTTGGGGCAATCTGGTAACTTGGAGGAGTAAGAAGCAAAGTGTTGTGGCCAGGAGCAGCGCTGAGGCCGAATACAGAGCTATGAGTCTAGGAATATATGAGGAAATTTGGCTTCAGAAAGTCCTGTTGGATCTTCATCAGGAATGTGAGACATCATTGAAGCTTTTCTGTGATAATAAAGCCGTTATTATTATTGCTAACAATCCTGTTCAACATGATAGATCTAAACATGTTGAGATTGATTAGCATTTCATAAAAGAAAGACTTGACAGTGGGAGCATATGCATTCCGTATATCCTTTGAGTCAACAGGTTGTTGATGTTCTTACCAAGGGGCTTCTCAGACCAAACTTCAAATTTTGTGTTAGCAAGTTGGGCCTCATTGATATTTATGTCCCAACTTGAGAGGGAGTGTTGGAATCCTTTCCTTATTTTCTAAATATTTTCCTTGTCAGAATCCTAGAATGTTTATGGAAAGATTATGGAAATATTTTCCATATTTCCTAAATCTTTCCCTTTTTTATTCCCTTGTATTCTCTCTTTATTATCCCTTGTACCTATTGTATTATTCATTAGAAAATATTAACAACAAACAATCGTAGTTTTTCTCTAGGTACTCGGGTTTTCACGTAAATTAGTGTGTGCTCTATGTCTCTCCTTTCAATACATAGAAATGGGTGAAGATTCTGATGTATAACATGAATTGGAGGGAGATGAAGAAGATACTCCAATGATAAAATTCCTATTGAAACAATATGCTGACATCTTTGAAGATCCTAGAGGGTTACCTCCTAAGAGAGAAATAGATCACAGCATCATAGTTTTACCAGATCAGAGGCCAATCAATGTAAGACCTTATAAATATGGACATGTCCAAAAGGAAGAAATTGAGAACTTAGTTATGGAAAAGCTTTAGACGGGAGTGATCAGACCCAACCACAACCTCTACTCTAGCCTTGTCCTGATAGTTAGAAAAAAAAATGGAGGGTGGCGATTTTGTGTAGACTACAGAAAACTCAACGAGTAACCACGTTATCATCAAATAAGGATGAAGGAGGAAGACATTGAGAAAACGGCTTTTAGAATGCATGAGGGACCACTATGAGTTCATACTTATGTCTTTCGACCTCACAAACGCACCTGCTACATTCCAGTTGTTAATGAATCAGGTATTTAAACCTTTTTTAAGGTGTTGTGTATTGGTTTTTTTTTTTTTTTTTTTTTTTTATGATATACTTGTGTATTGCACAGGCATTACTGAGCATGAGAAACACCTCAGAATGGTTTTTTTGGTCATGCGTGATAATCAACTTTTTGCTAACAAGAAAATGTGTGTAATAGCACACCCACAAATCCAGTACCTAGGGCACTTGATTTCCTGTAAGGGGGTAGAAGTAGATGAAGAAAAGATTAAAGACATGATAAACTGGCCACGGTCGAAGGATGTGACTGGATTGAGAGGTTTCTTTGGCTTAACGGGTTATTATAGGAGGTTTGTGAAGGGGTATGGAGAGATTACAACTCCTTTGACCAAGTTATTACAAAAGAACTCCTTCCTCTCGAGTGAAGAAGCCTCAATAGCTTTTGAGAAATTGAAGGTATCAATGATCATAATTCTCGTGCTAGCATTTCCTGATTGGAATTTTCCTTTCATTATTGAAACCAATGCTTCAGGAATAGGGTTAGGGGCTGTGTTGTCCCAAAACGATCATCCCATAGCATTCTTTATACATAAATTATCTACTAGAGCCCAAACAAAATCCGTATATGAAAGGGAACTTATGTGCAGAGGTGGAGGCATTACCTCTTTGGGAAGAAGTTTACAATCATAACAGATCAGAAATCATTGAAGTTCCTTTTAGAACAGATAGAGGTGCAACCCTAGTTCCAGAAGTGGTTAACCAAACTTTTAGGTTATGATTTCGAAATCTTATATCAACCAAATTTACACAAGGTGGTCGATGCCCTCTCCAGAATTGAACAACCCCTGGAATTGAAAACAATGACTACTACTGGAATTGTGAATATGAAAGTGGTAGACAAAGAGGTCCAACAAGATGAAGGTCTCAAAAATATTATAGAGGCGATGAGTAAATACATCTGAGAGAATGGGAAGTTATTGTATAAGAAAAGAGTAGTATTATCCAAGACTTCTTCCTTGGTACCTACTCTGTTGCATACCATTTCATGACTCTATTTTGAGAGGTCACTCAGGATTCCTACGGACATATAAAATAATGAGTGAAGAGCTATATTAGAAAGGCATGAAGGCAGATGTCAAACAATATGTTGAGCAATGTGAGATCTGTCAAAGGAATAAGTATGAGGCAACCAACCAGCAGGGGTGCTACAACCTCCCAATTCCAGAGAAATTTTTGGAAGAAAATTGACCTTTAAGTTGACCTCTAAGCAATCGAGGTGGCAAGAATGTTTGGCTGAATTCGACTTCAAGTTTAAGCACAAAAGAGGAACCAGTAATCTAGCTACCAACGCTCTCAATCGTAAAGGCAAGCATGCGGCCCTGTGTATGCTTGCCCTCATGCTTACGAGTAAAGTTGATGCATCGATGCACTATCATTATGGAGTTCATTCAGAAGGATCCCTTTGCCTAAGCTTGTCACACCCTGGTCTAGACTTTCCCTCTAGCTAGCTCCTTCCTACATTATTTTCAAACATAAGATTTATAAAACACCTTTTCCAATAATAAAAAAAAAATCTAGAGAAAATTCGGCAGCACCTCCCCTAAAATACGAGGTAGCCAAACCTGAAAAAGGAAATATTTTCACTTCAATACATAAGAAACCAAACTTCAGATACTACCACACTATAAGTGTGTCTCACCACACACATCCTAATAGTTCCAGAGTTTCAAGTAGAATTCAAAATTTAAACTAGGAATTACATAAAAAAAAAAGACTTCAATCTAATGCAAGTTCCTTCAAAATTCGAGTTCTTAGAGTCTCTCTTGATACAACTAACCACTCCCATCATGTAATACAAAAGTTTAACTACATACATACAAAATGAAGGTCTACAAAATAATGGAGAATTCAATCAACGCTTGATCCTGGATTGCTACTTGGGGAGGGGAAGAAAACATTGAGAACGTAAGTTGAAAACTCAGTGAGTGGCAATTAGATGTAAAACTCGTAAAACATGCTCAACAAGATTTGTAAATATGCATTTATAATGAAATATTAACTAAAAACGATATCGTCACATAATCCACAAGTCAACCAACAAACCTGTAACTGATCCAACCATGGCAGGGCGCCTAGATATACGGCCAAGAATAGCTCGCACATGATCAAAGAATCATGCGGCCACAACTAGCTCACGCATATTTAGGGTCTGCCACGATAGCCACATCCATCCAATTCGACCATGATAGCATACTAAATACACGGCCTGGAATCGCTCACGAGTGATCCATATCCACAAGGAACCACGCGGCCAAACGGAGCTCACGCATATTTAGCACCTACCATGGTATACACCTTCATCTCCGTTCTTATGTGCACATAGAGCTATCCATCATGGTTTAAACTAGGCCTGAGGCCATATCACACTCCCCCATCCACATCCTCACCTAGGTTCAAGTTCTCAGATCTCCGATCACGACCTCTTTCAGCCTCGAAATCCCCTAACGACCGTAGGTAGTGCTACGGAAACACATTCGCGTAGCTTATGGGTAAATCATCATACATACATCACATACTTTATGCTTAAAAGCCAAAGATGATCAGAAAACTCAATTTTTATAAAGTAGTTCTAAACATGCATATCCTTGAAACCATGGTGAGTAAAAGCATCGTTTAAATATAAATGAGAATATAGTTATAAAAAGTTTAAACAATGGTAGTTTCCAAGCAATCTCGTACATTAACATGTATATGTATAAAGAAAACTTGAAAACGGGCCACTCATAGTCAATAACTCGATCCCCAGGATTGTAAGCTCTTCCCACTTCAATTTGGCCTAAAATATAGATCAAGGTCATATCAATATCTTTATATGATATGAGGCTACAACTATTTGCAAAATATTTCGTAAGGCCGCTAAAATCTATTTGATGCTTCAAGGTCCTTGAATATACAAAGCAGCTAGGATTAAACTAAATTTTCCACATACGAACTCTTGGACCCAAACTCTAGATACTTAACCCATAAGCATACAACTTAGTTCAAAACTCAACGGTCTTTTATGTAGATACGCCTTTTATCCCCATTAACAATGATGCTTGGGATTCATACCCATTATATTACCCCGAGTCAAACTTAAAAACTCCCTAAGAGCACTCCAACCATTTATGTTTCAAAAATGAGGAAACAACACCCAACAACTTCTAAAGCTAGAAGAAAGCCCCTTCTTGACCTCTAACATTCAACTTTAGGACCCGAGTCTTATGAGTAATCTAATTTAAACGCTTAGATTCAATGGGCATAAAAGAACTCGAAGGAAAATCGCTAATATTACTTCAAAACTTGTCACGAACTAATCAAAGTACTCTTAACCTCAATGGGCAACATCCTAATCACCTTCTAAGTTCAAAATCAAGTATCCACCTTCATGGTTTATTCAAAACTATTACTAAGATCAGATGGGTACTCAACATTGACCCCAAAAAAAAGCTTAAAATCTTAGCCAAGTTGCGCCAAACGCCTAAATTCGTCCAAGAATCCAAATAACAATGAAATGTAACAAGTAATGTGAAAATCAAGCCGAAACTTAATGGGTATTCGAAAAACTTAAAGAAACCCAACAAAATTAGTATATCCTTACTTGAAACTCCCAGATCCAACTATTGACCACAAGATCGAGTGAGAAGAATCGATGCAATTGCGATTTAGATCTCGTGATGGAGAATAAGAAGGTTGTGCGACGATGTGAAAGAGTGGAGCGGCACCAGAGAGGGTTGTCAGTGTTGGCGTCGACGTCGTGAAGCAGCAGAGTTGTTGCCAGAGAGCGTCGCGGAGGGCGTGCGTCGGTGGAAGGAGAGAAAGAGAGGGAGAGACGGTGTCGACTGTCGGCAGAGAGGAAGAATCGAGAAGAAGAATGGGGGGAGGGAGACTTGAGTGCTTCCACGAAGAAGAAAAAGGAGATAAATTTTTTCTTCTTTCTTTAATTTTATCACTTTTATTTATTTAAAAGAAAAGAGAAAATTACCAAGTTGCCCCTCATTCGTAATAAATTTACCATTTTGCCCCATAGGTCATTCTTTTATCCTCATCTTTATTTTTCTTCTTTCAACACCTAAAGAAAAATTTAAAGTTTTAATCCAAACTAAAATGTTCTAGAGATTTTAACACTGGATGAAGGAGATCAACTATCTTGTGTAATTCAGAGACTTCTTTTTCACCCCTACGACTGAACAAATACCTTGAAGGAATTCCCTCTTACGAACAATAAAGTGTATCAAGTTATCGTTGATAGTGGTAGTAGTGAAAACTTAGTGTCTAAAAAACTAGTTTCTACCCTAAATTTGAAAACTGACCACACCCAAATCCTTATAAGGATAAAAAAAATGGGGAGAAGCTACTGTTTAGTGAGGTTTGTACTATTTCTTTATCAATAGAACAACACTATAAAGACCAAATTATACGTGATGTTCTTCATATGGATGTTTGCCATATCCTTTCAGGAAGACCTTGGCAATATGACACAAATTACATTCATAAATTACATTCATAGAGGTAGAGCTAACTGTAAGGTCCCCAATCATTCATACGTATGTGAGAAAGGGTAAAAAAGGAAATCCACTTATTGTTAATGAGGAAGGATGATGGGAGTAAAAATTCGTACATAGTAGAGCCCACAGGGAAGAATTTTAGGAAAGACATTAAATAGTGAATGATAGGGAAAGGGTAGCTAGGTTTTCTTTTATCATCTTTATGGGAGTAGGCTACTGTAGCCGTCAAAGGTCTCCATTGATGTAAAAGGAGGCTGGTCAGTTTCTTTATGGTTTCTTTTCCTCCTTGTTATCTTGATTTCGTAGTTTGTGAACATTTTGACATTTATATATAAATAAAGAACTCTAGAGTACCGCCTCTGTTTGCCAGATTTGTGTGTTTTATTTGATACTTGAGGTTGGTAGTCTTACAATTGGTATCAGAGCCCGAAAAGTTGGGGGTGGTTACACGACTCATGGCGCAAAGGCAAATCGAGGAGAGAGTGGAAGGGACTGAGAAGGAGATATTGGGTATGAAGGAAATGTTACTAGAAATGAAAAAATCGATGGAAAGTATGGCGGATGAATTGAGGGAAAACCATAGCTATAAAAAAAAAAGATGAGTCAGGAAACATCAGATGGGTCAGTCATGAGATTGAAAGGAAAAATAGATGAGACGAAAGTCACCTGCAAGGCCACCAATAACCCGTATGTATAGACGAAGGAGCAAGAAAGGAATTTCAAGTTAGACAATATGGTAGTTAGAGATGTCAGTGGTCTTTGCACCACGTGGCAGCAGTAGGAGGGAGCTATATAGGCAGGTATTTTGTGCTAGGGTTGGACATTCTGAATATTGGGTGTATTTTGGATGAACTGAGTTTCATTGGGAGAGGAACAACCTTCTTATTTGGCTGGAACCGTATTTTGAATTCCTGTTGTTTTTGTGTTAAGAGTTATAAATCGTATAACAACTATTCCTCTTGGTATTTGTGTTTTGAGTTGCTGTATAGAAATATCTCTGTTTTGGTGTATATTGCTGGGTTGATTCATTGCAGATACGGGAAAACCTACCATTGGTATCAAAGACAGTCGACATTCTGGGGAGGTGGAAGAAAATGACACAAAAAAGAATCAAAGAACATCTGGACGCTTCGGAAGCAGAGATCGAAGCGACTAAAAAAGAAGTTCATAGGTTACAGATTTTGGAGAAAACGATGGAAAAACACACGCAATGTTAATCGAGATGTATGCAGACCGTCAACGGCATTAGAAAGGGTCGGAACTAACCGGAGTAAGCATCAACAAGAGGAAACTTCGAACGGAAGACATCATCGAAGGAGATGAGGAAGGAGAAACGTCTCTGAGCTTGGAAACAGAGGTGGGATAGGATCAAATCAAATTTAAAAAACTGGAAATGCCAGTTTTCAACGGAGAAGACCCAAATGGTTGGATTTATCGGGCAGAGCATTATTTTCAGATGCATTTATTGAATGAACAAGAGAAACTAAAAATTGCGATAGTCAGTATAGAAGGGAAAAGATTGTGCCGGTTTCATTGGGTGGAAAATCGAAAGCGTTTTAGATCGTGGAAAGAATTGAAGGAACGGATGTACAACCGGTTCCGTTGTCGAGAGCATGGACTAGTTGAGCGCGATTTTTGGCCATAAAACAAGAGAATTCGGTGAGCGATTACCTGCAACGCTTCGAGAAATTATCGGCGCTGTTACCGGAGATGGCCGAGGACGTTTTGGTAGGGACATTTACGAACGGTTTGGATCCCATAATTAGGACAAAGGTTTTCACAATGCGGGCAGTGGGCCTGGAAGATATGATGGATGCAGCCCGGTTAGTTGAGGAAAAATTAGAAATGGCTCGGGCTTCTAAAGGCCCATATGCAAAAGATGGAAAACCAGCCCAGAAACAAGGGACAAAACTTTTAGAAAACCCTACAAAAAAAATCGTGACATTAGCCGAGAGGGTACTCGCGCATTCATCTACTCCGATCACCTCGCAAGTTACCGCATCTGGCAGTGGGGTTCGGCACGAAAATAATTTTCGAAGATGGACCGATTCTGAGTTACAAGCAAGTCGTGACAAGGGGCTTTGCTATCAGTGTGACAAACCGTTTAGTAAGGGACACCGCTGCAAAAACAAAGAGCTCCGCCTTTACCTGGTAGTGGATGATTTAGAGGATACAAAGATGGAAGACGTCGAGAATGAGAACGCAATGGTTGAAGTTAGTCCGGTGGTGGAATTATCCTTGAATTCGGTGGTGGGACTGACAGTTTCGGGTACGTTCAAGGTTAAAGGAACAGTGGAAGATAGAGAGATAATAATCATGGTGGATTGTGGAGCAACCCCCAATTTTATCTCACTCAAGTTGGTAGAGGAATTGAAATTACCTATGACCGAAACGACCAACTACGACGTCATTATGGGATTCGGGAAGGCAGTGCAAGGTTGAGGAATGTGCAAAAGCATCACTGTAGGGCTGCCAGTACCGACCATAATTGAGGATTTCTTACCGTTGGAATTAGGCAACTTAGATATGGTACTGGGGATGCAGTGGCTCCGAAAGCAAGGTGCTATGACTGTCGATTGGAAGGCTTTAACCATGACAATAATTGTTGGGGACACTAATGTAATCTTGAAAGGAGATCCCTCGCTGACCAGAATGGAAATATCATTGAAGGTGCTGGTTAAAACGTGGCAACTGGATGATCAAGGATTTTTAGTTGATTTCAGAGTGATGGGAATTCCCAAGACCGATCGGATGTTGGTGGCAACAGAATCAATGGAAGAAATACAACTCGAAATTGAACAACTCCAAAATGAATTCGAAGATGTATTTGTTAAGCGAGACAGGCTGCCCCCAATGCGACAGATTGACCACATAATTCAATTGAAGGAAGGTACCAACCCCATTAATGTAAGACCATACCGTTACCCAAACACCCAGAAAAATGAGATCGAAACACTAGTGAACGAGATGTTGACTTTAGGTATTATAAGACCGAGCATCAGCCCCTTTTCCAGCCCGGTTATTCTAGTAAAAAAGGATGGTGGTTGGAAATTTTGCGTCGACTATAGGGCTTTGAATCGAGCTACAGTACTTGACAAATTCCCAATTTCGATGATTGATGAGCTGTTGGATGAGTTGAATGGCTCAAGTGTTTTCTCCAAGATAGCCTTGAAGTCAGGTTCCTCTTTCTCTCCAAGACGGTATCGCTTCTTCGCCTCTCTCTTCTGATTTTATGGATTGGTCTCGCAATATTCTTTGCGCCTATCAACAGAAAGAAATGAACCTCTCTTTCTAAGAAGCAGAACGCGCCATCACCTACAGCCCTTTCTTTCCTCTGCCAGGGACTTCCACGAAATGAAAAGGGGCGGCATCGTCGTATGCTCAACATTTGTTGCCCTGGTTTATATCCTTACGTACTGCTATGGCCGATCTGTCACCCTTCAAATTCGGGTACGAGATGAAGACGTAAGGAAGACGGCCTTTAGGACACATGAGGGTCATTACGAGTTTCTTGTTATGCCATTCGGCCTCACGAACGCTCCAGCGACATTCCAAGCTCTAATGAACCAGGTTTTTAGACCTTACTTGCGTAAAAAATCCGGGTACGAGATGAAGACGTAAAGAAGATGGCCTTCAGAACACATGAGGGTCATTACGAGTTTCTTGTTATGCCATTTGGCCTCACGAACGCTCCGGCGACATTCCAAGCTCTAATGAACCAGGTTTTTAGACCCTACTTGCGTAAAAAATCCAGGTACAAGATGAAGACGTAAGGAAGACGGCCTTCAAAACACATGAGGGTCATTACGAGTTTCTTGTTATGCCATTCGACCTCACGAACGCTCCGACGACATTCCAAGCTCTAATGAACCAAGTTTTTAGACCCTACTTGCGTAAATTCTTGCTGGTATTTTTTTATGACATTTTGGTTTCAGCAAAGATGCATCAACCCATTTAGAGCACCTCACCTTGGTGTTTCAATTACTTCGACAACATAGCCTATTCGCTAATCGAAAGAAGTGCCAGTTTGCAAAAGACCGGATTGAGTACTTGGGTCACTGGGTGTCAGCAAAAGGAGTGGAAGTCGATCAGGAGAAGATTAGAGCTATGCTGGAACGGCCAATTCCGAAAAATGTGAGAGAATTACGAGGGTTCTTGGGGTTAACTGGTTCCTACAGAAGTTTGTGGCAAATTATGGTGCTATTGCCACTCCCCTAACTCGGTTGACAAAGAAAAAAAGTTTCTGTTGGACAGAAGAGGCGACCAAAGCATTTGAGTTACTGAAGAAAGCTATAGTTACATTACCGGTCCTAGCACTAGCTGATTTCCAATTGCCATTCGAAATAGAAACGAATGCTTCAGGATTACGTCTCGCCGCAGTTTTATCACAGAATAAGAGACCCATTTGCATACTTTAGCCAGAGACTATCAGAGACAGCCAAGGAAAGATCTATTTATGAGAGAGAGCTAATGGCAACCGTATTAGCTGTTGAGAAATGGCGACACTACTTGTTGGGACATCGTTTGATTGTATATACTGACCAAAAAGCCTTGCGGCACATCCTGGAGCAAAGAGAGATTTTACCGAGCATTCAGAAATGGATAATGAAATTGATCGGCTTCGATTTCGAAATCTTTTATCGGGTGGGATCGGAGAACAAAGCAGCCGATGCACTTTCGCGGATTCCGGTGGAGGCACAGTTGAATGTGATTAGGGTGCCCTCCTTGTTGGATCTTGAGGCAGTTGAGAAAGAAGTCCAAGAGGATGAGAAGCTGAAAAATATATTTGACCGAAAGGACCCGGAATGTGTGCCTCGTTATTTGGTACGCCATGGCAAAATATTCTTTAAAGGCAGATTGGTCCTCCCAAGGACATCCAGCTTGATTCCGACCATCCTACACACCTTCCATGATTTCGTGATTGGGGGCCATTCGGGGCAGTTACGGACATATAAGAGAATTGCGGCAAAATTGTTTTGGGAAGGAATGAAGAGTGACATATAAGACCAATGCCCAATTTGCCAACAAAACAAAATACAAGCCTTAGCTCCAGCTGGTTTGTTGCAGCCCCCCCCCCCATTCCCAACAGAATTTGGGAAGATATATCAATGGATTTTATAGAACGCTTGCCGCGATCCAAGGGGTTTGACACAATCCTTGTGGTGGTAGATCGTCTTAGTAAATACGCTCACTTTTTAACCTTGGGACACCCATTTTCAGCCAAAACAGTAGCCACGCTGTTCATAAAGGAAGTGGTTCGTCTTCATGGGTACCCCCGCTCCATTGTATTCGATAGGGACCGTATGTTTTTTAGTCACTTTTGGAAGGAGATGTTCCGTTTGCAAGGAACCCAATTGAAGAGAAGCACAACATACCACCCGCAAACGGATGGGCAATTGGAAGCTGTGAACAAGAGTGTGGAGTTGTACTTGCGATGTTTTTGTCATGAAAAACCAACTACCACGCATCCATACGAAATACTCCCTATGCAGTCGTTTATGGACGGCCCCCCCTCCAATTATTTCATATGGACATCCGGGTTCCACTCCAAATGATTTAGTAGAATCACAATTGCAGTCTAGAGATGAGCTGCTGATTACTCTAAAGCATCACTTACAACACGCCCAAGCACAAATGAAGAAATTTGCAGATGTACACCGTCGAGATGTGGTGTTCGACATTGGCGATTGGGTATATTTAAAAATACAGCTGTATAGACAACAGTCATTGGCTAAAAAACATTGCAAAAAGCTGTCACCAAAATTTTTTGGACCATAGATGGTATTGGGGAGGATAGGGGAAGTAGCCTATTTGCTAGATCTACCAGATAATGCTCGAATCCACCCTATTTTCCACGTGTCACAACTGAAGAAGGCAGTGGGAGACAAGCATCATGTGCAGCCCGACATTTCCCTACTCAACGACCAAATGGAATTAGTGCTAAGAGTCTGAAAATGTGATTGAACTGAGCTGGAATGATACCGAACGTGATTGGGAGTATTTAGTTCAGTGGAAAGATCAACCAGCACACGAAGCCACTTGGGAATCTTAAGCAGTGCTAAAAAACCAATACCCCGAATTCCACCTTGAGGACAAGGTGTCTCTTCTCCAAGGGGGTATTGCAAGGCCACCAATAACCCGTATGTATAGACGGAGGGGCAAGAAAGGAATTTCAAGTTAGACAATATGGTAGTTAGAGATGTCAGTGGTCCTTGCACCATGTGGCAGCAGTAGGAGGGAGCTATATAGGCAGGTATTTTGTGCTAGGGTTGGACATTCTGAATATTGGGTGTATTTTGGATGAACTGAGTTTCATTGGGAGAGGAACAACCCGCTTATTTGGCTGGAACCGTATTTTGACTTCATGTTGTTTTTGTGTTAAGAGTTATAAATCGTATAACAACTATTCCTTGGTATTTGTGTTTTGAGTTGCTGTATAGAAATATCTATGTTTTGGTGTATATTTCTGGGTTGATTCATTGCAGGTACGGGAAAACCTACCATCACCACAGAGATGAACTTGAACAATGTAGATCGTAGTAAGTACAAAAAGTTGGAAATGCCCATGTTTTTGGGCGAAAATCCAAAATCCTAGGTGTATAGGGCTGAAATTTCTTTGAGATTAACAATCTGCCGGAAATAGAGAAAGTTAAAGTGGTTGTGGTAAGTTTTGGGCAGGACGAAGTAGATTGGTACAGATGGACTCATAATAGAAAGAAAGTGGAGTCATGGGAGGATGTTTGAATTCTTTTATGAGAGAAGCTCATTTAGTCAATCATCGGAACTTAGCCTTGAATTTGTCTAAGACAGATTGGAAATGGGGAGAACAAAAAAAAGGGAAAGGGCAGACCAACAAGGGTCAAGAAGGAGCGGAAAAAGGGGTGTTGAGAAAAACAGATTTTCCATTGAAGCAAGTAACCATACCCATTAAGGGCAATTACCAAAGGAATGAACCACCAGTGAAACATTGAGAAAAACAGATTTTTCCATTGATGCAAGTAACTAAACGACTGTCTGATGCAGAGTTTAAGGCCAGGCTCGACAAGGGCTTATGTTTTAAATGTAACGAAAGGTACTCACTCATACATAGATGCAAAATGAAGGAAAAAGGGGAATTAATGTTATTCATTATGAATGAAGAAAAGAATGTCGAGGATGAGGATCAAATAGAGGAAAATTCAGACGAGGTGGTGGAGTTGAAACAGCTGAACCTCACAGATAGAAAGGAGGTAGAATTGAGAACAATAAGTGGATTGACAAACAAGGGAACAATGAAGCTTAAGGGAGAGATAAGGGGGAAGGAAGTGGTAGTACTAATCAACAGTGGGGCCACCCACAATTTTTTACACCTCAAGACAGTAGAGGAGAAAAAGATACCTCTAGAGGAGGGAACTCAATTTGGAGTAACGATTGGGAATGGAGCAAGGTGCAAAGGAAGAGGAGTGCGTAGGAGGGTAGAGCTGAAACTGAAGGGACTCACCATTGTGGCTAATTTCTTAGCTATTGAATTGGGGAATGTTGATGTAATTTTGGGGATGCAGTGGCTTGGTACCATTGGAACTATGAAGATCAATTGGCCTTCCCTAACCATGAAATTTTGGGTAGGAACAAGATAGATTAGCCTGAAGGGGGATCTATCCCTTGTTAGATCAGAATGTTCTTTGAGGACCATTGAGAAGACATGGGAAAAGGAAGACCAAGGTTTCCTCTTGGAATTACAAAACTATGACATAGAAATGAATGAAGACATGGAAGAAGAACAAGAAATTAAGAAGATACACCTACGATAAGATTCTTGCTACAACAGCACTAAGATATTTTCGAAAACCCTAGAGGGTTACCTCCTAAGAGAGAAGTAGATCACCGAATCATGGTGATGCCCGAACAGAAACCAATTAACATGAGACCTGACAAATATGGACACATTCAAAAGGAAGAGATTGAGAAATTAGTGGTGGAGATGCTCCAAGCAGGAGTGATAAGACCCAGTCATAGCCCTTATGTCAACCCAGTCTTATTAGTGAAGAAAGAAGGTGGGGGCTGGAGATTTTGTGTGGATTACCGAAAGCTCAACCAGGTGACTACATCTGACAAATTACCTATTCCGGTGATAGAAGAACTGCTGGATGAGTTACACGGACCTACGGTATTCTCAAAGCTGGATTTGAAGTCCGGTTATCACCGAATAAGGATGAAGGAGGAAGACATCAAGAAGACAGCTTTCAGAACTCACGAAGGCCATTATGAATTCTTAGTCATGCCCTTTGGCCTCACGAAAGCACCTGCCACCTCTCAATCATTAATGAACCAGGTATTTAAACCTTTCTTGAGACTCTGTGTATTGGTTTTTTTTTATGATATACTTGTGTATAGCTCGGATATCACGGAACATGAGAAGCACTTGGGAATGGTACTCGCGGTGTTGAGGGAGCATGATAGACCATCAATTATACATCAGTATAGTAGAAGGAAGAAGAAGAAAATGGAGGGGACCACAACAGTTCGCACGAGTGAAGAAAACGGAATTTAAAAGTATTAGCGGTCATTTTTGTAAGTCAGTTAGTGTAAGTAGAGAAATGTTAGGAAGAGGAAAAGTTAGTTAGGAAGTGGTTCAGAAATTCTTGCAATTCCTTGAAAGACAGGAAGGCAGAATAGAGTGAGTGTTTCCGAATTGAGATATTCTCAATTCGTTTCCTTGTATTCATTTCTCGATATTGAGTAATAAGAGTTTTCTTACTTGATTCAATTGGAGTTCCATCAAATTGGTATCAGAGCGGTACAATCCTGAGCAAGAAAGAAGCGATGGTGCAGACACGTATAGAAGAAAAGGTGGAAGCACACGAGCAAGAGATGATATCCATGAGGAAAGAAGTGAGTAAAATACCGGCGATAGAGGAGAAACTGACGACGATCAGCGTGCAGATGGAAAAGACTCACCAGATGTTAATAATGTTGATGGAATCGATCGTGAAGGAACGAACTGCTATGAGTGAAAAGATGGCTGAATCTAGTGTGCATGAGGTGAATTCGATGAAAGTGAAAGAGAAGGAAGGATGGACAAGTAAAGATTACGAGGGCGAAACGAAAGGAGGGAAGATCAAAGGAGAAGATGGAACTAACGAAAGAAACAAGTTCAAGAAGGTTGAGATGCCGGTATTCAACGGGGAAGATCCCGATTCTTGGCTTTTCGGCGCGGAGAGGTATTTTCAGATTCACAAGTTAACCGATGCCGAGAAGGTATTAGTAGCGACAGTTAGTTTCAAAGGCCCAACGTTGAATTGGTATAGGGCACAGAAAGAACACGAAAAGTTCGTCAGTTGGTTAAATCTCAAAGATAGATTACTCGTCTGATTCCGATCAGCAAGGGAGGGATCTATTTGCAGACAATTTTAAGAATCAGGCAACAAACCACGATGGATGAGTATCGAAATCAATTCGATAAATTGATGGCCCCGTTATCTGATCTCCAAGACCAAGTGGTGGAGGAAACGTTCATGAATGGCCTATTTCCTTGGATCAAGGCGGAGGTAGATTTTTGTAGATCGGTTGGATTAGCCCAAATGATGCAAGCGGCTTAACTCGTGGAGAATCGGGAGATTATCCGCAATGAAGCTAACCTTAAGGGTTATGCTGGAGGTAAGTATCCGCCTCAAAACTCTTTTAATACTAAGAGTAATACGACTAACAGTATTAGTGACAACAGAGGAAATACGGTATTCCCAATGAGAATGGGTACTCCAAGAACAACAACCGGAGAAGTTAAAAAAGAAGGGAATACAAAATGTTTATCTGACGCAGAATTTCAGGCGAGGAAAGAAAAAGGGCTCTGTTTTCGTTGCAATGAGAAATATGTAAGGCCTCCTATCATCCATACATACAAAAGGAAGGGTAAAAGCGTAAAAGCTCACGCAGCAGAAAATTAGAGAATGTTAGGAAAAGAACGTGAGAGTGGGGCCCAATGAGAGAAGAGCTATAAATAGGGCCTTATTGGGATTGGGAGCTAGGTTAACTTTTGTCTTCATTTGGTCTGTAGAGGCTGCTACGTCTAGGGAAGGAATACTATCTTTTCCTAGGGAGGTTTGGCATGTTATTATCATCTTTGTTGCTTTATTTCTATATTTCTTTTGCTGTATCTTTTGGCATTTATACATAAATAAAGATCATCAGAGTACTGTATTTTAGTGTTTTATTTGTAGAGTCTCTACAACTGGTATCAGAGCCCAAACGCTGGGGGTGGTAACACGACTGATGGCGCAAAGGCAAATAGAAGAGAGAATAGATGAAACAGAGAAAGAAATACTGGGCTTCAAGGAAATGATCCTGGAAATAAAGAAGTCCATGGACAGAATGGCTGATGAAATGAAGGAAAACAACGAGATGATAAATTGGCCACCACCAACGAATGTATCTGGATTGAGGGGTTTCTTAGGGCTGACAGGATATTATAGGAGGTTTGTCAAAGGTTATGGAGAGATCGCTGCACCACTGACCAAGTTATTACAGAAGAATGCCTTTAAGTGGAATGAAGAAGCAAATACTGCCTTCAAAAATCTGAAGCTAGCAATGACTACTTTATCGGTATTGGCTTTACTAGATTGGAACATTCCTTTTACTATCGAAACTGATGCTTCTGGTGTTGGATTAGGAGCGGTGATCTCTCAAAATGGCCATCCGATTGCCTTTTTCAGTCAGAAGTTATCAACAAGGGCCCAAAATAAATCCATCTATGAAAGAGAGTTGATGGCTGTAGTTCTATCAGTACAAAAGTGGAGGCATTATTTGCTGGGCAGGAAGTTCACCATAATTTCATATCAAAAGGCTCTCAAATTCCTGCTTGAACAGAGAGAGGTGCAGCCCAAATTCCAGAAATGGTTGACAAATCTCCTTGGATATGATTTTGAGATATTGTATCAGCCCGGGCTTTAGAACAAGGCAGCGGACGCCCTATCTAGAATGGATCAACCGGTGGAGCTGAACAGTTTGACAACTACTGGAATTATTGATGTGAGACTAATCGAGCAGGAAGTTGAGAATGATGTTGAACTTAAGAAAATTAAAGAAAATCTGAAGAAGAACTTGGACGAAGGAAGTAAGTTTCAATTGGTGAAAGGGAGACTGCTCTATAAGGGAAGAATGGTAGTATCTCAAACTTTTACACTTATACCCAAGATCCTGCATACTTTCCACGATTCTATTCTCGAGGGACACTCTGGATTTTTAAGAACTTACAAGAGGATCAGTGGAGAATTATATTGGAGGGGTATGAAGGCCGAAGTAAAGAAATATGTGGAACAATGCGAGATCTGCCAGAGAAACAAATATGAAGCGACCAAGCCAGCTGGGTTACTTCAACCAATTCCAATTCCGGATAGAATTTTAGAAGACTGGACCATGGATGTTATTGAGGGGTTGCCACTAGCTGGAGGAGTTAATGTGATCATGGTGGTAGTTGACCGGCTGAGTAAGTATTCTTACTTTATATCACTGAGACATCCGTTTTCGGCTAAGCAAGTTGCCTCCATTTTCATTGACAGAATAGTAAGCAAGCACGACATTCCTAAGTCGATTATCACAGACCGGGATAAAATCTTTCTTAGTAGTTTTTGGAATGAACAGTTTGCAACTATGGGGACTATTCTAAAGAGGAGTACAACGTTTCACCCACAAACTGATGGGCAGACAGAAAGGGTAAATAGATGTCTTGAAACTTATCTGAGGTGCTTCTGTAATGAACAGCCAAAAAAATGGGATAGATTGATTCCGTGGGCAGAATTGTGGTACAATACCACCTTCCATGCGTCCACCAAGGTGACCCCTTTTCAGACAGTATACGGCAGACCCCCTCCTCCCCTGTTATCCTATGATTACAAGAAAACTCCTAATAATGAGGTTGACACAATGCTGAAGGAACGTGACTTAGCCATCAATGCTTTAAAGGAAAACCTGTGTGTAGCCTAGAACAGAATGAAGAAAATGGCTGATCGGAATCGAAGAGAGTTAAAATTTAAGGTAGGAGATGAAGTCTACTTGAAATTGAGACCTTACCGACAACGCTCCTTAGCTCGGAAGAAGTGTGAAAAGTTAGCACCTAAATATTACGGACCCCACAAAATTATTGAAGAAATAGGAGCAGTTGCGTATAGGTTGATGTTACCTCCGAAAGCCAGTATCTACAATGTGTTCCACATTTCTCAGTTAAAACTGAAGCTGGGTAAACAACAAGCTGTTCAACACCAGCAGCCTATTCTAACGGAAGAGTTTGAGTTGCAATTATGGCCAGAAACAGTGTTGGGAGTTCATTGGAATCAGGAATTGGGAGGACATGAATGGTTAATTAAATGGAAGGGACTACCAAACAGTGAAGCAACAAGGGAGTCTGTTTTCCAAATGAACCAACAATTCCCTGACTTTCACTTTGAGGATAAGGTGAGCCTGGAACCGAGGGGTATTGTAAGGCCTTCTATCATCCATCCATACATAAGGAGGGGTAAAAGCTCACGCAGCAAAATATCAGAGAATGTTAGGAAAAGAACGTGAGAGTGGGGCCCACGGGGAGGAATGAGAGAAGAGCTATAAATAGGGCCTTATTGGGATTGGGAGCTAGGTTAACTTTTGTCTTCATTTGGTCTGTAGAGGCTGCTACGTCTAGGGAAGGAATACTATCTTTTCCTAGGGAGGTTGGACATGTTATTATCATCTTTGTTGCTTTATTTCTATATTTCTTCTGCTGTACCTTTTGGCATTTATACATAAGTAAAGATCATTAGAGTACTGTCTCTGTTTTGCCAATTGTTTGGATATTTTAGTGTTTTATTTGTAGAGTCTCTACAAAATACTCTCATGATCACTGGTGCAAGAACAGGGAGCAAAGGGAATTAAGGATGTATGTTGTCAATGTGGACGATGAAGAATTCGAGATTATGGAAGAGGTAGAGGGTGATAATAAAGAGTTGAATATTGTAGAATTGGCAAGGAAGATCATGCCCTCATTGAGTAGTCCATTAATTCAGTTGTGGGGTGGACGAACCCAGGGACAATGAAGGTGAGAGGGAGAATTCATGAAAAAGAAGTAGTCATTTTGATTGATTGTGGGGCTACCCATAATTTCATTTTGGAGAAGGTTGTAAAGGAACTGCAGTTGGCTACAAAATCCACATCTCATTATGGGGTGATTCTAGGCTCAGGAGCTGCTGTTAAAGGCAAGGGGATATGTGAGAATGTAGAAGTCAGGCTGAAGGAATGGAAGATAGTGGCGAATTTTCTGCCATTGGAGTTGGGAGGAGTAGATGTAGTATTGGGAGTGCAATGGTTCTATTCCCTCGGAATGACTGAAGTGGATTGGAAGAATTTGTCGATGACATTTATGCATCAAGAGAAGAAGATAGTGATTAAGAGGGATCCGAGTCTCACGAAATCAAGAGTAAGCCTTAAGAACATGATGAAAACATGGAAGGATACTGATCAACGGTTCCTAATCGAATGTAGGGCCATGGAGAGGGTTTATATACCAGCTGAAGATGATGGAATTGAAGAAGTGTTGACGGTGGAAGAATCAATTGCGGTAGTTTTGAAGAAGTTTGAAGATGTGTTCAAATGGCCAGAAACTCTCCCTCCACAAAAAGAAATTGAACATTATATCTGTTATGATATATATATATATTTATATATATATCATATGTCCTTTATTGTAATTGTACATAGTCTCTAGGGTTTAGTTTATTCTCTATATAAATATGTAACATTCCTTTGACTAAACATAATAAGAAATATACTTCTCTGAATTCGAGATTACATGGTATCAGAGCCAATTAGGGTTTCGAATGGCCATTAGCTTCCTCCTCCATTAGGTTTGAGTTTAGGTTACCTTTCGCTGACCTTTTGTCGACACCACCCATACCATAAGAAGCCCCACCTCCAGACGCCCAAGTCTGTCTTCGCCGATCGCCGGAAAACACCGCGCGTGGCCTTCACGCGCCGCCGGAATTTCCTTAGTCGTCACCCACGCGCCGGCGCGTGAGACGTCCGATTTGTCCTCCGTCTTCTGGGCTTGTCTCGAACCATTGTTTCCGCTCAGTCTGTACCATTGGGTCTATCAAATAGCATTCGGGTTCGACGAAAACCGAAGGTTACGCTATTAGTTTTGGGTCCTTTTCCAATTTTACAGCTGTTTGGATTGATTCTCTCTTTGTTTGTGTGGACTACAATCATTTGGTAGTCTCCAACGTTATTCCCTTAACCTCTAAGATCACAGAACATAAGTTAAATGGATCTAATTATTACGATTGGCGTCGGACAATTTTATTTTATTTGAGAAGTACTGATATGGATGATCATATGACCGAAGATCCCCCAGAAGATGCAAAGCAAAAGAAGGATTGGCTTCGTGATGATGCCCGTTTATATCTTCAGATCAAAAACTCAATTGAGAGTGAGATAATTGGATTGGTTGATCACTGTGAGTCGGTTAAAGAACTTCTGGATTTTTAGAATTTCTATATTCAGGTAAAGAGCAACTGCATAGAATGTTTGAAGTTTGTATGCAATTTTTTCGTGCGGAACAGAAAGCTGAGTCTGTCACCAGCTACTTTATGCGGCTTAAGAAGATCACCGTCGAGCTTGGCTTGTTGTTACCTTTTAGTCCTGATGTTAAAGTTCAACAAGCTCAACGAGAGAAGATGGCTGTCATGATTTTTTTGAATGGACTTTTACCTGAATTTGGAATGGCAAAGACACAGATTCTCTCTGACTCTAAGATTCCATCATTAGATGATGCCTTCACTCGCGTCCTTCGCATTGAAAGCTCTCCGACGGGTGTGTCTATTCCTCAACCCAATAGTGCTCTCTTTAGCAAGAACAATAATCCTCGGGCAACTCAGAGGAATAGTATTGATCATCGAAAACCAGATTCTGTAGAGATTGTTTGTAACTACTGTCGTAAGCCAGGTCATATGAAACGTGATTGTCGGAAATTGTTATATAAGAATAGTCAACGGTCTCAACATGCTCAGATAGCCTCCACATGTGATATACCAGAGGCTTCTGTTACTATTTCCGCAGATGAGTTTGCTAAGTTTCAGAATTACCGAGATTCATTACAAGCGTCATCTTCCTCTACTCCGGTTGCATCCACTGTTGCCCCAGGTAATACAAAATGTCTTCTTACATCATCTACCAAATGGGTCATAGACTCTGGTGCCACAGCTCATATGACAGGTAATCCTCACCTATTTTCTAGACCGTTGTCCCCTGCCCCTTTTCCATCTGTTACATTGGCCGATGGCTCCACATCTTCTGTTCTTGGCTCTGGCACTATTCACCTTACCCCATCATTTTCTCTCTCTTCTGTGTTACATTTGCCTAACTTATCCTTTAATTTAATTTCTACTAGTCAACTTACTCATGACCTCAATTGTGTTGTCATGTTCTTTTCTGGTTATTGCTTGTTTCAGGATCGTGTGACGAAGAAGATTATTGGTAGAGGATATGAGTCGGGAGGCCTTTATCTCTTTGATCATCAAGTATCGCAAGCTGTGGCGTGTCCTGTCGTTCCCTCTCCTTTTGAAGTCCATTGTCGTTTAGGTCATCCATCTTTGTTCGTGTTGAAGAAACTTTATCCAGAATTTAGGTCTTTGTCCTCTTTAAATTGTTATTCGTGTCAATTTGCTAAATTTCATCGTCTTAGTTCGAGTCCTCGAGTCGATAAACGAGCAATTGCTCCATTTGAGTTAGTTCATTTTGATATTTGGGGTCCGTGTCCAGTTGTATCTCAAACAGGATTTCGTTATTTTGTTACTTTTGTTGACGATCATTCTCGTCTAACTTGGTTATATTTAATGAAAAATCGTTCTGAGTTATTATCTCACTTCTGTGCCTTTCATACTGAGATAAAAAACCAGTTTAATGTTTCTATCAAAACTTTCCGTACTGATAATGCGGGTGAATACTTTTCTCATTCTCTTGGCTCTTACTTGTGTGAACATGGCATTATTCATCAGTCTTCCTGTGCTGACACTCCATCTCAAAATGGTGTTGCAGAACAAAAAAATAGGCATTTACTTGAAACTGCCCGTGCTTTATCGTTTCAAATGCATGTTCCAAAAACCTTTTGGGCGGATGCTGTCTCTACAGCTTGTTTTTTGATTAATAGAATGCCTTCCTCTGTTCTTAATGGTGAGATTCCCTACCGTGTTCTTTTTCCTACCAAGAATTTGTTTCCTATTGCTCCTAAGATATTTGGTTGTGTCTGTTTTGTTCGCGACGTTCGTCCTCATCATACTAAGTTAGATCCCAAATCCTTGAAGTGTATCTTCTTGGGTTATTCAAGTGTTCAAAAGGGTTATCGTTGTTATTGTCCTACCCTTAAAAGGTATCTGGTTTCGCCTGATGTTGCATTTTTTGAGGATACACCCTTTACTTCATCACCATCGAGTTCGTGTCAGGGGGAGGATGACAATTTTTTTATATATGAGGTTACCTCTCCCACACCATCCTTGTCTATTGATGTTCCTCCTTCCCGCCCGTTGATTTCTCAAGTCTACTCACGACGACCTCCACCACAACCTTCATACTCATGTCCTCCATCAATGCTTCCTTCATCATGTGATCCGGGGCCAAGTGATGATCTTCCCATTGCTCTTCGCAAAGGTAAACGTAAGTGTACTTACCCCGTTTCTTCCTTTATTTCCTATCACCAGTTATCTCCCTCCACATATGCTTTTATTAAGTCTCTTGAGTCCACATCTATTCCTAACTCTGTTCATGAAGCTTTATCTCATCCTGGCTGGCAAAATGCAATGATTGAGGAGATGACTGCTTTAGATGATAATGGTACTTGGGATTTGGTATCTCGTCCTGCAGGAAAGAAGGCCATTGGTTGTAAATGGGTGTTTGCTGTCAAGATGAATCCTGATGGAACAGTGGCTCGATTGAAAGCTCGCCTTGTTGCCAAAGGTTATGCTCAAATCTATGGAACTGATTATTCAGATACATTCTCTCCAGTTGCCAAATTAACTTCCATTCGTCTATTTCTTTCCATGGCTGCTACCCATAAATGGCCTTTGCATCAACTTGACATTAAGAATGCTTTTCTTCACGGTGATCTTCAAGAGGAAGTTTATATGGAACAACCACCTGGGTTTGTTGCTCAGGGGGAGAGTGATAAAGTATGTCGCCTTCGAAAATCTCTGTATGGTTTAAAACAGAGTCCTCGTGCGTGGTTTGGTAAGTTTAGTCAAGCTCTTGTATGCTTTGGTATGAAGAAGAGTACATCTGATCATTTGGTTTTCTATCGCCGATCTGATAAGGGTATAGTTCTACTAGTTGTATATGTTGATGATATTGTTATTACTGGAAATCATGCATTGGGTATTTCGTCTCTCAAAACTTTTCTTCAGGGTCAGTTTTATACGAAAGATTTGGGCCAATTGAAATATTTTTTGGGTATTGAAGTGATGAGAAGCAAGAAAGGTATTTATTTGTCTCAACGAAAATATGTACTTGATTTGTTGTCTGAGACAGGAAAATTAGGAGCCAAACCAAGTGGCACTCCGATGACGCCAAATCAACAACTTGTTAAAGAAGGAGAATTATGTAAAGATCCTGATAGATATAGGAGATTAGTTGGGAAGTTGAACTACTTAACAGTGACTCGACCAGACATTGCTTATTCTGTAAGTGTTGTAAGTCAATTCATGTCTTCCCCTACAGTGGATCATTGGGCTGCAGTAGAGCAGATTTTGTGTTATCTAAAAGCTGCTCCTGGACGTGGGATCTTATACAAAGATCATGGACATACGAGAGTTGAATGTTTTTCTGATGCTGATTGGGCAGGGTCTCGTGAGGATAGGAGATCAACTTCTGGATATTGTGTCTTTGTAGGTGGCAACTTAGTATCATGGAAGAGTAAGAAACAAAATGTTGTTTCTCGTTCGAATGCTGAGTCAGAATATAGAGCTATGGCACAATCTGTGTGTGAAATAGTATGGATTCACCAACTATTATCTGAGATAGGCTTCAGTATTACCGTGCCAGCTAAATTATGGTGTGATAATCAAGCTGCACTTCATATTGCATCTAATCCAGTATTTCATGAACGAACTAAACATATTGAGGTGGATTGTCACTTCATTCGTGAGAAAATCCAAGATGGGTTGGTGTCCACAGGATATGTGAAGACCGAAGAACAATTGGGAGATATTCTAACTAAAGCTTTAAATGGAGCAAGGATAAGCTATCTGTGCAACAAGCTGGGCATGATCGACATATTTGCTCCAGCTTGAGGGGGAGTGTTATGATATATATATATTTATATATATATCATATGTCCTTTATTGTAATTGTACATAGTCTCTAGGGTTTAGTTTATTCTCTATATAAATATGTAACATTCCTTTGACTAAACATAATAAGAAATATACTTCTCTGAATTCGAGATTACAATATCCATCTGAAGCAAGGAGCGAATCGTGTGAATGTACGCCCTTATCGCTATGCCTATCAACAGAAAGCTAAAATGGAGAAATTGGTTGACGAGATGTTGGCATCAGGGATAATTCATCCGAGTAACAGCTCCTACTCTAGTCCAATTCTGTTAGTGAGGAAAAAGGACGGAAGTTGGAGATTTTGTATTGACTACAGGGCTTTAAACAGTGTAACCATCCCTGACAAATTTCCTATCCCTGTTATTGAGGAGCTGTTTGATGAACCGAAATGGTTCTCTAAGATTGACCTAAAGGCTGGATATCACCAAATCCAAATGCGAAGTAAAGACATAGAGAAAACCGCATTCTGAACTCACGAGGGACACTATGAATTCATGGTCATGCCGTTTGGTTTGACTAACGCTCCATCTACATTCCAGTCACTAATGAATAAAATTTTCAGGCCATACTTAAGGAAGTTCATATTAGTGTTTTTTGATGATATCTTGATATATAGTCTAAGACTTAGAAGCACATCTAAAGCATCTACAGTAGGCATTGGAAGTTCTGAGGAAGAATGAATTGTATGCTAATCAGAAAAAGTGTAGTTTTGCAAAGGAACAGGTGGATTATTTGGGCCATATAATTTTTCGTCAAGGGGTAGAGGTAGACCAAGAGAAAATCCGAGCGATCAAGGAATGGCCGGTACCAACAAATGTAAGGGAAGTTCGTGGTTTCCTTGGGCTAACAGGATATTATTGAAAGTTTGTGCGACACTATGGATCCATCGCGGCTCCGTTAACTCAACTAATAAAGAAAGGAGGATTTAACTGGACAGAGGAAGCTAATGAAGCCTTTCAACATTTGCAAAATGCCATGATGACATTTCCAGTTTTGGCATTACCAGACTTCAACTGCACGTTTGAATTGGAGACTGATGCTTCAGGGTATGGGATAGGTGCGTTGTTAATGCGAGCCAAGCGACCAATTGTATATTTCAGCCATACTTTGGCTATGAGGGATAGAGCAAAACCGGTGTATGAGAGAGAATTGATGGCAGTAGTTTTGACAGTACAAAGATGGAGACCCTATTTGTTAGGGAAGACATTTGTGGTCAAAACAGATCAGAAGTCCCTTAAGTTCTTGTTGGAGCAGAGAGTGATACAACCTCAGTATCAGAAATGGGTGGCCAATTAGGTTATTCATTTGAAGTTGTATACAAACCGAGGCTCGAGAATAAGGCAGCTGACGCTTTGTCAAGAATGCCCCCTACCGTTCATCTATGTAGTTTGATAGCACCAACATTGGTAGATATAATGATAATCAAGAAGGAGGTCAAGAGAGATGAGAAACTAAGCAAAATACTGACA
Organism: Cucumis hystrix; assembly: GCA_025688845.1. Taxonomy (NCBI): domain Eukaryota; kingdom Viridiplantae; phylum Streptophyta; class Magnoliopsida; order Cucurbitales; family Cucurbitaceae; genus Cucumis; species Cucumis hystrix. Next base: position 5,770,286 of record CM046888.1, on the reverse strand, counting down.
CAACAGGGGAAGAAATTGATGGGCATAAGTTCTCTGTTCAACAAGGGATGCTAAGATATAAGGGAAGACTAGTGCTATCCAAGGCGTCGACTTTAATCCCAACCATACTTCACACCTATCACGATTCAGTACTTGGAGGACATTCAGGATTTATACAAACATACAAGAGGCTGACGGGAGAATTGTATTGGGAAGGCATGAAGGCGGATGTTAAGATGTACTGTGACGAATGCGTAGTTTGTCCAAGAAACAAGACTTTGGCATTGTCTCCAGTAGGGTTACTAATGCCATTGGAGATCCCAGACAATGTTTGGAGTGATATCTCAATGGATTTTATTGAGGGTCTACCAAGATCGAACGAGTTTGAAGTCATATTTGTGGTGTTTGATAGATTCAGCAAATATGGTCATTTTCTTACCCTTAAGCATCCTTTTACAGCTAAAACAGTGGCTGAATTGTTTATAAGAGAAATAGTTCGATTGCATGGGTATCCTAAGTCCATAGTATCGGACAGGGATAGAGTGTTCTTGAGCAGTTTTGGAAGGAGATGTTTAAAATGTATGGTACCCGACTAAATTGAAGCACAGCTTATTATCCACAGTTGGATGGTCAAACTGAGGTGGTTAACAGAGGAGTGGAGAATTATTTGAGATGCTTTTGTAGTGAGAGACTGAAGGAATGGACCAGATGGCTACATTGGGTGGAGTATTGGTATAATACGACGTTTCAGAAAGCCTTGGGAATCACCCCTTTCCAAGCAGTGTATGGTTGAATGCCTCCACCATTGATATATTATGGCGATTAGAATACTTCGAATGCGACATTGGATGACCAACTAAAGGCGCGAGATGAAGCCTTAGGAGCACTTAAGGAACATCTGCGGATAGCCCAAGATAAAATGAAGAAGAATGTTGATCTGAAACGGAGAGATGTGGAGTATGCTGTAGGTGATATGGTGTTCTTGAAAATCAGACCATATAGACAAACGTCATTGCAGAAGAAAAGAAATGAGAAGTTGTCATCTAAATTCCTTGGCCCCTTTAGAATTGTGGAAAAGATTAGTCTGGTAGCATACAAATTGGAATTACCTGAATCATCATCCATCCATCCCGTTTTTCATGTGTCTCAACTTAAGAAGGCGGTAGGTGATCACAAGATAGAACAATCTGATGTGATATCTTATTTGACTAAAAACTATGAATGGATAGCCATACCAGAAGAAATATAGGGATATACGAAGAATAAGAAGGGAGAATGGGAAGCATTGGTTAAATGGCAAGGTTTGCTTCCTCATGAGGCGACTTGGCAGAAATATGAGGAATTTCAACACCTTGAGGACAAGGTAAGTTTGGAAAGGGAATGTTATGATAGACCACCAATTATACATCAGTATAGTAGAAGGAAGAAGAAGAAAATGGAGGGGACCACAACAGTCTGTAAGTGAGAAAACAGAATTTAAAAGTATTAGCTGTCACTTTTGTAAGTCAGTTAGTATAAGTAAAGAAATGTTAGGAAGAGGGAAAGTTAGTTAGGAAGTGGTTCAGAAATTCTTGCAATTCCTTGAGACAGACAGGCAGAATAGAGTGAATGTTTTCGAATTGAGATATTCTCAATTCGTTTCCTTGTATTCATTTCTAGATATTGAGTATTAAGAGTTTTCTTACTTGATTCAATTGGAGTTCCATCAGATCAACAACTTTTTGCCAATAAAAGAAAGTGTGTTATAGCTCATTCCCAAATCCAGTACTTTTAGGCCACTTGCTTTCCAGTAAGGGTGTAGAAGCCGATGAAGAGAAAATCCAAGATAGGGTGAATTGGCCACAACCAAAAGATGTCCCTGGATTGAGGGGATTCTTGGGTTTAACCTGATATTATAGAAGATTTGTAAAAGGGTAGGGGGAAATAGCACCTCCTCTCACTAAATTGCTACAAAAGAATTCATTCTTATGGAATGAAGTGGCCACGATTGCTTTCAATAGGTTGAAGATAGCAATGACAACGATACCAGTGTTAGCACTACCTGATTGGAACCTGCCCTTTATAGTGGAAACAGATGCATCGGGAATAGGATTAGGGGCCGTGTTATCTCAGAACGGTCACCTCATTTCCTTCTTTAGTAAAAAACTATCTCCTAGGGCACAAACTAAGTCAGTATACGAGAGGGACCTTATGGCTGTGGTGCTCTTTGTACAGAAATGGAGACATTATCTGTTGGGGAAGAAATTTACCATCATATTCGACCAGAAAGCACTAAAATTCCTTCTAGAACAGAGAGAGGTTCAACCTCAGTTTCAAAAGTGGCTGACCAAACTCTTAAGATATGATTTTGAGATTCTGTATCAGTCGGGACTTCAGAACAAGGCTGCCGATGCCCTGTCTCGGATAGAACAACCCCTAGAACTCAATACCATGACCACCACTGGAATTGTGAATATGGAGTTAGTTGATGAGGAGGTACAGCAAGATGAAGAACTTAAGAAGATCATAGAGGAGTCGAAGCCCATAATTAGTTAAAGACAGCTGTAAACAATAACTAACTAAAACAGTTAGATACTTAACTGTTTCAAGAAAACAGTTACTTGTAACTAACCTTGAAATGTCAATAAATAAACAATCTCTTGACCAAGATAGGCAGAGATTTCATTTGAGAAAATTAATCCCAGCTTTGAATTACATCAAAGTGGTATCAGAGCAGCCCCGACTCTTGGACGGATGGCTGGCCGGAGAGGTAACAACCCTACCGCGGGGGAAGACCGTGCGCAAGAAGAAGCGGAGGAAATCGCCGTCCTCTCTCCAAAGACATCAACAGTTCGCTTGCTGGCTGTTGAGGAATCCTTGGGAGATCTCCATATTAAATTTGATAGATTGATGGAAAGCGTTAATCTGCTAAGCCGGAGAGCAGAAAACCCACAACCACCACCACGGATCGAAGCTAACCTCCAAACCGGTCATCGTTTTGGTGACGCCAGAGGCCAGCGAGCAAGGGGAAACCACAGAAATGCGAACAACCCACGAGGATTCCAAAGAAGGAGACCTGATGACGCTCCACCACAACAGTTCGATGACGATTTTCAAGAAGATCAAGAAACATGGCAAGAAATCCAAGAAGATGATTCCTCAAGTGGTGACGAACAAGGAAACGTCTGAAACTTCAATGAGGAACTGCGAGCAGGGGACAATAACAGAAGAAATGAAAACAGAAGAGGAGAGTACCACGACTATAAGATGAAGATTGACCTTCCCACATATGATGGCAAGCGAAATATAGAGGCATTCCTGGATTAGGTAAAGAACACTAAGAACTTCTTCAACTACATGGACACACCCGAACGCAAAAAGTTCACCTGGTAGCATTAAAATTAAAAGCCGGTGCGTCAGCTTGGTGGGATAAACTGGAAATCAATAGACAAAAATGTGGGAAGCAACCGATCCGCTCGTGGGAAAAGATGAAGAAGTTGTTGAAGGCAAGATTCCTCCCAAAACTATGAACAAACACTATACAATCAGTACCAAAACTGCCGCCAAGGTGTCCGATCAGTAGCTGACTACATTAAAGAGTTCCACCGCCTGAGCGCAAGAACGAACCTGAGCGAAAATGAACAACACCAAGTTGCAAGATTTGTGGGAGGCCTCAGATTCGACATCAAGAAAAAAGTCAAACTACAACCATTCCGTTTCCTGTTTGAAGCAATATCCTTTGCAAAAACAGTGGAAGAGATGATCGCAATTAGATCTAAGAACCTCAACAGAAGACCAGTGTGGGAGACAACCTCATCAAGAAGGAGCAACTACCCGAACAAGGTTACTATAGCCGTCAAGGGTCTCCATTGATGTAAAAGGAGGCTGGTACGTTTCTTTATGTTTTCATTTCCTCCTTGTTATCTTGATATCGTAGTTTGTGAACGTTTTGGCATTTATATATAAATAAAGAACTCCAGAGTACCACCTCTGTTTGCCAGTTTTGTGTGTTTTATTTGATATTTGAGGTTGGTAGTCTTACACTAACACTATTGAATTTGATTGAATGAGTCGTCGTGTAGTTCTTTTACCTATAGGCAGCTCCTCCTGAACAAAACCTAACCCTAACAAAGGAAAACATTTTTTTTTCAATAATCAAAGGTAAGGAGTTCCTACCTTCAAAAACAACACCTATCTTAGCCTTTATCATTAAAGGAAAAAGGACTGCACCTTCAGATAACCACCTACCTAGTGAGATATCAAACCTTTTAGCCAAATTCCCAAACATCATAGAACCAACCCCTGTCACTGCCACCTCTTAGAAATATACAGCACACTATTCTGATTTCTGATTGATAAACTATTCTCAACATCAAAGTTATTGTTTACTTGAGCTAATAGCAGAGGTTCAGGAAATTAAGACACTAAGTACGATTTATCTTACTTACAACCAACCCATCCATTAACTATTACACATTTCTATTGTAGCCCATCCAACCCTTATTGTGTAAAAGAAAAAACCACCGTATATGCTAGATTTTTCGACAAGGTACTTGTCTTCCTATCCTCTATTAACTCTTACACACTTCTGTCCACCCAACCCTGATAACATAAAACTATCGTATATGGGAGATTATCCTACAGGGTTATAGTTTTCCCATCTTTACAAGAATCAATGCACTAACAAAAATGACTAGGATGAAAAAGATTTAAATTGTTCCAAATACCAACTTCAAAAACCTTTCCAAAGCAATTTAGTGGAGAATCCTAAAACTGGGCAATAAAGCATATAAAGCCAGGAGAGGACACTGATAGACCCCCTATCATACATCAATATAGTAGAAACAAAAAGAAAGAGATCACGAGGGAATGCACGTGCGAAGAAGAAAAGAATTAGAATTAGGAGATTGTAGGTGTCGGTTAGGATAAATCGGAGGAAATTTAGGTAGGTTGTTAGGCGTCGGTTAGGATAAATAAGGGTAGGGAATGAGAGGAAGGAGGGCGGAGAAAAGACGACTCATGCTCTTCCTTGAGAGATAGGATAGCAGAGAGAGAGAGAGTTAAATTGTTTGTGAATTGAGATCTCCTCAATTCGAGTGTTCTGTTAATTTAATTTCGTATTGTAATTCATTCTTTGGATTGATCCAATAAAGATTCTTAGTTGAATTTCCAAAGGTGTTTCATCAAATTGGTATCAGAGCAAGCTTTTCTGGGCACAGAGGAACACGATGGTTCAAACCCGAATGGAGGAAAGAATGGAGGCGCGCGATCAAGAGATGCAAACGATGAGGCACGAGGTAAGCAAAATTCCGACGATAGAAGAAAGACTAACGACGATCAGCGTACAGATAGAGAAGACTCATCAAATGTTGTTGATGTTCATGGAGTCGATCACGAAGGAGCATACAACTATGAGTGAGAAGATGGCAGAGTCTAGTATGCAAGAGACAATGTCAACGATAATGCATAAGAAGGAAATACCGACAAATAGGGGCCATGAGCACGAAACGAAAGACGGGAAAACAGAAGGAGAAAATGGAACAAATGAGCAGAATAAGTTCAAGAAGGTCGAGATGCCGGTATTCAACGGGGAAGATCCCGATTCTTGGCTTTTCCGAGCAGATCTATATTTCCAGATACACAAATTGACTGATGCGGAGAAGGTGTTGGTTGCGTCCATTAGCTTTGAAGGCCCGGCGCTGAACTGGTATAGGGCGCAGGAGGAGTACGAGAAGTTTACCGGTTGGTCGAAGCTCAAGGAGAGACTACTCATTCAATTTCGATCAGCAAGAGAGGGGTCAATATGCGGGCAATTTCTGAGGATCAGGTAACAATCAACGGTAGAAGAATACCGGAACCAATTCGATCGGTTGATGGCACCGTTAACCGATCTACAGGACAGAGTGGCGGAGGAAACGTCCTCTGCCATGAATGGATTATTTCCTTGGATTAAAACGGAAGTCGATTTTTGTCGTTCGGTCGGCCTGGCTCAAATGATGCAAGCGACTCAACTCGTGGAAAACCGAGAGATCTGCAATGAGGCTAACCTTGAGGGGTACCCTGGAGGAAGGTATCCTCCTCAAAATTCCTTTCAAAATACTAGCATGGCGACGGCAAATAATGGTGACAATAAGGGAAACACAATGTTCCCAATGAGGACGGTTACTCTGAGAACGAAATCCGGAGAAGTTAAGAAAGAAGGACAGTCAAAACAGTTGTCGGACGCGGAGTTTCAGGCCATCAAGGAGAAGGGACTTTGTTTCCGTTGTAATGAGAAATACTCCCATGATCACCGGTGTAAAAACAGGGAACATAGAAGCGGGAGAAAATGAAAGGAAGTTGAATTGTGTGGAAGTCACGGAAGAAGAGCATACTGTCATTGAACTGTCAATTAACTCGATGGTTGGACTAACCAATCCGAGGACGATGAAGGTGAGGGGGAAGATCGGTGATCGAGAAGTTGTCGTTCTCATTGATTGTGGAGCGACACATAACTTCATTTCCAACAAGATAGTGAAGGAGTTGCAATTAAACATGAGATTAACGTCGCACTATGGTGTAATTTTGGGCTCCGGAGCGGCGGTGAAGGGTAAAGGAATCTGTGAAGAAGTGGAAATTAAGCTGAAGGGGTGGAAAGTGGTGGCAAATTTTTTACCTTTAGAGCTCGGAGGGGTGGATGTCGTGCTGGGAATGCAGTGGTTATATTTGCTGACAGAAGTAGATTGGAGGAACCTCACAATGACTTTTGTGCATCAGGGAGAGAAGGTAGTAATCAGAGGAGACCCAAGTCTGACCAAATCCCGAGTGAGTCTCAAGAACATGATCAAAACATGGAAGGGTTCCGATCAAGGATTCTTAATCGAATGCCAGGCAATGGAGAGAGTCTATGAACCCAAGGAAGATGACGGAATTGAAGAAGTATTAACTGTGGAAGAAGCAGTATCTGTAGTATTGAAGATGTTTTTATGTGGCCAGAGACATTACCTCATCAAAGAAATATTGAACATCACATTCATTTGCAACAGGGCACTGATCCGGTTAATGTATGACTGTATAGATACGCTTATCAACAGAAAGCTGAAATGGAAAAACTCGTGGATGAGATGTTGACATCGGGGATAATTCGTCCCAGCAGCAACCCATATTCTAGTCCAGTCCTATTGGTAAGGAAAAAAGATGGAAGTTGTGTTTCTGCGTCGACTACTGAGCGTTGAACAGTATAACCATTCCAGACAAATTCCCTATTCCGGTGATTGAGGAGCTCTTTGATGAATTAAATGGAGCGAAGTGGTTTTCGAAGATCGATTTGAAGGCGGGGTACCATCAGATCAGAATGTGTAGGGAAGACATAGAAAAGACAGCATTTCGTACACATGATGGACATTATGAATTTATGGTTATGCCATTCGGGTTGACTAATGCTCCAGCCACGTTTCAAGCCTTGATGAATTCAATATTTAAACCGTTTTTGCGCAAATTCATATTGGTGTTCTTCGACGACATACTAATCTACAGTGAGGACTTGGAAAATCACTTAAAGCACCTCGGGTTGGCATTGGAAATTCTGAGGAAGCATGAGTTATATGCAAACCTAAAGAAATGCAGCTTCGCGCAAGAACGTATCGAGTATTTGGGTCATATCATTTCAGGCCAAGGAGTTGAGGTGGATCCCGAGAAAATCAGAGCAATCAAGGAATGGCCCATGCCTAGTAATGTAAGAGAGGTACGAGGATTCCTAGGTCTCACCGGTTACTACAGAAAATTCGTCCAGCACTATGGCTCCATTGCCGCGCCATTGACTCAAGCTACTTAAAAAAGGAGGATTCCAGTGGACTGAGGAATTGAATGAGGTTTCCCACAATTACAGCATGCCATGATGACCCTGCCAGTTTTGGTGTTGCCTGATTTTAGTACCACGTTTGAAATGGAAACGGATGCATCTGGATATGGGATAGGGGTTGTACTCATCCAATCCAAGCGTCCCATAGGATATTTTAGCAATACGTTGGCATTAAGGGATATGGTCAAGCCTGTCTATGAAAGAGAATTGATGGGAGTAGTCTTAGCTGTGCAACGATGGTGACCGTACCTGCTGGGGAGAAAATTTATTATGAAAACAGACCAGAAATCCTTGAAGTACTTGTTAGAGCAGAGGGTAGTATCAGAAATGGGTAGCGAAATTGATGGGTTACTCATTTGAGGTGGTCTACAAAACCGGGTTGGAGAACAAAGCTGCAAACGCATTGTCACGAATGCCTTCTACAGTTCGCATAACAACCCCCACGTTGATCGATCTTCTTGTGGTTAAAAAGGAAGTCGAAGCGGATGAAAAACTGAGCAAAATAGTGGAGGAACTGCAGGCAGTGGAAGGAAGTACAAAGGGGAAATTCTCCATCCCCCAGGGTATGTTAAGGTATAAAGATAGATGGGTGCTGTCCAAATCATCTACCTTGATACCAACAATCCTACATACTTACCATGATTCAGTACTTGGAGGCCATTCTGGATTCTTACGCACATACAAGCGCTTGACTGGCGAGCTATATTGGGAAGAAATGAAGGCGGTCATGAAGAAGTATTGTGAGGAATGTAGAGTATGTCAGAAGAACAAGTCCTTAGCGCTATCCTCTGTTGGGTTGCTGCTGCCCTTGGACATTCCCAACAATATTTGGAGCGACATATCTATGGACTTTATCGAAGGCTTACCAAGGTCAAATGGTTTCGAAGTAATCTTTGTAGTGGTGGACAGATTTAGCAAATATGAGCACTTTTTAACACTGAAACATCCATTCACGGCTAAGATAGTGGCAGAAGTATTTGTTAAGGAGATCACCCACCTGGATGGTTTCCCTAAATCGATAGTTTCCAATCGAGACAAAGTGTTCTTGAGCAACTTTTTGCGGGAAATGCTCAAAATGGCGGGTACCGGATTACATCGAAGCACAGCCTATCACCCTCAGTCGGATGGGCAAACGGAAGTGGTTAATAGGGGAGTGGAGACATATCTGCGATGTTTTTGTGGAGAACGACCAAAAGAATGGTCAAAATGGATACATTGGCTGAGTATTGGTACAACACCACTTTCCAGAGGTCCTTAGGGGTCCCTTCATTTCAGGCTGTATACGGGCGGTGACCGAACAGCTCAAGACTCGGGATGAAATGTTGGGAATCTTAAAAGAACACTTATGCGTGGCACAGGATAAGATGAAAAAGAGTGCAGACTTGAAGCGTCGAGATGTAGATTATGCAGTTGGTGACATGGTTTTCTTGAAAATTAGACCCTATAAACAAATCTCATTGCGACATAAGAAAAATGAGAAGTTGTCCCCAAGTTCTTTGGGCCATATAAGATTGTGAAACGAATCGGAATGGTTGCGTATAGGCTAGAGTTGCCAGAGTCCGCTTCCATTCATCCCGTATTCCATGTGTTCCAACTCAAAAAAATGGTGGGTGATCATCAACTCGTCCAAGCGGACATGTTGCCTTGCCTTACTGAAAATCACGAGTGGAAGTCTACACCGGAGGAAATATTTGGTTACTCGAAGAATAAAGGAGGAAGCTAGGAAGTGTTGATTAAATGGCAAGGTCTTCCTCCTCATGAGGCAACGTGGGAGGATTATGAAAAGCTCCAGCAACTATTTCCAGAATTTCACCTTGAGGACAAGGTGCTTTTGGAAGGGGAATGTAATGATAGACCTCCTATCATGCATCAATATAGTAGAAACAAAAAGAAAGAGATCACGAGGGAACGCACGTGCGAAGAAGAAAAGAATTAGAATTAGGAAATTGTAGGTGTCGGTTAGGATAAATCGGAGGAAATTTAGGAAGGTTGTTAGGCGTCGGTTAGGATAAATAAGGGTAGGGAATGAAGAGGAAGGAGGGCGGAGAAAAGATGACTCATGCTCTTCCTTAAGAGATAGGATAGCAGAGAGAGAGTTAAATTGTTTGCGAATTGAGATCTCAATTCGATTGTTCTGTTAATTTAATTTCGTACTGTAATTCATTCTTCGGATTGATCCAATAAAGATTCTTAGTTGAATTTCCAAAGGTGTTTCATCAGACACCTACCAGATTTAAACCCAAACCAGAAAGACACCTACCAGATTTAAACCCAAACCAGAAAAACAACCGCAACATAATAAGATAAAAGTTGATAAAAGTTAACACAATGTAACATGCAACATAACAAGGCGTTGTCATTGGTTTAAATGAAACAAAAAACCCAATCCATGTTATTTCATAAATTTAAATTAGAAGAATATACCTGTGACTTCACTTCTACAATAAACTGACCACTTTTTACAGCAACTGGTTCATTGGCCAGCACACTTTCAAGGTGATCCAATAATTCTCTCGCCTGGCTGCAACCGAAATCAGGGTCTGCATCCTGGTGATGCCACACCAAGGCACTTTCCTTGGTTTCAATAGAAGAGCCACTAGTAGCTTCTATGTATAATTTCATGACTGGCTCTGCAATCTGTATCCATCCAAAATCACTACCTTGACCACAATTCTCCTAGTCCTTATCGGCAAAACACCAGATAAAGTTTAGGGAGAAGAGGAGAATTGCAGAGAAGAAGAGGCCTCTACGCTACCACCACCGCTCAAGAGGAAAAAGGCCCATGATGGCACGTCTAGCTCGCTAAAAAAGGAAAAGAGACGAAAGCTAGGCGCGACCATCAACCCTAAACCTCTAGTCAGCCAACCCTCAAACTCTCCCAGTACCTCCTCCAAAATCCAAATTCTTTAGTCCTCCTCCTCATCCAAAAATCCAAACTCCCCCTCATCAATCATACCAACATCCTCCACCATCCACTCTCCCAAAATCCAGCTCTTCCAAGCGACTATCACCTATGTTGCCTATTATCCTCTCGCCACATTCCAAATCCCCCATCATCATACCAACATCCTTCAACTCGCGACCTGACCTTAACAAGCCCTCACCTGATCAAAAGTGCATTGTTAGCGAAGAAGAATTCCTCAATCCTAAGGAAGACCGGCAGCGCGTTCCTTCCCCCTTCGCACACTACTATACATATTTTCGAGGAGGAAGACGTGCATCTTGCGTGTAAACCCCGAAACCCAAGAATTCATAAGTTATCTAAGGAACTCAAAAGGAGATTAGAAAGATGGTTTACGATTGATGCTTCAAGATATATTGGAAATGAATTTTAATAAGATTGGATGGTTAAGTTCAAGTGTTACAGAAGATGTGTCATTGTTTTCAAGATCACAAAAGAAAAGAGTCATCCTAACAAAGGAAGGCTTAAAGAATGTTTGGAAATTGGCCAAGTGTTGGCTAAGGCATGTTGCATACTCTAGGCGGCCAAAAGTGCCAAGATAACCTCTAAAGAGACAAGTTGGGCAGCCAAAGGTTGAGATGTGGTTTGGCCGAGAAGTGACAAGACAACCTCTATAGGACAAGGCTAGATGGCCAAGGGTATCCTAGGCAAGGAAAACCTAGGCGTTTAAGAAATGTCAAGAGCCTCTAAAGAGGTTAGCATGCAGCCAAGAAGGAATGTCATGTGGCCAAGAGATGGGCTATGCCGCCATAGGAGGCCATGCGGCCAAAGGAGCAATTCGACAATATTCATGATTCGCAATCCTAATATCTCAATCAATATTCATGTCGTTTCTTTAGTTGACAAATAAGTCAAATGTGATGTGGGGATTTAAAACATTAAGAGAAAAAGGGTTAATGAATGATTTCAAAATTAAACAAGCAAAAATCAAAATATGTTGTGATAACTAGAGCACAATCTATCTAACTAAGAATCATCAGTTTCACAACATAATAAAGCACATAAATATTAGGTATCACTTCATTGGAGAAGAAATTGAGAAAAGAGAAATCGAAGTTGTCCAGATCCGTACTTTCTCAAATACTTACTAAGCTTGCATCGGAGAAGAGTCTCTACTGATTTAAAAGCACTAAATAGCTTAAATTTAGTCTTGATCAAACCTATGACATGAAGCTTTGCCAATGAGAAAGTACATATCGGTATACTTAGTCTATACGTGGGGCTCCATATGCAACCTGCAGATTTCTAACAAAATACATTGATTATTTCTTTAATATAACACTAACAAATACATTCAAGGAAACAAGGAAGAGTAATAACTATTAAATTTACCAAAATATATACTCCATTTCCTTGATGACCCTATAGTTTGTCATCAATTACTTCAATATGTGGTGAACAAATCAAGAACGAAAAATTATACATAAAAATAAAGAGCCGATAGAAAATCATATAGTCCATCATTGCGATTTACCTCCAAACTTCTTCGAGCATCTTAGTTGCATTTTCTCGAGAATTATTTCCACACTAGAATTAAAAGTTGCCCACACATAAGCAATCAATGAAGAAAGGATAAACCTATCAAAACACTCAATACTCACCAATAGCGAGCCTAGGTACCTGGAAACGTCATATAGAAATAGAAACAATCAAAATGTTGTGGAGAGAATTGGAAAAAAAACACTCATAAGCACAAAAATACACCCAAGAAAACTAGATAAACAGTGCAGGGAGAGAGTTAGGAATCATGTAATACGAATACTACACCTTTTTTAAAAAAAAACAAAACAACTACTCAAAGTAGAGGATGGCTCACGCCTATGATTTTTCACTTACAAAAGAGGTCATCCACTCTTCAACATGTAAAGAGTTGATGAGATGGTTCAATGAAATGCTTAAATACAATAACCATTCTTAATGGTTATGTTGCAAATATTATATACAGAAGCCTGCAGATGCAAAGTATATGAGAAAGACAATTCATTGCACTCACTTATCGTTGGAGCTTGTGACACAACCACGGTGATGTTGTCAAGCTTGCCACCCTAATAGCGAAACCCAGCATCTTGAGCAGCAGTGGAGAAAGGTGTTTGTCGGTCTTTATCTTGAGCTCGTTGGCGTGCAAGAGCAGCTATCTTCTGGGCAGTCACCTGAGCGCCTAAGCTTGCTCTCATGGCATCATAAACCACCACTGCAGTGATCTCATTGTTGTACAAGTTGTCAAAGTGTCCATCGGTGCCAGCAATTATGACATCTCCAGGAGCAACAGGGACTGAGAAAACCTGTCCAGAGCTAGGCAAATCTCCATTGTTTCCACTCTCCAATTGAAACGTGAAGTTAAAATCATGCTGTTGCACAGGAGATCTGAAGATAGTGCATCCGTCTCTAACCACCATAAATCCACTGTCTCCTAAATTGATTGCATGGAGACCATAAATCCACTGTCTCCTAAATTGATTGCATGGAGGCCTTATTCTGAAAGCGCTATGATACAAGCAGTGGATGAACCTTTGGCTTTTGTTTTTTAGTAGGCCTTCTCCAAGACTCTAGCTGGATCAATTGAGCCCTTGGGCTCTTCTTGAACTGCACTAACCGAATTAGACATGAGTTCTCGGGAATATTGTCCAGCATCAACACCAGGATCTGCCCACCCACCCACACCATCAGCCACCCCTATAGCTTGTTCATCAACACAGATAAAATGAGCGTCTTCTCCACCAGTATCTTCTTTATCAGGATGGGGTAGATAGCATGACTCAGAAACCAGTTTCAATGATTTGCCCGTTGAGATTTTCTGTTCAGATGAATCAGTAGAGTTCGCATGTTGTTCCTCCCGTGCAGAGTTATCAAATGACACATTGGGGGCAGAACCAGCAGCAAACTGAGAAGTTGATGAACTATGAAGATCTTTTACTCCTGATACAGTATGTAGGTAACTGCTGCAAAACCTTTTTGCAACATTGTAAGTGATGTATCCATATATCCCATTATTGTTAATCTGCTCCTGATTTTTCAAACTCATGCTGGCTTTCCTACAGCTATCAACACTTCTATTAAAAGAAATACCAGCAGTGATCGCTGAAGGAGACAAGTACATGGCATTCCTAAAACTTAATTTATCAAGAAAACATTCACCAAGTGTAGCTCTAGAACCACAAGCAGCCATTGGTTTACCTTGACACTTGCTGTGAGTTGAATATTGATAGGATTGAGCAATGGCACAATCAATATGATACCCACAAGTCTGCAATGCAAGGCCTGACCTGTCTAAAACTCTCGCATCCCTTCATTGCGATAGACCGAATAAAAATCTGATGGAAGGAATTCTTATTTTCCTCGTTTCTCCTATCCCTATCTCTTTCTTTACCTCTATCTCGGTCGTGATCATCCCTTTCTCTGCCACTCTTTTCCCGGTCCCTGTCTCGTGATCTTTCTCACTCTCGGCCCACGTCATTTTCCCTGTCTCTGTCTCGGTTTGATGACTTTCGTACTGGGCTATCACTGTGGCTCTGGCTACGATGCAGCTTCCTTGATGACTCATGGCTATCATCCGGTCTATCCCTCCTCTCTGAACAGGTACACAGGAAGAGGATTTTGAGTACAGAGATCAACAACAAACTCATACTATACTAATTTAACAAATGTTTATAATCTATTGCAACTTTAAGAGAGAATATGTGTTTGCAGTAGGGTGCGCACACAACACCATATATTATTAATCGCATAAAATTTCCCAAATGCATCATTTTAGGGGGGAAACGTGAATATAATTGCACACATAAAAAATGACGAATTCTATCCTGACTCTGGGCCAAAACTAATTCCAAACAGAGTAAAAAAAGGCAGTTTTCCCCACTATGACACTTGTCAATCGATAAGAAACTAAAGTAGATAAACATGTAATAAACTAAATATTAGAACTTAAAGAATTTAACTTAATAAAGTGTCACAAAGATCAGATCGTAAATGAACTTAAAACAAATCTAGAATCTTCTGTCCTAAAAGTTATGAAATAACACTTACTCTTCCTTAATGCAGTCTCATTGGAATCTGACAGTCCGTAATCAGATTCTAGTTGTGCTCGATATATCAAAACTTTCCTCTCAATTTCCTCTGTACTTTTGATGCCCCACTCTTCTAAGGATTCACGGTATTCGATCAAAGCCACTTCTACACGTCTTAACTTTTGCCTGACACAATAAATTCCCATGCAGCAAAATACAATAAGATTTTTGTAGATCTTTTGTAGATGTGCAGAAAACTAAAAAGCTTCAATATAATGACGCAGTAAACTAAAAAGCTTCAATATAATGACACAGTTAACGGAATGCATGGAGGTATGCATGGATCAATAACCAGCAGGGTCAACAAGCCACCAGTTTTAAATCTTTACAAAGAAAGAAATCGTTAGCTTTAGAAGTTGACTGTGTACCTCTGCTCTTCTTTCAACCCACTATCAGGTTGCACAAGGGCACTTGGCTCCGTAGTAATCTCCATCCATCGGCTTTACTAGGACCATCACCTGCTTTTTCACTTCCAGAAGATGAATAACTTAAGCCGAGACCCCTAGTACCTCCATTTTGCTCATTGTCACTTTCATCATCCTCCCTAGCCCATTTAGAGGCAGGCAAAACAGGATCATTTTTCCCCGACTTTGTGAAGCCTTTTAGTTCAGGCTGTGGAATAGAAAGAGTTTGAGCCAAAGGCGCAGAACCCATCCTTTGGAAATCTGCCTCATCATCCCCAAAAAGGCTCCAACCCGAAGTTTCTGCTGGACCTCGTTCAACTTTAGTTTCTCTTGAGCTACTTGAATATCTTCCAGAATGAGAATTACTATATTTTAAGTCTTCATCAAGTTCATATCCACTCAGTTTTTCTGCCTCTTCAAGACTTAGTAAACGTGCAACCATCATTTCTCTACCACCAACAAGAGACAACCCATTGTGCCTGCACCGTCTTTCCAATTCTCCAAAGGGAAGATTCATTAACTCCTTCATAGCTCCTCCTTTGCCCATTGCCAATTCAGCATCTTGATTGACTTTACTCCCATCTCCTAAATCATCACAATTGGCCTTCCGTTCAATCTCGGGGGCATCACCAGATAATGAATGAAAAGGGATCACACCAAAGTTTTCGAAGCGAAGAAACGTGACTCGCAATCCATTCACATAAGAATCTGAGAACAGAAACCAATCGGACCACACTTGCAATAATTTCAGTACTCGTTCCTGCATAATCAGAGATGTATAATCAAATTAGCAAATATAGGAAAAACATAAGTTGATCTCCAACAGCTATAGGTGAAATAATACCTTGAGGGCTTCTGCCGTAATTCTCCCTGCTATGCTGCGATATAGATCATTGAAGCTCTCAATGATGCCGGGTAATGTTGCTTCAAATTTCGTGCGGTATGCAGATGCATTCTTTACAGGAGCACTGCTGCTATGAAGGATATCAGACACAAGCATCAACCTTGCAACTTTGGTTGGAATAGGAGTTTCTCTAAGTGTTAAAGATTCTGTTAGAACTTCAACTATCTGCAATTTTAAGAAGTAAATAGATCAACAAAATAAACAAATTTCCTTTTAAACTTTAACACAGAAATACAAACATTCCACAGATCACAAGAAAGTTGATCAAGAAAACACAATTTTCATGGATGAAATAACAATTATGAATTACATAATGGTATGCTTTTCAAGGGAAAATTTTCTTTTTCTTTTTTTCTTCTTTTGAGGAACAGAGAAGCAGTTCATTCAAAAGGCAACCACAAAAAAAAAAACAAAAAACAAAAAAAGGAGGGAGAAAAAGAAAGAAACAAACACAGATTTACGTGGAAACCATAATACAGGGAGAAAAACCACAATACTGATATTTCTTACGATAATAAAGGTACAAAAGGAGAAGTATTTATAGGCAACATGAGCTTTATTAAAATATTAAAAAATTAAGGGAAAGTAAATCGTAACTGTCCTTAGGACAATGTCACAAAAATATAGGCTATGGAAAGTATTCTAATATGATAAAACTTTACAATTGTACAGAAGAGGAATAATGAAAATAATAAACCTGAGAACAACCATAAACAAATCACCCTTAACAAACAGATGAAATGAGCAGCCTAAGAAGATGTAAAGGATGATCTTCGTAGAAGAAAAGGCATACGCATAAAACAAGTGGTAGACTTTCACATCTTAGTATAGTAATATTGGTTTCAAGAAGGATAAAGAAAACTATCCATATTTGTTCACTTGCATTACAATAATTGCCTTAACGCCAGAGCTACCTCTCCAGCTGCATCAGCGTTATCCAAAGCAAACCCCATTGCTTCCTTTATCTGACTCCTTTCTAGTGTCAATGCCCCAAGCATGTCCTCAAACTCATCCCTTTGTTCACTATGGCTCTTTCAAGCTCCATGCGCTATAGATGACCCCACACTCACCAAAAAAAGAAAAAAGAGAGAAAGAGAGAAGAATCAGTTAGGTAGAATACATAAGGAAGAAATGATAGAAATAACATCAAATTTTAAGTGGGACCAGACTCCTTCTCAAGTTCTGGGCTTTTAGCAGTTGGAAGAGGTGGTGGAACCCATCTGTAGATTCAAAATAATTAACATTTATGGCATTTTTTCAAGGGTCTGACATACATTACTATATAAAATAACAAATTAGATCCTGAAATTGCCCCTGCAAATAGTTTCAGACGAGCATACCTCCCACACTACCAGTTATCATGATAAAAGGTTCAGTTCTCCACCTTTGAAGAGTATCCCCCTATATTCAAGTAGAAATAGAAGGCACATGTAGACTGTAAAGTAGAGATATCCTTGGTCTCTAAATGATAATTTGGATTAGTATACATAAGACATTCACCTGAGCAAATGAATAAAGTCGTCAAACATAGTAAGTATGTTCTTTTGAACCAAGCTCAAACAAGAAGTTGAAGAGAGGATTTCCCCGACCCCTCTCCATAATAGCTTGTTCAAAAAACACAACCTCCATCCAGAACATAAAGAGCCATAGTGTCAATGACATGGTGAAGATGATCATCCTCAAGTGGTTCAACAGTAATATCAGGAATGTTAGGTGTCGGAACCTAACAATGCCAGTCAAAACATCAGTAAAGAAAATAGAGTCTACTTTCAAATGGAGATAATAAAGGTATAGACTAAGATCCAAATGCAATGAGCAAGAAAGGGACCATATTCAATTGAGAATGCAAGCCTCAAAGTTTTAAGGCGCCAAAAGCTAAAATGTCTAGAGATAATCATGTTTATAAATATTGCTCCCTACACCTACGGTAACTCCTTAGACGTGGAAGCAGTACAGTTATGCTTTCTAATCCCAAACCTACTTAAAAGAGGCTTAAATATGTAAACTGCAACTCTAAAACAACACAAGCAGTTCAAATTATACTTTAGCAAGGGCAAGCATTGTTTTTTTTTTTTTCTCTTTTGGTACAAGGCTAGCAATTGCTTAGATGTGCAAGAATTACATTAACGCTCAACTCTTAATTTACACCCAAATCATTAATAAATAGTTGCTGCCCAACACGCATCCAATATATATTAAAAGAGGAAGAAATAACATGACATATCAAGAGGTCTGAACGGTAGTTCTTTTTTCTAAAAAGAAACACACTTTTTATTGAAGTAACAAAAAGAGACGATGTCTCAAGGTACAAGAAGATCCAAGGAACAAAACCATTGGCTCAGGAGGTCCTGACAGTAAAAATTAAAAATAAACTTAATGATTTATGGTTAATGATAATGTTGTACAACTTAGCAACTAAAAAGCTCACAGATTGGCGAGACCTCATCATAATTCAAATATCCATCAGAATACTTTACCTTTTTGTCAAATAAAGAGTCTTCAAATTCTAGGGAGGATGGTCTATTGAAGGTAGGAGAATTCGAGAATTCGAACTAGAGACCTTACGATTATTAACCTACTCATGTACCAATTGAGCTATGTTCGCTTTAAAGGGGGTGGTTTATGCAATAATATTACCATATGCAAACATAGCATTTTGATAACCAATTTCAACCATGAAGTGTAAAAAATAAAAGAAGCTAAGTAGAAATTAAAGGTATCCAACCAGTTCAGAATTTTGATTTGGAATAGAAGTGACTGGGGTCTGATGAGCCAGATAAGATAACAGTGCCACCCTGTCAATCAAAGAAGGTGAAATCAAAAGGTGTTGAATTGCTCTAATTTAGTACAAACGTAAATCCAGTAGAAACAACAAACCTCCTTACTTCTAATAGCCATATGACTTGGAGGAGGCGCAGGTAATGCTTGGGAAGGAAGAGCAACAGACTTTCCCCATCCAATTTTCAGCTCATACCCATAAACAACGACTCCTGCACATAAATGTTTTAACCAACTTATACTTTTCTTCTCCAGATACGTTTAAGGGTACTACACAGCTTTCATGGTTAATGTCAATTTTCTAAGCACCAATGATAACAATTTTGAAATGACAAAGCAAAAACTATATATTAACAAGGAAACATTGAAACTCAAGAATAAAACTCTGGAATCTTGAGTCATTTGCTGAATTAATAATTCAATTATCATTAAATAGATCACATTTCAACTGCCCAAAAAAAAATCCTATTTCAAGAATGAAATGGATCAATTCGATAAAAGAATCCAATTTCAATAATTCAATTAGCAAAGGTCTTTCTTTTGCAACAAAGCTAGATCTTCCTTCCCCCCACGCTGCTGAACGGTTGGTTAGAGGTATTCTAATCCAAGTTTCGGGTTAGATAAACAATAATATAGATAATGCAATTCAACTTCAAACAGAAACAAAATGAATTCGAATTCTTCATTTCAAGAAAATACAAGGGGAAAGAACTCAAGGATTATGTGAATCACAAAATTTAAATTACTAGAATCTAAATTTCCATATGTTAGATATCATCAAAAGCAGTTAGACCAAAAGTTAGTTATCAATATGTTAGTTGACCGGAACTATATAATCAAGCACAAAAACATCCACATTTTCATTCAACGTAGGCTGTTTTGATGCACAAAAATATGGATATTTTCAAAGTTCAAGCATATACAAAAAAACATATCCTTGTCTGAAAATAGCCAACTACAGAAGAAAAGTTCAAAATATACAAAGTGTCAGTTGCATGAGAACAATCAAGATGCCAAAATCTATATATTGTGCAGTCGAATATTAATTGGCAAGTACTAATAGCAAGGTACCAAAATAAAGTATCAATTTACCTAACCAACTTGACTCTATTTTTTAGTAATCTTTTTCTTATGCATATTGCATATGTTTTTTTTTTTATACTTCTTGATTGTCTCACTTTTTTATGTTTTGCATTTGCAAGCCTCTCTTTTATTTCTCCGATATGCAATGTGTTAACTAGGCCTTGCTAGAACCAGTTGACTAACCTTTCTATGGTTCTACACGTAGTTTCTAAGTTTGATTGCTCCCTTCAGAGTGACAACAAGCATCATTTTCCCCCTACTGTGGATCGGGGAGGATTCCTCTTTTCAAAGCCCTCATCAAACTCAATGCTAAGTTTGACTGCTCCCTTCGGAGTGACAACAAGCCTTGTTTTCCCCCTACTGTGGATCAGGGAGGATTCCTCCTCTTTTCAAAGCCCTCAATCAAACTCGCTGCTATGTTTAGAACGCTAAGAGTAGGTGGTCCGATTTTGGTTAGGCCAAAAGTGAAGTTTTCCCCCAAAAGCTCTGATAGTTAGGGAATTCAACACATTCTACTTCACCTAACCAAGTTGGCTCTCTATTCATTTATGGGCTTTTTCCAATGTATATTGCATATTTTGTTTGTTTTTTTTTAATACCTCTTGATTGTCTTACTTTTTTATGTTTTGCATTTGCAAGCCTCTTTTCTTTCTCTGGTATGCAATGTGGTAACTAGGCCTTGCTAGAACCGGTGGGCTAACCTTTCTATGGTTCTACACTTAGTTTCTAAGTTTGACTGCTCCCTTCGGAGTGACAACAAGCCTCGTTTTCCCCCTACTGTGGATCGGGAAGGATTCCTCCTCTTTTCAAAGCCAATCAAACTTGATGCTATGTTTAGAACGCTAAGAATAGGTGGTCTGGTTTTGGTTGGGCCAAAAGTGAAGTTTTCCTCCAAAAGCTCTGATAGTTAGGGAACTCAACACATTCTACTTGACCTAACCAAGTTGGCTCTCTATTCATTGATGGGCTTCTTCTAATGTATATTGCATATGTTGTTTGTTTTTTTTCATACTTCTTGATTGTCTCACTTTTTTACGTTTTGCATTTGCAAGCCTCTCTTTTCTTTTTTTGGTATGCAATGTGGTACTTAGGCCTTGCTAGAACCGGTGGGCTAACCTTTCTATGGTTCTACACTAGTTTCTAAGTTTAACTGCTCCATTCGAAGTGACAACAAGCTTTGTTAATGCCCACCCTTTTCTAAATGGATTTAGTTCATTGTGGCTAGACAAGAGGCTCCTAACTCATGTTTGACAAGACAAATTTGTTAAAACCATCTCAATTTCTAAAGAGTACCTCCTATCCTTTTTTAACTCTATCTAGGCTAGGTTTGGACTAAGTGCATCATAGGTAAGTCACGACAAAGCTAGAAAAGTATCCATGCACTTATTTATTATACATGCAATCAAGCATTCACAACACACATACCATTTTCTCAATCATGCATTCACATCTCAATAAGGTATGGCTAAAAAGAGGCTTAAAACAAAAAAGACAGCAGCTTATTCTCAAATTTCAGCACGTATACCATCAAAATTCAGAATTTCACATCACAAACCCGAGCTCAGTGCTCAAGGGTTGACAGTCATGCTTTTTATGCAAGATCTAAGTAAGCTAAGAAGGTATAATGCTCATTATTGTAAGGAAAAAAATTTGAAATTTGGGCAAAATTTGAACCAACCCCCAAGTTTAGACTACATGCAAGCTATTACCCACCCCCACTTAAAAAATTGCTTTGTTGTCTTCAAAGCTTTTGAAAATCAAAGTAAAGGGAGAAAAATAAGAGGGAACTTTGGACTCCCCTGGAAGGATTGACATCCTTGACTTTGGTTTGAAGCTTGCATGGATAAACCTCTTCATTCCTTTCTCATTGATTATTCATCCTTGTTCCTGAAAATCAAAGGAAATTCTCTTAATTTTATTTATTACTAAAATTAGGGTACATATAAGTCTTAACTAGTCTTACCCTCCATTCATCTTCCCCTACACGGGCTATGTGTTGGGACAAATATTGACCCCTTTAAAGATAGCCTATTCTCGTATTCTTTATGCAAAATTTCACTATTTCTATATTTTTATGCAGAATATGAAGTAGACTCCGATACGAACCCAACGACACGAAAATCACCTAAATCGGAGTTCAAACGAAGGAGAACGGGCAAATTAATCATAAGGGGCATTTTCGTAAATATTGAAGTGGTTGACACATGTCAACCCCTCAGCTGCGCACGCCTATCCTCGAGATCACAGGTTCGAATCTCCCTTCACACATAATATTTACTACATATTTCCCTCAATCCGTGTCTTCAACAATCCGACGATTCTCCTTGCGCCACGTGGCGCAATCTCAGCCCCTGCAACCCTTAGCCACCCGAGTTCGAATCCCAGCCAACGCAATTTTATTTTTTTCCATTTTTTTCGTAGCATTTTTGTAATTAATATCCAAACTTTCAAAATTACTCCAATTTTCATCTTTTCTTCTTGGATATGGGCTTAGAAATACACTTTGGCTCATTTCCTCTATCTCTCCCTATAAATACCCCCAATTAACCCCTAATTTCACAATTTCAATTCAATACAATTCACAATACCCTCCAAAATTACTCCCAATTCCCTCCAAATTCCAATTTCTCTACCCTCTCTCTATAATTTTTGATCTTCAACCATTTTTCCAAAAATATTGAAGATTTGGCTAATCTTTTGAGGTAAATTGAGCTTAGGCATTTCCAATCTTTGAGAATTTGATTAATTAGATTTTTCTTTATAATTAGGGTTTGATTAGTCTTTGATTTCCATGTAATATTTGTTAGAATCAATAATAAATTGCATCAAGAGTTGGATGTTTAATTCAATTTTATTGAATTTTGTGATCTTGATTCTTGATTTTATGAATTTTTGGTTCAATATTGTAAGCAATTTACCCCTAGTATTTCAATTAATGCAAGATTAGTTGATTTGCTTGCTTATATACAAAATTTCAATGATTCTTCATTTTATCTCTCCCAATTTTGGAGTTGTGTAATGCCTCTTTTGGATTTCAATTGATTTTGATAATTCTTGGAATTAAATTGAATACATTTTTTTGTGCACAAATTAATTTCTCTTTGATTCCTTGAATATAAAGTTGTTGTTGATCCATCTTGTGTTTTCTTTTAAAGAAAAGAATAATGGGTTTAGTTAGAATTGCAATGATCAAACTAAACCCTTTGAAATTCTTTACTTGTTTTTTTAATTTTGATTCAAGAATTTCTTCCAAGATCAAGCAATTTGATCTTGCAAGGAAATCTTGAATCAAAATCTCTTTAAAGCTATGCATAATTCAATTTCTCTACCTACTTTGATTCAATGATAAGATTTGATGTAAGCCTAAGCCCATTCCTCACTTACCATCTTGGAATTCAATATCTAGTATCTCCTCTTTTTTGTGAATTGTTTTGCATACCAAACTCCCCTTCTCATTCCCTCCTACAATTTTCCCCAATTTGTTTTCAATACTTTTATCTTCCTTTTATTACTAATCTCTATATTTCCAAGCATTTCATTCAAGGAAAAATCAATCACTCCCTTGGGTTCGACACCCTTGCTTGCTTTCTATCTACGGTAAAATCAAGGGTAACTATAAATAATTTTTCGTCAAGGCGTTTAGGTAAGTACCCTACATTGATAACGACCTTACATACTCTTTGCATAATCTTTTACTTTTTGCATGTCAATTCTCGACTTGTCACTATGGGATCAAAATGTTCAATTAATAGGTCTACTAATGAACTTGAAAACAAAACACATCATACCCAAAAACACAAACATCACTTTAACCCAATTGGACTGGTTTCATACAATTGTTTGAAGGATTCGTGCCGAGAGCACTCGCTCCACGGGGGTCTCCTCTCTTATCACAAGAGAAGCAGATCCTTTTAACCTCGCACTCAGTATCACATTACTATCATGTTTGTCAACTATCAAACTAACTCTTTTAAGTTATTTAGTATGAATACAAAGTTATGAACACCATAATCTTAATTAAAACCTTTTAAAAACAAATGACAAGTTACTACTCACCAATGGCAAGGAATTCAAAAAACATGACAGCTGTCCAATTCTATTTCATGTTCTCAAATGGCTTGGTTTGACAATAATGTTTAACTTTCGTTTTCTGTTTTCAAAAAATAACACCGCTTACTGATCTTTTTTTTCCCATGGGGCATTCTACTTTTTCTACGTAGCTTTCTTTCCCTAGAATAGAGGTCACTAGGATAATAGTATTAGAGGATTAAAGTGATATTACCGATTTGACAGATTTCTATAGGATGAAAGTGATACTATTTTTTTATAGGAACTTTATATGAGATAAATGCGTAACTCAACTGAGAAAGTATAGAGACGTGCCTTATCATCATATTCATGATCCTCAGTGTCAACACTCCCGCTACAGGTTCCACTTGATTCAAGTTCATCACCTGTTTCTGCATCAGAACCAGTGACAACATCTTGTTCTTCATCGTCATAAGACATTTCATCATCAGTTGCCTCTTCCCTCTCACTTCCACTCTCTTCCAAATCCGAGTACATAATAGGGGACATGGAACATTCCTGCAATCACACTAGTAACTTATGGATCTCAAATTACAAGGTAACTAATCTTCCAAGTATTCTGAACAATGACAACAAAATACATAATATTAGATTCCTTGGACAATCTCAAGTTTTATTTATTTTTTCTTTCTAATCATAGATGTTGTACGGAAAAGAAAACATTTCTAAATAATATGCCTAATTCTGGAAAAAAAAAATTGTCCTTTTGGAGCATCCATAAAAATCCTAAGTAGTCAGTAAATAAAACTCACAACTTGGCCAAGAGATATGCGCACTAAACTCATTCTAGTCAAAGTAAACTTTAAAAAGAAAAAAAAAACCTTTATAGCCTTCTGAGCATGTCTGCATCATATTAGAAAATTTGAAATATAAGAACAGATATAATAGTTACCCCAACAAATTTTGCCATACTCCTCCAGTAAAGTAATAACTATGGCTTGAGCATGGTTTGCTGCAGCAACTGCCCGAAGAAGTTGAATAGAACCATCACCCCCCACGTCAAAATCGGTTTCAATTTCACAATCACCCGCTAAAAGAGGACGAAGGAGTAAGGGAGCTATGCAAGCTGCCACCGCTGAAGAGCTCATTCGATTCTCAGCTTTATGAAAAGCTACAGTTTGCATCATCATAAGAATTTTGTTGAATGAATAAAAGAAAGAATTTGTGAAAAAAATTGCATTTAAAGACTAAAACAGTACAAAAAGGCAGGTGAAACAAAGAACAACACCATTTGGACATAAAATAGGGACACGGTTAGAAGTATTTTGTTGATCGCCAAAAAATAACAGGAGCATGACACAAGAAAATTATGAAAAAAATGCCCCACCCCATCTACACAATGAAATACTATTTCATCTAGGATAGCAAGACATTCATCTATAAATTCATAATTTAAGAAGAAATAGAATTGGTCCTCCTTACCGTTGCAACTTTTGACATCAGTATCTCCCTTGTCATAACCAACTCCTCCAAAGATGCATTCAACAAAACAATATCTTAATAGATTCTTTTTGAGTTCATGTACAATATACGGCCTCCATTTGGGGAGGCACCCACTAATCTTTTCGTAATATTCCCAATCTTCTCATCAATGTAGATTTTAGGCTTTTTAATACATCTTCCCCTTAGGCCTATGGATTCCACATTCCTATGACTAATGTTTCTTTAAAAAAATTAATTAATTAATAGGGTCTCTCCAGTGGTCAAAACCACTGAATTATTACAAGAGTATCTCCGGTGGTCAAAACCATTGAATTATTACAAGAGTCTCTCTAGTGGTCAAAACCACTGAATTATTAAGTGTGGTTTTAGAACAATATAATCCCGAGCACTGCATGACTTGTCTATCGCTCATCACCATTGCTTGTATCCAGTGTTCAAGTTAACGTGCAATTGTACAAACTAACTAAAACATCAAACAAACCAACATCACAATAAGTCTTGTTCACCAATTACTAGATACTTTTTTAGAGAGAACTCACAAGATGAACATAAGCCACAAATGAGATGAAGTTATAAACGATGTAAGTAGTCAAGGCTTCAAATAAACTTCTATAGCTCTGCCCAGTTGGTAACCATATATTATAAAATGACACATATCAATAGGAAGTCAACCTTGATGATGCATGGATTCAAACATAAATTATAAATACATGTTACATTGCTAATAATAGAAATTGTTTATAGAATGCATCACCAAGGTTGACTTCCTCTCTATTAACTTCTAAATTTAAAATAGAAAACAAATGCAAAATAGACAAAGCAAGGGATATAGCTACCTCTGCAATAAACGGCGATTGGGCTTCGGAAAGATTTCATATATTGCAGATCGCATAGCATTTACTCTGATACCTCGATCAGTTTCTAGTATGCATACAAAAATAAGGGGGAAAATAAGTAAATCTTAAACAACTGTTTTTGAAAATTAGAAACAAAGAAATGGTTAGGAAATACATAAACCTCAATGAAAAGATAATTGAAAATAAAGAATAGAGTATTCAAACTTTTACCTAGAGACAGAGAGACTCCAAAGAAAACAAAAACAACACTATTAGACCTCTCATAACTAAAAATTACATTTGAAAGGGGAGAAGGATTAAGGATGCAACTCCTAGTCGGTTTTGGGTTAGCTAATGATTGTGTTTTAAGATGATAATTGTGAGCGGGATTATGGAGAATGTGTATGTATGTGATTATCCCTCGTATGTTAGAGCCTACAGGAGGAACGTCCCAAGCTGAAATGCAGCTTCAAGGAAACTAGAAAAATGTTAAGATGTGATTCTTTCAAGTCCATATCCTTAACGGTTGGAGAATCTGTCCAATCACACCTTAGCCACTTGAAATCTACCAATGCAACAAAAAGCCACCCCTTTCAAAAGTTGGACAAGGTAAAAGTAACTACTGGACATATAAGATCACTCAAAGAAAGACCCCAAGGCTCAATTAACTTGGAAAATCTTGAGGAACCACAGTCAGCCCAAGTGCAAATTTAGTAATTATGTTAGAAAATAAAATTAAAGGGAGTCGATACCTACCTAAGTTTCTCGAGGCAACATCAACTCCCTTGCCTTTTCTTTTCATCGATTTTTCATGTAAATATTTTTATGTTTTAAATTGTTGTAATATATTATGTTCCTATGCTTTCACAATTTCTAGTCTCGTCATGACTTTACAAGTGAGAATGTATATTGTCCACCTGGTAAATTAAATTATTTAAGATATTAAAATTAGGTGCTCCAATGACTTACTGCATGCTTCTAGTAATGCGTTACAGCAAGATGCCGGAACTGGAGATGATGGTAACTCCCGGATGTCATACGGAAATAGAGTATAAAAACATAAGATAGGAGAAAACTTCTACAGCAGGCAACAACTATTTTTTAAAGATTTGCTATCAGTAGTATCCAAATTTTGAAAAACTTTTCTACCTTCATGCAGTCAGCCACTACGTGTGCATCTTCTTCCGAAGAAAACTCTTTTTTTCCTGCAGTATAAAGAAAGCATGGATAAACAATATTGTTCTTCTGATTGAGACAGTAACTAAAGTCAGTAATAACTCTTACAATCATGAATTATTACTAATGGAAAGAAAAGACTCCAAAGGTCACTGTTAGCAATAACCACCTACTATTTGTGCGTCGTTTGAAAAGAGAAAGGCACGTGTACAATGCATCCCACATCAGTAAGTGAGAAAATAAGTCGTGAATTTTGTTAGTCGCTATGGACTGTGACATAATTACAACATGACACTACCAACAATATTATGGATATTAAATCTAGATTATCATTATAATAATCAAATAACTGACCTTGTTCATAATCCCGCACACGACGTTCAACGTCATCAACGTCTGCAGCTTGTCGCAAAATTCCTTCAACTTTGACTCCTATTATTGACTCGGATACATTAGCTCAAAAATAAGATAATAGAAGACATTTTACAAAAAGATATACTTGTATGCTAGAATATAAATGTATCTACTATCTACCATGGCCCTCTATAAACCTAAGGGCTTTCTCCAGGAAAAAGGGATTTCCATCAACATCTTCCAAAGCAAGCAAAATTGGCCTGCCAAGCACTCTTGGTCTTACGGGCTGTGGTTGGTTATCCTTCACTAGAAAAGGCAAATAGAGAACATCAATAAATCAATGAGGCAAAGAATGAAGAGCATGGAAGTTATTGAAGTTGAAGCATATTACAAGCAGGCCCAATTTGG
The DNA here is from genome assembly GCA_025688845.1 of Cucumis hystrix. Taxonomy (NCBI): domain Eukaryota; kingdom Viridiplantae; phylum Streptophyta; class Magnoliopsida; order Cucurbitales; family Cucurbitaceae; genus Cucumis; species Cucumis hystrix. The sequence goes on along the minus strand of CM046888.1, from coordinate 5,741,987 downwards.
TGAAAATCCAGGTGTCAAACGAGAATGAAACAAAGCTAACCAATCTACTAATTCAATGTTTAGGTGAAGTTCCAAATAAAAAATTACAAGAGAGATAAACAGATCATGAGTGCATCACAGAAATATCAAACATTAATAGAACAGCAAACTAATATATTTAAATCGACGAGAACACAGCATTTGGTAAAGCTTCCTTTAGCAAATTTCTAACAAGTATCAAGAATTCAATTAGAAATAACAGTTTTCCCATGACCAAGTTTTAAAATTTTTGGTACTTTTGCCATAGATCATCCAAACAGGACTGCAAGTTCACACCTATGCCTAAGTAGAATATACATATTCTTCACTAATACAAAAGGCAAAGCTTCTGACAAATGCAACCACGAGAAGTATAAAATTTTGTACATTTCAAGAAACCAAACATCTGAAATATAGCTTAATCACATTTCTCTTGAAAGGCATATAAGGTTAAGCTAACAGAACAAATATAAAGAGAATGGCATAAACTTGGGAGATAGAAATACAATACAATAACTGGTATCTAAAGAAAACTGGATGAGAAAGACATACACGGAAGACCAAATCAAATCAATCCTAGCAAATTCACAAATCACAACTCAAAAAGTACAAACATTATGAAAAATTGATAATGATAAAAACAAAAACTGTACACTGAGCTGTCGTATCACTTCACGCAAGTGATTCACTTCATCTTGCATAACTTCATTGACAACAAATTTCTTCTTTATAGCTTTGGCACGTTGGGCAAACCTCAAGGTGCTAAAACTTTCACTCCTGCAGCTGCAAAAACAACCTAAATAAACAGTCATTTCACCACCCAAATTAAGACAAAAATAAATCAAAACCCCCAAAATCACACCACGTAACGTACCTTCACACCAGAATCAGACAACCCATGGATGGAATTCTCAGGAACGGTCTCCATACTGAGCCTCCGCTTAAGTGGGTTAGAAGAGGGAGGCCTAGGAGGAAGCGGGCTCTTCAACTTAGCCGGTGAGGGTTTGGAATCGGGAACCGATCTGACGGTGGAGCATTTTCTTTGGAAGACTTCGGTTTCCGAGGGGGTCTGCCGCCCTTGATTCCGGCGCCGTTAGGGCCAGGAGAAGAAGATGGATATGTCGCAAGATAGGGTTTCTTGGCTGCTTCACGTTAGAGAGATAGAAAGAGCGATAATTTTGAGGTATAGGAAGATCGAAATGGAAATTGAAAAATAGGAAGATCTAATATTTTGAGGAAGACGACGAAGAGGAGAGAGCGAGAGAGAAGGGGGAGAGGAGAGGGAGAGTAGACCGTTGGAGAAGAAAGAGAGGAGAGAAATTTGAAATAAGAGACCGTACATGAGGTTTTGAGAATGAAGCTTTTTTCCCTGTAAATAGTTTATTTAATTTTTTGATTAAAGATTTTCTATGAAAATTCAAAAAGAAAAAGTTAAAAAGGCAAATGTTTTCTAATTTTTTTATTAAATCCTTCGTTCCATGATAAAAGTATCCTTTAGCTCTGTGCTTTCTTTGCAGTTTTTCAAGTTAATTGCCTAGTTGAGATTTTTAATGATTTTGAGATGTTATAGGAGGAATATGTTTGGTTCGAATGCGTCTCCATCTCAATATGAAGCCTTCATTGTCCGTTCGCCGTCTCCCTCTCCATGGAGCTTTGATGGTGATAGCTTTTCTTTTCTTGGTTTTAATTGTGTGTGAGAAGTTTTATTTAATTACAAGTTCTTTAGGTTTATTAAATAATTGTATTTAGAATTCAAAATTTTCATTTACATAAGGGCATTTAAGACATTGCTTCATCAATTTATTTATTTTTCCAATTTTTCTGTTTTGCTATTTTGTCAATTTAAAAATAAATTTGTCATTCGTGGGAAGTATTAGAGTTAACTAATCCAGTTAGTTTTTAGTAAGCATCATTATTGTTACACTGGTATATTTATGTTTACAGTTGTAATAATTGGCTATTTATATGTCCTATTAATTTCAAATAAATCAAGAAAGGGTTTATTTACCTTCTGTCTTAATATGGTATCAGTTGAGTTTTAAAATTCTCTCAAATTGTCACCATGGCTGAGTTTAATCCCATTCTTCAACCTTCTTCATCCAGCATCCCATAAAATTCTTTTTCCACCGTTAACCCCACCCCAATCCCACCCTTCGTCATTGCCCAATATGAAAACCCATATTTCCTTCATCACTCATACAGCACCAATTTGGTTCTTGTATCCGATCTTCTCACCGAATCAAACTATACTTCCTGGAATCATGCCTTCCTTCTTGGCCTCACTGTCAATAATAAAGTTGGATTCGTTGATGGAACCTTAACATGTCCCACATATGTCCTTCGAAGTTCTTGGATTATTTGCAACAGTATCATCAGTACCTGAATCCTAAACTCAATCGCAAAGGAAATTGCATACAGTATTTGCTTTCGCATACTCTGCTCGAGAAATTTGGCTAGACCTTCAACAGATATATCAACGGCATAATCGACCTCCAACATGAACCTCTTGTTTTGTCATTCTTCTTGTCAACCCTTTTGACAATCTTTTGTTCAAAAGAGTATCGATATCCATTTTTATTCTCTACAACTTTTTGATGTTTCATCGTCTGAAACATGCCAATAGGAAAATTAGGAGCCATGTCGTGATTGACAGCAAAGTGAATCGAGATCGTGAGAGCAAAAGAAGAGCCAAAAGATCTATGAAAATTAAAGATTTGATAATTGGAGGCATTCTACTTGATTTGAGATTTGTTTACAAGTGAAGAAATAATCATGGAAGAATAATAATGAAGATAGGAGCATAATGTATGAAATAATTATTTAAAGTTATAAGAATTAAGAATGTTATGAAAGATTAATGAATTTCAATTGGACCGCATTTGACCATAGCCGGCGGCTGTGAGTAGGGTTTGAAATATTCTTATGTTGTTAATAAAATATTTCTATGATAGGTAGGTGTGCTGTTTAGTGATGACTTTATTTTATTATAGGAAATATTGTAATTTTGATCGGATAAATATCAATTTATATGTATCAATTTAAATTATAAACTAATAATTGTATTAATTTAAATAATGAATTTTCATAAATATATTATATATCTAAATTTTGTTTGTAAGTATCATGTAAAACTTATAATTTAAATTAGCGAAATGTATGGTATGGAATTTCTCAAATGTTGTTTTTACTACATGGATGATTAGAATAAATAGTTGGACAATATTTAAAGAAAATTTGTGGAGGAGTAAAAATCGATTCATTTAAATTAAGTTAAAAGTGGGGAGGAATGAAGGAGAGAAATGAAATAATGAGAATAAGAGAATTAAGGGAAAAAAACAATTGCTAGTGGATGGCGTAAGAGGCAGATTTGTATCAACCCACAATATTAAGACTTAATTTAAACATTAAAAATAATATTAAGGATTAGCTATCATATAATTAATCTACATTTGATAGGTTCAAAGTTTGGTTTCTATAATTTTCACTATGATATATAATTAATCTAACTTTTCATTCGAGGTTGGAGGTTCGGTTTCTACTTTTACTATAATTATACTTAAAAAATTAAGAAAAAATAATTAAAATATTAATTATTATCTAGCTTTTAATTTGGTCTAAATAATACATTTAAAAAATGACAATTAAGTTCGTGTAATTCATTTCTATTCCATTTTGTAATATCAAAATATTGACTTCAAGTCACTCAAATTACTAAAATGGGATGACAAATCTACGTATTATTAAAAAGAATATTAATGTAAATAATTTATATTGAAGTTTTGAAAATAATAAAATAATCCAGAGGTTCGTTTCTGAAGTATATAAACAAAAATATATATTTAAAAGCATAATAATTAAGAAAAAAATTTTAGTTTTCAACTCTGGATTTGGTTTTCTAAATTATTGGTAGAATGTATATGATAAAGGAGAAAGTTTGGAGATTAAAAATAGTATCAGTAAACTTAATTTTAAAAAATAATAAACCAAAATCAGGAATAGTTATCAACTAATACACGATAGATTATTGCTTTCACAAAAATGATAATTATAACAATTTTCATCCAATTTTTCATAACTTCGGTGAAAGAATTAATTAACGAACACCGCAATCAATCATAACAACTTAAAAGAATTAACAAAATAGCACCTCCCAAAAAATCATGCAAATTTAAAATATCTCCTCCTACACTAAATTTGGACTTTTTGTTTTTCCTACTAAATTCGTCAAATGGAATCTTCTAAAAAAATTATTAAGATTCAAGTCAAACAATATAAGAGAGTTATTTTTTCAACATAGTGCACATATACGTATACAAGTATAATTAAATTTTGAATGTAAATTTAACCTTAAGTTATTCTATTCAAGAGTAGCTCACTATATTTTAGACCAACAAATGTGTTAGTACTTTAGCACTAGAAACTCAAAAATTTAAAGGAAAATTCCAAAACCATGGATAAAAGGAAGCATGCTAAAACATAAGGAAAACAACAGTATATTTTTATTATCTTCCCTTGTCCAAAAGGAGAATGCAAACAAAGCAATGCAAATCCTTCAAGACACCTGACTTATTTATACAAAGTGTAAACAAGACACCAATACAATGCTATGCATACGCAACATTACATTTCATTAATGCATAGTGTGATGCTATGAAGGCTAAAGTATCAAACTCTATTGGCCATTAAGCTTTGCTATCGATGGTCATTGGTACTGACTCTTGCTTTCCTCCTGAATTCTGCAAATCCCATGATCACAATGTCTTATTCCAAAAGAGTTCATTCCAAAATAGAATAAGACTGAGAAATTAGTTATTTGGTTTTGTAACTTACAGCAGACTTAGCATGCTCCAACTTGTTCATTTTTGCAAAAATGTTGCCGTAAAACTGTGCATCTCTCTTATTGTATTCCCTCACCTTGTCTTTCAATTGCCTGTATTCAATCTTCACATCCCTGTATTGACAGTGTAATGATACACACACATGAGCACTGGCACAGATAAAATATGTTTTTGCTATGGTTAAACTGCTAAACTTGACTTGAGACATTTGTATTGCATACATGTTACCTATGTTATAGGATTTTGTCAACCTATGAAACACTAACACTCCATACCGAGTCTCGAGTTTGTATTTATTTATTCATTATTAATTTCAAACACCCAAAGACATTTGAAACACTCTTTTATGTTGGACCCAAATTTAAAGGCAAAATCAATTAATCAATTAGAAATCAGCTACCTGTTATCTGGGTCAATCTCGAGGGCTTTCTTGATATCCCGCTCAGCAAGATCAAGATCAACAAGTTGAATACATGCTTGAGCCCTTCTATATAGAGCTTTCACGTTCCTACTGTCAAGTTCCAACACCTGTTGATTGAGAGAAATTGGACGTAAATGTTAGGCCACTAAGCCCTATAGTATCAACATAATTAAGGTGAAAGTACACAAAGCAGACCTTTGTACAAAGCTTCTCTGCTTGTTTGTAGTCTTTGACTTTCAGTTTGCAAGCAGCATTGTTGAGATTGCATGAAATCTTTAGTGCCTTGCTCTGTTGCTTCTCCTCGTCACTGAAAGAAGTATCATATTCAATGTAGCGGACAGCCTATCAAACAGTTGATGATAAACAATAATGTTAGCCAATCTGTTTTTGAGGGTTCGTGACAACTTTGAACTTCTGTTGGACTTCAAAATACCTTTTCATATCGTCTTGATGCTCTCTCATATTTTCCAGCTTTGAATAGAACGTTTCCTTCTTCCTTCTTTTTACCTGCTGCTTCTATTTTCTCTTCTGCTTTGTTCAGGTCCCAAGATTCTTTTTCCTGCAATAACAAAAGTTGGTATTAGTTTGATGAAACGTTCTCTTGTGAGAAACTTGGTAACAAATGAATATTTCAGACATACTTTGACGAATGAAACCAGCTCAACTTCGTAATATACAGTTGAGTTTGCCGGAACCACAGCCAGATCTTGTGATGAATCAGAAGATCCAAAAGCATATTGTGGATGGATCGTCACCAAGGCAATTTCTCCCTTCTTCATCTTTCTCACAGCCAAATCGAGTCCTTCAATGACTTGTTCTGTTCCATATTCCGGAGTACAGCTTAGTTAGTAAAACCATAATGATACAAATCCTTCCATGGTCAAAGAACATCACCAAGATCAACATACCTTCGTCAATTTTGAACTCAAACGTTCTCTCATCATCACCCTTCTTAGTAAAAATCGTCCCATCAGCCAGTTTACCGGTAAGTTTCACTGACAAGAACAGACGCTCAATGTAGTTAGCTACTAAGTCAAATTACAATTTAAATCATTAGCAGTTATCGAACAACTGAAGTACGATTATATCACCTTGCACCACTGCTCCCTCATTTGGTTGTTCATATCCTTCTCCCTCCTTCTGGGTCTTCTTCAAGACCTTCTTATCCTTGGTGATCTCTGAAACAGTTTTCCATGAATCCAATTGAAGGGTAATTTGAAGTGTACCATTTGGAGGCACAGCACCTTCTTCTCCAGCTACAGGCCTACCAGACTCCCCAAATCCATCTATTAAATGATAAAACAATAAGAATCAGCACATCCATGGATTCGAGGCACAAAAGAACCCGAGAGAAGAGAATGTGTAGCTTCACTCACATTGTGGTCTAACAGTCAACAAAGCTTTCTCCCCTTTTTTCATCGTCTTCACAGCAGTTGCCAAGGCAGGACAGAAGTACCCTACACAAGCCGAGCAAGAAATTCAGACACCCCTCAAGTTTAAGATAACAAGATTTCAAGTGCAATGAATAACCTACCCTTTTCAACAGTGAATTCGACCCCATCAGACTTTGAGATCAGTGTACCATTTTCAAGACGAGCCTCATAACGAACTGTAAAGATCACACATTTAGTTAGAAAATACTTAAACAGTTCTATCCATAGAGAAGGCAAAAAAAGTAGATTGAAATGAATAACCCACCCAGAACTTCGTCTAGATCCTTCGGTTTTTCCCAACCATCTCCTTTAACAAGGATTTTTTTCAAGATTCCTCCATCTTGACAAATGTCTTTGACACTGTGCCACGAAAGTAGCTCAACGTCAAATTGAAGAGTAGCGTTCGGTGGTATTGTTGGAGGAGAGCCGGACTCTCCATAGGCCAATTCCGGGGGTATCGTGAAAACTGCATTTTCACCCTTTTTCATTGTTCTGATACCTTCATCCCACCCTTTAATCACTTGGCCTGATGAAAATAGATAACATGATATGAGCTATATGACCACTGAATAAAAAGTGCAAGATCAACTAGAAATGACCACGGATTAAGAATGATCAACAAAATTCCAATAAAGATGTGGCTGGATCAATCTTTATATTCGAGATACATATTCATAATCGCAAATTGATAATCTACTCCGTAGCAAATTTGAATGCACTTCAAACTTATTAACTAAAAGACCACTACATGAAAAAAAAAAAAAAAGGAAGAACAACTAGAAACGACCATGGACTACAAAAGTCCAACAAATATAACACTGGGATCAGTCTTTGTATCCGAGTTCAACCAACCAGAATGTAAAACTAGTAGTCTAACAGAGAATTGTGTCGTACAAAGCAAATTACATACATTTACAATCATCATATAACATCAAATTACAAACGAAATTACCTTCCCCGAGCTTGAACTTGAAAGGCGTTCCTCGGTCACGGCTCGAATCAAACTGAGTGCCATCAAGAAGGGTTCCCGTATAATGCACTGCACAGAAACAAACAAACACCCTAACGTTCAACACAAAAATCCACACAAATTCAAAGACCTACAAGAAACAAATCTAAAAATCATGAGTTTACCTTCGACCTCATCACCAGTGTCGGGAGTTTCCCATCCTTCACCTTCTTTAACAAGTTTCTTCTTCAACCCATTCTTCCCAATCTCCTTCTCTTGGCCAACATTCAGAACTGGGCTCTCGGCTTCGTCCTCAGGCAACCCCATTTCCTCATCCACGTTGTTTGCAGATGGGAACTCGAAATCGTCCTCCATGGCGGGAAAGAATCAGAAAGAAATGAAGAATGAGAGAGTATGCGAATGAAGCAAGAAAAGCAAATAGCGAGCTACGTCAAATGTCAAATGGCTATCGATTCTCGAAGTTCGGAGTAATGGGGAATGGATTTTATAGCGAGAGAGGAAGATGAGAGTCTAGAGAGTTCTGTTGATCTGGCGACTTCACGATTTTTCCAGAACCGAAAATGTTTCGTTTTTTTCTGATATAAGGATGACCAAATCTAATATTTAAATTAATTCTATTGGTAATAATACTTAAGGTGATTTGGAAAAATAGGATTAACATTTAATAAAATTCAAATATCTTATCTTCTAACTTATAAATGGATTCGCTTAACTATGGTGTGATTAAATAAATATTGAAAAAAGATGACAGAATAAAGTGACAATTAGATCATAAATAATATACTCTTGAGATTATTTCATTTGTTTGGTGTCTAAGGGTGCATCTGAATTATCTATAAAAAAAAATGTTTAAAATTTAGGCAGTTATATATTTAGTTAGATTTTTTTTATAATTATTCATATTAATAATTTTGTTTGATTTGTTCCATATAAAACATGTTTGTAATTAGTCAAATTATCATAAAGAACTACGGAACATTACGATCTAATTTAAAAATATTTTGATTTTTTTAGAAAGAAATATATTTTGAAAAAAAATATGTATGTATATATGTATTAAAAAAGATAGGGAGAGAACGTGGAAGGAGAGGTATTTTTGCCAATCCAAAACCAAAGGTATAGTTTTGATCATTTTTGTGGGAGAGTGGATCACATCTTTTTTATTCATAGTAACTTAATTAATATTGGTTGGGTTGTATTTTTTTTCTTCTCATTTTTATTGTTGAACGTCGAGGACTGAGAAGTCGAATCGAAGACTGAGAAGGAGACATCGAACACAGGAGATTGAGAAGGAGACGGTAAACGCCGAAGGTGAGAGACTGGTACAAGGTGTGAAGAGAGATGAGGTGCGGTGTGAAGAGTCTGAGAGATGAGAAGGAGAGTCAAAGAGATGAGGCACAACGTGAAGAGTTTGAAACTTTGAAAGTGAATGAAGTGATGAGAGGTGTGAGTCCGTGACTTGGTTTTTTTTTTCTTCCATTTACTAAATTAATAATTATATTATAATTAAATTGGTAAATTGTAAAAAATAAAACACTTTACAAAATATTTACACTTCATAGAAAAATCTAAATGTAATGTATTTTGTGTTTTAGTGGTTTTGTTCAATAGAATGTAAATAGTTTGTCAAATTTTTTTTATATTTAAAAAAACACTAATATAAATATAAAAATAAATATATATAGTTTGAGTTGGGTTGGGTTGAACTAAATATTTCAACCCCAGCTCGAGACCAAACAAAAAAAAAAAAAAAAAACCAATCCAACCCAAATTTAAACTAACTCAACCCAACCCTTATAATATGGGTTGGGTAGTCCACATTATTCGGGTTGTTGGATTACCCTTACACTCCTAGTTATAGTGAAAAAACTATGTTTTTTCTATTATTGTTCAGTCATTTATACCACTTTATCGAGGAAAAAATGTAAGAATTTGTATTTGTTTGGAGAAGAAAAAGAGAAACAAGTGAACAAGGAATTATGATTGGAGTGTTATGTGATGTAAGAAACATCGAGATGGTGTTTAGAAAACTTTTTTCAAGTGATTAACTTATTTTGAAAAGCAAATTCACGTGTTTCATAACAACTCGGAATAGATTTTGATAAACATATTTTATAAAATAAGTTGGTTTATAACAAGATACTTGCTAAATCCAGTAACTATAAAAATTGGTAATAGAGTTGAGGCAAGAAGCACTCCTCATCCCCGTTCTCGTTTTGTTCTTCATTTTAGAGAATCAAAGTTGGGGTTGGAATTATGTTTGAGGATCGCGTCCCTAAAACTAAAATTCCATGTGTCTTTATAAAATTACTTTTGTTTAAAATTAATTTAGATTTGCAAATTACATTATTAATTACAAATATTTTAACAATCTTTATTTAAATTTAATAAAAAGATTAAGTTAATTTAATTATTTAATTGAATTAAAATAATATTAAAACCGTAGCTAACAAAAGCTACTATTTTGAATTCAAAAAGTGTCATAAGTAATTTAATAAATAAATAAATATATATATTAAAGTGGGGTCGGGAATATCCTTATTGTCGTGGTTTGAAGATCCTATTTGTGTCCCCCAACCCAATTAAATCGTGGATTTCTCGTCCATTCAGTAGAGACATGACTCCACGAGAATATTTACTATCCCAAGCAACCATTGCTGACGATTACTTTCGACAATCGCCACTAACAAGTTGTTTTATATTTGAAGTTGATAAAAATAATTTTATTATATAACAGATTAAACAAACTTATATATAAAAGACTCTCGAAAAAATAGTTTGTCAAAGTTTTTATTCAAAATATTGTCAATTTTTATAAAACATATTTTTTTAGGCATTTCAAGTGGATCTTGAATTTGGGTCATTTCTACCCAAATCTTTCTAAAATGTTATATACTATTTTCTTCCGACCATTAAACAATTAGTTTATTTTAAGATTTTTTCCTTTAAATTCTTCAAACTTTTGTATATTTATTTAATTAATAAGAAATATAACTGAAGTAAATAAAACAATCCATACAGTTTAATAAATTTTCATTTTTGACAATTATATTCTTTTTGTATTTAAAAATATACTTTACACTAAGACAATAAACCAAAAAATTTTAAATCGAAACCAATAGGTGTTTTCGAATACAATAAATAAAAAAGATTATTTTTGTTTTCTACTAAATTATTTACTTTTTTTTTAATCAGCAACTAAACGAAGCATTCATTTTTGTGAAAATATCTCATCCAAATTTATTTGGTTTAGAGGATGAATTTAATCTAATTTGCTTACTTTTTTTAAAACTAAAAAAATGATTTGAGTTGTCAATAACCATATTATATAGTAGAAAACCCAATGAATTCAACTGGATGATAAGTAACTTTTGTATAAACATTTTTTTAAATCTTAAAGTGTAAATAGAACATATGATTTTAAAAAACGAATATGTTAGGAAAACAAACTCATTTTTCCAATACAAATATTTGTATTTAAATCATAATAGTTTTTTATTACAAATTAATTTAGCTAGTTAAAATAAAAATATATTTGATTTAGAATCTTTTAACTTTAAAAACATACCAATTATATAAACTATTTTTAAATATAGCAAAATGAACCAAAATATTTATAAAACATAACAAAATTTCACAATTTATGTCTTATCATTTACAGATTTTAAATGTTTACCAGCTTTATCATTTGAAATATTTTTTTTAATTTAATAATCTAATAGCCCGCAACCACATGGAAATAACATCATTTAATTGAATCACTCAAACTTAAATAAGTGTTATACGAAAAAAAAAACTTAAAATTATATATAAAAAGAAACCTTGAGGTTGGATATTAAGATGATGAATTCCTCGTGATTAACTTAAACCTATATTTGTCCAAACCATATTTTTGTTTCTTTAATTTTTTCATTGAAAGAAAACTTGATATTGGGTGTGAAGATATTTTAGCCATTAGAACCCTTCTGTACTCTTACATTTGTCTCATGGTAAACTCATTTCCTCTTTGTGGAGATTCCACATGAATTATACAAACACCAATTGTTTATAAACACACATATTGAATCTCTTTTACATACAATGTAATCTCTTAAAACAACACAAGGAACGAGAAAGGAAGCCTAGCAAAACAATATCTTACCTTAGTCACAAGCAAGCATAACTTTATTAGTTACACATTAATAAATTATCCATTGTCAAACTTATATCAATAATCACGACACCTTAAGGTTTTGTACTTAATGTAGGATGCAAATCTATAACCCTATTGAGTATTAAGTTAAAATCTCATTCATTTTTCTATTCACAACAAAAAAAAGTCAACATTTATATATACACAAACTAGTAAGGACTTCTTATGACACACCTATGTTGATTATTTCAATAAGTTTTAATATTATTTTCATTTAATCGATAAATAAATTTCACTAAAACTTTCACGTTGAGATGTTGGGAGGCTAGAATGTAATTAGTACTACACAAAATTTCAAGGGTGTCGCTAAGGAACCAAAAGTGGAACGAAAAGGAGATCATGAAACATCAAAACAATGGAAAACAAGGCCGAGTTAAAAATTATAGAAAAATGAAATTGTTATTACATATTCGATCCAAGATGCTTAATTCTTACATGTGCTTGAAATTAAAACCTACTACAAATCTAATTCATTCCATCTTTTCAAACATGTACTAATGTACTCAAAGATAATATTAAGTACTTATAAAATTAAGAATAAGAGAATTAAAGATAATGAAACTATTAACTATAGAATGATAATTGATGTTTTATCGAATGCAAAACGAGGATGGTTATGTTTGCAAAAGTGGTAGGTTAGAGAAAATTGTAGTCACAAATGTGCAAAAAGAAATAAAAAGGAAGTTCCTAATAAATGCTTGCGTTTAAGCTTATTTGGCGCATTTCACAAAGTTAGACCGAAGGTGACTTTGCCCACCAAATCTCTCTCAATCTCAACCCCTCTTCTCCAATTTCCAATTTCCCTTTTTCTCTTCTTCTTCTTCAACCTGCGGTGACCCCTTCTCTGCAATTTCTCAGGGGGTCGCCTCAATTCCCTTCTTTCTCTCGTTTCTCTCTCTTTCCAATCCCACTTTCCAATACCCACTTTCTCCACTAGCGGGAAAACCCCACTTCCCATTCCAAAAAATCATCAATTTTCCTATTCTGTTTCTCAATTCACAATGTCAGAAATGGCGAACGCAGATCCCGAAGGAATCGATGGAGTTCGTATGTCATGGAATGTTTGGCCACGTACCAAGGTTGAAGCCAGCAAGTGCGTTGTTCCACTCGCTGCGTCGATCGCTCCGATCCGTCATCACCCTGAGATCCCCACTCTTCCATATGCGCCTCTCCGTTGCAAGTCTTGCTCCGCCGTTCTTAACCCGTTTTCTCGTGTCGACTTCACCGCTAAGATTTGGATCTGCCCTTTCTGTTATCAGCGATGTCATTTTCCTCCTCATTATGCCATGATCTCTGAGACCCATCTGCCTGGCGAGCTTTATCCTCAGTATACCACTGTTCAATATGCTCTTCCTCAATCCACTCATTCTAATCCTGCTCTGGATTCAGCCCAACAGGCGAATCCCTCCCCGGTTTTCCTTTTTCTGCTTGATACTTGCATGATCGAGGAAGAATTGGGGTTTGTGAAATCGGAGCTTAAGAGGGCGGTCGGATTGTTGCCTGATAATGCGCTTGTTGGATTTGTTTCGTTTGGGACTCAGGTTCAGGTTCATGAATTGGGATTCTCTGATATGTCTAAGGTGTATGTGTTTCGGGGTACGAAGGAGGTTTCTAAGGATCAGGTTTTGGAGCAATTGGGTCTTGCGGTTGGAGCGCGGAGAGTTGCTGGAGCTTATCAAAAAGGGGTCCAGAATGGATTCCCCAATTCGGGTGTTACACGTTTTTTGTTGCCTGCTTCTGAATGCGAATACACTCTCAATTCGGTAGGTTTCATTTGGTGTTTCGTTTCTGTTCATTTATTGGTTGTTAAATATCACATTGGGTAGAGCAATTCTTGAACTCGGTTATATTGTTATGAATTCCAGTTGTTGGATGAACTTCAAACGGATCAATGGCCTGTTTCTCCTGGTAATCGGGCATCTCGGTGCACTGGAGTGGCATTAAGTGTTGCAGCAAGTTTGCTTGGAGCTTGTTTGCCTGGAACTGGTGCTCGAATTATTGCTTTGGTTGGTGGACCGTGCACAGAAGGGCCTGGCACGGTAACTAAAAAACAAAAGAAGAAAATTTATTTTCCTCGCTTTTGTTGTTCTGAATTATAAATTATGATTTGTGCTAGATCACATTTATGCTAAGAATAATTTTTGTAAATTACTTGATCTTTTTGGTTGTTAGAAGATTGTACAGAGGTTTAGAATTATGTTGTGGCGGATCATTTTGGTTTGTTTACTAACTTTTCATTGCACTTGATTTTGAACTTGCCATTTCCTTTGATAGCATTCTGTGTCATTTTGGTCATTTTACGTTGTTGAATTGTGTTTTCTTCCACAAACTTCTTATCTGCATTGGTTATTCCAATTTATTACTACAGATTACAGAATAACGTATAGACCGTTTTTGGCCAATATTTTTAGTGCCAAATCAAGTGGGTGGGGGAGAATACCCTTTGTTCTGTATTTCCGCACCTTTATCATTTATACTCTTCCAAAAATTGTATGATCTCGGATATTCTGGTTGGGCCTGACAACTTCGTGTCTTTTTCTTTTGGGTTCCGTAGTAATTTGAGCAATAGGGAAAGGATGGAGGTGGCCTCCCTTCTTTGGTTGCTTGAGGGCCGAGGGGTGTTGTTTTAGGGAGGGGAGAAGGGATGTTTGTGTTTGGAACCCTAATCCTAGTCGGGGTTTTACTTGTAAAGCTTTGTTTAATATGTTGTTGGATCCTACTCCCCTATGGGGTCGGTTTTTGATGTGGTCTATTGGATTAAGGTTCCTTAGAAAATTAGGTTTTTTATTTAGCAAGTCTTGCTTGGTCAGGTTAACATCGTTGATAGGCTTGTTAGGAGGAGCACTTCACTTTTTGGGCCTTTTTGTTGCTTGCTTTGTCGGAAGATCTTGATCATCTGTTTTGGGATTGTCAGTATGCTCGTGTTGTGTGGAGCTCTTTCCTCCAAGAGTTCGGTATTAGCTTTGTTGGGATGCGGTGTGTCAGAGCGACGATTGAGGAGTTCCTCCTCCATTGGCCCTTTAGAGATAAGGGTTTTTTTATGGCTTGCCGGGGTGTGCCTGGTTTTGTGGGACATTTGTGGTAAGAGGAATGACAGTGTGTTCTGGGGTAGGGTGAGGATACATAGTGAGATTTGGTCTTTGGTTAGATTTCACGTCTCTCTTTGGGCTTCGATTTCGAATAGCTTTTGTAATCATTCCATGTGAAACATTTTACTTAGTTGGTCCCCTTCTTTTAATGGGGTTGCTTTGTTGGGCTGTTTTTTCTTTGTATGTGCTTGTATTCTTTCATTTTTTTCTCAATGAAAGGTGTTGTTTTCATAAAAATTCAAGTGAAGATCCTTATGTTGTCACGTTTTTCTCTCACTGGTTTTCTAGCATCATGTGGGACTGTTTGTGGAATCAATTGTTTGATAATTTTATCCTAGTCCATGGGATGTTGGTTATTTTCTCTCTCTATTGGAACCATTCCTTCATTTTGCTTTGGTCAGCATGTATCGTTCTTTTTCTTTTTTGAGATAAGAAACAGGTGTATCAATGCATTTATGTAGTGTAACAAAATATATGCAAGGCCATTTATGTAGTGTAACAAAATATATGCAAGGAAGTTTGGAAGTTGGATCCCGATGTTGCATACACTTCTAGCATTGTAAAAATTGTGGTCACGTGCATTGACTACAACAATGCAATTGAAAGCCTCTTTTGCATAACTCAACAAAGTTGCTTACAGAAGGTGTGGATTTAGGTGTGAGCTTATAGAAACTGCACCAGAAGTGCCAGATATCATCACTGCGTTTATTTTATCTTTTGTTTTTATTTCCTCTTTTTAGATATTTTCTCACTCATTCTTAAGTAGGTTAGCATCAGCTAATTTGACTATGATACAGTTTTTCTTTTTCTTTTTTAATGTCCAACTTGGTTTCTTCTTCTTCTTTCTCTTTCTCCTCCCTTTTCTTTCTTGGTGTTGGTAATACGTGGTCACTCTCTCTAGGATTTGGCCATATAGTTAGATAACTGCAGTAAAATTTTGTAACAATATTTGACGTATTTTACAGTGGTATACGTAATTACTTGTGTTGTCATAATTTATTATATCACTTTACCCTGATTGCTTCTATAATCAATTGTCGTGTACCTGCAACCCAAGTATTCAAAAGATATGATTGCATCTTATTACGTGAGTGGGAAGGGAACTACTCTCTTTCACACGGACTTTGTTCTAGATGCAATATTCACTGGCACAATTGTGTAGTTAGAATTGAAAATTGAAATATGGTCAATATTGTTCTTATTCCTTTCATACTTATAATCGCTGATGTTTGGTTTATTGGATTGAACATTTACAGATTGTGTCTAAAGATCTATCAGATCCAGTGCGTTCTCATAAAGACCTTGATAAGGATGCAGCTCCGTACTTTAAAAAAGCAGTAAAATTCTATGAAAATCTTGCAAAACAACTGGTTGGCCAAGGCCATGTCTTGGATCTTTTTGCATCAGCACTTGATCAGGTTGGTTTATAATATACCTCAAATGGAATCTGTCTTCTTTTAATACAAATTCAGCAATTTGCAACAAAAGTAACATTAGGTTGGTTTCTTATAATTCTATCGAGAAAATCTTTGTATTAAACAACATGAGAATTAGAATCCTAACTTGTTTCTTACCTAGAGCTGCAGATTTAGGTTGAGTTGACTCTAGTATTTTTTTCTCAATGAAAGTTTGCCTTTCATAAAATTATAAAAAAAAGTTTTCGCAGTTGTCATGATTTGCATGCTAAATTAGCATCTTTAAGTTACAATGATCCAGGCAAGGAAGCTTAAGTTAAGGAATTTTGATATTCTGTTTATTTGCTCAAAACTTCCAACACAATGATAGCCTGTACATTCGAATATTGAACTCTGATTGCTGATGAGTTCATTAGTTTCTTATTTTGTTTACCCAAGTTCATCTTACGAAGTATTTGTGTCTACTGTTCCATAAGGTAAAAGTACTTGAAGCTAAATAAAATCAATCCATATAAGATTTGAACATCCGGATTCAATTCTTCTTTAATGGTATAAAGTAAAACTGGTGTAGCATAACAATTATTTGATTTGAATAGAGATTTAAATAAAAAAGATTTCAATATGCTGGGCTAAGTTTATATGATACTCACTTTGTTGTAATGATATTACATTTATGTTAACTTTTAGTAGCTGTCAATGATCATGCTTCATTCATTGGAATTTTTAAACATATAGGTTGGTGTTGCGGAAATGAAAGTGGCAGTAGAAAAAACTGGTGGCCTTGTTGTTCTAGCAGAAAGTTTCGGACATTCTGTATTTAAGGACTCTTTCAAGCGTGTGTTTGAGGAAGGAGAGCACTCTCTTGGTCTTTGCTTTAAGTGAGTGCATAATTATAAATATATTGTGGGGTTTCTTCCATTCCACATAGCCCATGTTTTAGTTTTTGCATGTTATTTTAGGTTGTAAATGTTAGATTTATGCCTTGTTCCATTCCACATAGCCCATGTTTTTGTCATTGCCAACAACCTTGCTTCGACCTGTTGGTAATGCCGAAAGAGGCAAGGCACAAACCTAATATTTTTGTTCTTAGGAACAATCCATCCACCACTCATGCACACTTTTAAAAACAAGAGCAATGGTTAATTACAAAAAAAGAAAAGAAAAAGAAAAGAAAAAGAAAAGAAAAGAAAAATTAAGAGCTGAAAGGAAGTATTAAAAAAAGAGTTCAATTATGGGTTTTTATGGTTGACTTAAATTGCGTGTTATTGTCATTCTAATTTCATATTTCAGCATCCCAAAATGTGCCATTGCACTTTCTTTATTTTCAATTGGATGAAAATTTGCAATCCTCATGTTTATTTTTTAGTAATCTAGCTCTCGTAGCTATAGCTCTTGCTTTCTTTGACTTGAAAGTTGGATCTTTGGATATAATTTTAGAATCTTGGGATAAATATGGATGAGCAAGAAGAAAAAAAAGGAACATTGAGTTAATACTAACCCAGTCGGATAAATGTATAAAACCCATAAATTATATTGTCTATTCAAAGTGGGCTATTGCACAAATTATTTGGTATGATCCAAATTTGTATGACAATGAAAATAATATGTACTCGTGTAAAGTGAGTGGACCAATGGGATCAAAGGCACTTCAAAAAACCCAGGGGAAGTCATCTTGACTGAGTTTCCTTTGGTTTCCCAGTTTATTCATAATGGGGTGGGGGATGATATAAATACTGATTTATGGGAGGATAAGTTCTTGGGAGATAGATCTCCCTACTCTATGTTCACTTGTATATTCCCGTTATCCTTTCTTAGAAATCATTTGGTTGCCTCTCCCAGGTGAAGTCTCTACCTGTTGACTTATAAGGAAACAGTAGATGTTTTGGCTCTTTTATCTTTGCTTGGTGAGTTTTGGTTTAGGGGGGGGGGGGGGGTAAAAAAGCTAGAGAGTCTATTTTTTCCTGTGGAAGGTGAAATTTCAAAGAAGCTCAAGTTCTTTTTGTGGTAGGTTTTGTTTGAAAAATTTAACACCTTCATCAAAACTTAGCTAAGAGAGTCCTTTCTGTTTAGGCCGCATTGTTGTATTTCTTGTAGGGAGGTGACCGATATCCTATGGGGTTAACTTTGCTTGGGATTTTTGGTGTGGTTTCTTTGAGGTGTTTGGCTTTAGCTGCCTATAGGTTGAATGGAATTGATTGAGGAACTTTTCCTTACCAGCTAGTGAGAAAGACATGTGGCAAGCTAGGGTTTGTGCATTGGGGTTTGTGGGGCGAGGGAAATGATAAAGTCTTTATGGGGAGTGAGAGTTCCTCCTGCCATGTTTGGTTCTTTGTTAGATTTTATATTTCTCCTTGGGCCTTGGTTTTCATGCCTTTTTGTAATTATTCGTTAGGCCTCATTTTACTTGACTAGATGCCTTTCTTGTAGTTGACTCCCTTTTTTGTGGGCTTCTCTTTTTTTGTATACCCATGTATCCTTTAATTTTATCTTTATGAAAGTCCGATTTTTCATAACAAAAGACTGAAGAGTACATTCTTGCAAGAGCAGTGGACGAATGATGGATATTGATGAGATGGGAGAATATAAAAAAGAAATTTAGTTGTATGAATTTTTTGTCTGGCTCTTGCTTCTGGAGTGTCTACATCTGCTGGATTTATGTTGGACAAGTATAATTAACGTTTGGAAACATGTATCTAATTCTTGTACTATATTTTTTCCGCCTCCATTAGCCTGGAGGATATCATTTCATGTCACGTGATACCTACCTTTACATTTCAGTGGCACCCTTGAGATCAATTGTTCAAAGGACATCAAGATTCAGGGCATAATTGGACCTTGCACATCTTTGGAGAAGGTTGTATTCTTTATGCGCTGTTTTTGGCTTTTGCTTCTTGATATTAAATTTTCCATCTGCTTGATCGCTGCCTGGAATGATTGCTTGTTGTGCATAAATTCAGAAAGGTCCTGCTGTTGCTGACACTGTTATTGGGGAGGCCAATACTACTATGTGGAAAATGTGTGGCCTTGACAAAAGCACTTGTTTGACAGTGTTTTTTGATCTTTCATCAAGTGATAGGTCAAGCGCTCCAGGAACTGCAAATCCACAGTTGTATTTGCAGTTTCTTACTAGGTAAGCTATCAATTGTGATGATTTACTATTATCTTGTATTGCTACTTATGTCATTGCATTGTGTAAAATAGTTGCACCTATTTATTATTATGATTGCAGTTATCAAGATCCTGAAGGTCAGTCAATGCTTCGGGTTACCACTGTCACTAGAAGATGGATTGACACAGCTGTTAGCTCAGAGGTTTCTTATTTTACACTGTTCGAAAATTTTCTGCTCATAAATGTTACTCTCTATTTCAGTATTTCTACAATTCTGAGAGCTAGTATCTCCAATGGGATAATCAACTAAAATTTCATCGGGGAAAAGTTAATCAAAGAATAGTTAATGTTTATTACTATATTTAATTTTGACAGTTTTGTTGCAAGAAACAGAGGTGAGAGAGCACTTTTCATTCTCATATTTGAAGTTTGGATCTCACTTCTTGCCTTTCTGCTTGTCATGATAAATTTCATGAGGGAGTTCCATCGTGCACATGTCTGAAGAAACCTCAACCCAAGTTACTAGGAAAAATTAGTTTGTGGGAATTACTTGTGAGAACAGGATTATCTATTTCATTTTCAATTTTGGCTTTGTAATTGAAAGATTGGGTTTAACGACATTTTGCTCTGAAGATAAGTAATGAAGTTTGTATTTTTTGTAATTTATGCATAGTCAGGTCTGGTTAGGTTAGGTAATAGGTGATTTTTAGAATGCCACTCTTTTATATCTTAAACCCTAAGGCCTTATTATTATATACTTCGAATACACTAATTCCATTAGTTCGTTGATAAATAGTAGTGGAAATGATCTTTTTCATCGTCCTTTTTAAGAGTAGAGGCATCATGGTTGGTGTGGTTTTACTTGTAACATTTAATTAAGTGGTATTTTGCTCATGGACAATGTTCATCAGTCAATGTGGATTCAAAAAGAATATTCAGGAGTGGTTGTATAATGGTTTGATGTGCCCTTGTTTATAATGTGTAATTGCTAACCTATCTAGTGCTTTATGCGCACACACACACACACTTAAACTCTCTGTATTTGTCTCTTTCTGTCTCTCCATGAACAATGAGGAGCCAATACAAACAGATGAATTCTCTGTTTGGTTCTCTTTCTCCATCTCAATGTTGGGTCAAAAGCTAAAATATTTGAGGCATTGATTTCAGGAATTGGTGCAAGGGTTTGATCAAGAGGCTGCTGCAGTTGTTGTGGCAAGATTAACTTCATTGAAAATGGAGATGGAGGTATTTTCAATTTCTATATTTCATTTATTTAATTGAACCTTCATGAAACAATCTTTTTTCTCCTTGCCGGGAGCCACCCCAGCCTACTTAATTTGTTAAATCTATGTTTAGCCTGTTCCAAAGAAAATGATAGTGAATTTAACTGTGGAGTATGAGGGGTATTGAACTCGAGAAGTTTGCATTTGTCATTTCAGAACTTGTGATCCTTGCATGGATTCAGGTGCTAGTTATGAATGGGAGGAACTGAAAATTTGTCTCCGCCCATGAAATTACGTTTTCTTTTTGTGGCGCTCGTGTGTGAGAGGATTATTTACTTCAGTGAAATAAATGTTCCTTCGTGGACATCCGATACTTCAGTGAAATAAATTATAAGGACAAACTCAGTCCCGTGGGCTTTTACTTGCTAATTCCTTTTTAAGAAAGTTGCTACTGCCATCCTCTCCTAAAGAGACGACCAGGTATTTGTTTTGAAGGTGAAAGTTTTCCTATGGACTACTCTTCTTGGATATTTGAGTGTAAATTTATTTATTATTTATTATTATTTTCTTTGGTAAGGAAATGAACTTTTTTTTAGAAAAAAACAAACACTAGAGGAAAGGAGGGAGCCTAAGGACAAAATATTGAAAAGGACTCCAATCCATCAAACCAAGAAGCAAAATCTTTATCTTGGAATTCTGCACCTATCATCAGGGGTGATTAAGTGCAATATTTTGGAAAGATTATCCTCAAAACACCCTTTCCCTAGTTGCTTTGTTGTTTGAGTCTAATTGGACCTAAAATTTATTATTTTCTTGTTCCTTTCCAAGATAGTTCTCCCAAGCTTCTAGACCTTTTCAGCATTCGTTGGGCTATGCTAGACACCTTAGTTATATAGAGGGCTTGAACATTTCACTTTGTTGGTCCATTTTAAAAGAACAGCTGGAGTGACCCAACTTAAGGCCACCAATTTCTTTGCTATTTTGTGGAGTATTTTGCTCTGGAGGAACAATTGAAGTTTTAGAAATGGCCTTGTGACCATGATCCACTGATATTCAGCCCATCGTCACTTTGATTCATTGAATAACGAGGAAAAAGCAATGAATTTTTGGAAAGGTTAAGAAGATCGGTTGGGCGAGAAGGTTTGGGAGATGGCTAGGTTTAATGTCTCTTTGTTGGTGTTAACTACACTATCGTTTTTTAAATATGGTTTTGTTATTCTTTTGGATGGAGTCCATTTTTGTAGCTGGGGTTGTACCATTTTTTATTTTTTATTTTTTTCGTATCAATTGTATACTTTCACCTTTTTCTATAAAGCTTGGTTTCCTAGA